>JAEIFJ010002995.1:0-425875 GCA_018903435.1 Leucophenga varia | reverse complement strand
CTAATAAATGAAATTGACCGGAATCAAGTAGAAAATAAACTAAATGCACGTTTCACTCAGCGACACTTAAGAATTAAAAAAAAATATATAAAAATTGCTTTAAAAAAAAAAAAAAAAATAATATTTTTCGCATTTTTACGCTCATTTTATATATGTCTCCGCGTCTCTGATTATCTTCCAATTGGTTGAGTTGTTGAATTCATATCATTGCTTTTTCGCTTATTTATTTTGTTTTTTGTTTTTTGTTTTTTTTTTCGCATTTCTGTTTTCATTTTTTGTTTTATAAATATTTATTTACTTAACATTGTCAGTCAGTCAGCCAGCCAGCCACTCATTCAGTACAACTCAGAGAGCAGCACAGAGTATCTGTATCTGTAAGTTTTGTGAGTAAATGAGTGCTGCCTGCTTTAGGTGATTAAAAGCAACAGTAAAAATTTAAAGAAAAACAATAAATAATAAAAAATACAAGGTCTGACTTGAATGTTCAGAGAAAATTTTCAAAATATGCAATTTAAAGTGCGCTGCCAACTTAGTCTAAAATGAATTTTTATATTTAGTAGGCAATTAAAGAAGATTTGTCTCAGATTTCAAGGGCTATCGGATCTCATTTAAAGATATTATCTTAAGCTGTAGGCAGTGACTCCATGCTCTGGGTAAGTATGAGGGAACTGGCCACTTTTTTTTTTTAATTTCTCTAAAACTGAATATTTTGTTAATTTTATTTGGATCGCTAAATTCATATCTGCTGTCAGATTTAAAAATTCAATATGGCTATGATTATTACTAAAATACAATTGCTCCAATAGGGTGAAAGGACCTTTAGGTTTAAGGTGTACAACTGGAGCTCAAAATATAAGACTACAAAGTCCTAAATAGCACCTAGCACCTTCAAAATGTCTACCCACGGCACAAAGGCCGGAGTGCAGGCATGGCGGGCTTTTCTGAACAGGAAAAACGGGTACTGCGACCATAGGTCTTTTGTACCCAAACCCAGATTTGGTTAGGTTATGAGACTAAGGATATTTTCTGCTGTTTTGATGAGCGTGAGAATGTCTGATGTGCTCAGGGGTTATGATGCAGTCATCAAGCTGCATAAATCTAAATCTAGCCAAGGTTGGGCATTCACACAGGATATGTGAACTGGTTTCGTCATCTTCTAAACAGAGCCTACAATCCGTTTCGGAGGACAGATCCATTTTATTCAGGTGGAATCACAGGGCGTTGTGACCCGTAAAGTGCCACGTAAGTAGTTTTAGTTTAGCACGTCTGACATGAATATTAGTTTAAGGAAAGATTGGCAGAGTAAGATGTTTAGCCTGCCGAAGATCGAGACTCTGAAGTGTTTCACAATGGAGAGAGTGTTGCTGAGGCCCAATTGAGTCCAAGAAAAGGTTCAGGGCCGATCACAGAGGTTGACGAACCTATCCTGGCAACTTCATCTGCAACTTCAATTCCTTTAACGCCTCTATGAACAGGGACCCAACAAAGGGTGACGTTGTGTCCTACGAATAGGCGCTGGAGAGTGTCATAACACTGTATAACTAATTTGGAGAAAAGGACTACGAGTTTAACGCTCTGACAGCCACCTGACTATCCGAAAATATAGTGATAGTGTCCCCCTTGGATTTTTATCCAAAAGGAAGGGGGCGCAGACTTCAATGGCATGGATCTCTGATTGAAAGACCGTGTGCCAGACACGGATGGCAGTCGAGATCCTAGTGTTGGGTTCGAAGACACACGCACCAGTGCCAGTTTCTGTGAGAGAGCATAGCTAACTATTTAAAATTGTAACTGACTTTGTTGTTGTTGTGTCATTTATAAAGTTTTTTTTTTTTTTTTAATAGATAAAAATGTATTTGAATCCAAAGCCATAATTAAACTAATTTGAAAATTATTTTTTTTCGTTGTTTTTTATTTTTTATTTGCTTATCTACTTATTTTATATTTTTTTCCTATTTGAATAGCGTGGCATTCTGTTGAGCTTTGACATGGTTCGGCTGCCTATGCTCTTGACGCACACGCCATAACAGCCATAACAAAAAAAGTGACAGCAATAATTGCTGCACAGTGGTATGTAGCAAACGTAAATTAAATAAATATTATATGCCAATTGAGTATAGTTACCAACACACTAAAATTTCATTAAACTGGAGCCAATATATTTGAGAATATAAATTTTTCAGTCAACAAACTCACCTAGAAATAGAAAGAAATAAAAAGTAATTATTTAGAGAATTATGAATCATGAATAGAATATAGTATCTAATATTAACATATTCAAAAAAAGGCTTTATTTAATACACTAAGTCAAAGTCGGGAATTGTTAATCTAAAAATCATAATAACAAGTTGGCAGCACTGTTCTTTCATTTTACAACCAATGAGTGCACTCTCACTCACAGCTGTTTTAATTTTTATATTGCGAATTTATGTCAAATCACTTTCTAATTAAAACAAATAATTCACATAGAATAAGATGCACTTTACAATTTAAAAAAAAAAAAAAAAAAATTTTAGTTATGTTAAATTCATTTTACGAAGTAGCACCACTAAACGCCTAAGTTCAAGTACGAACGAACACTTAAAATGTCATTTTCAGCCCACTGTGTCAATAACGAAATTCGCAGCGCTTGAACGATTCCTGTTTAACACGACACAAACTTGGAAATCGCAACGAACGAAGACGAAGACGATGACGAGGGCGACGACGATGACGACGATGACGACGTCAACCGCAGCTGAGTGTTAAAATGTTTGTGGCCATAAAATAAAATTAAAGAGAGAAAAATGCAAGCGAGTTACTGAAGGAGAGAAAGAGAGACTAAAAAGTTAAAATAGAAAAGTAACAAATCAAGAGTAAGTATGCCGTTGTAAACAAAAGTGAAATAAGAAAAAAATATTTATGAGTAACTGAAACAAAAACAAAAAAATGTTAACTTAGGTGGAACCAAAGCTTAAATACATATCACACGAAACTTCGAAATAACATGATCATCATGGGTGGCGTAGATGATTTTTCACATAGGGTAATAGGTTAACATATATTCTAAAAAAAACAAGAACATAATAAAAACCCATGATAAACAAACATGACGTCTTACAAGACATGTCATGTATGAAGTTATGGAAAACATGTCATGCATGAGGTCGTGCAAGACATATCATATATGAAGTCGTGCAAGATATGCCATGCATGAAGTCATACAATACATGTCATGCATAAATTCGTGCAAGATATGTCATGCATGAAATCGTACAAGACATATCGTATATAAAGTCATGCATGACATCCATGACAGTTGTATAAAAAGGCTAGTCATAAACACAGCGTCAATGTTAATTAAGAATTTATACTCTCTCCAAAGACTCCGATGTCTCCTTCAATGCTTTACAAACTTTCCGACAAACTGTAAATATCCGTTCACACTACATGTGTATGTGTCTAGTATAATGCAGAAGCGTAAAATGCGCAAAATGCTGTAAAAAAAAATCTACACAAATTAACTAAAACAACGAAATGGAAATTAAATAAAAACAATGACAGCAACAACAACAACAACAACAATGAACAGCAAAAACAAAAGTTAATGCAATGAATCGTTAATGAGGCAAAGTAAGCAAGTAAGTAAATATAATGCAACCAAGTTGAACACCGCAGTAGGCACACGACTGTGAATGGTAAGTGGTAAAGTGGGTTTGTCTGGCAATGACAATAAATACAAAAACAACAAAAACAATAACAAGCAAAAATGTACAAAGGGCATTCACAGTGAAATTCAAAATTAGACAATTTTACAATTGAAAAAACAAATAATTTTTATTTTTTATTTATTTAATTTGTTATTTTTTTGCAGCTGGCTTAAATATTAAATATTATTTTAGAAGTTAATATTTATTTAATTTAGTAATATTAGAAGTGGATTATGAAATTAGAATGAAGTTATATAAGCAAAAAAAATCATAATCATTCACCTGACTGATTTAAAGGTGATCGGGCTATATGTCAAATGGCTAAAGATTCAAAGCTGAATTTTTTACTGTAGCATATGTCATTGAATAGAGGAGCACTAAGGCGGGATTTTGAAAAATTTTGACCAGGCGTAATGAGACCCTTAATAACGGAAAAGCCATATCTTTGGAATGAATAGACGTAGAGACTTGAAGCTAGACACATTTGAAAGATGGTTAGAAGATATTTTTGGTGCGTTTAAGAGATTTCCGAATCCAAATATAAAATTTATATTTTTTATACCCGTCACACACAGTGTGGAGGGTATTATCATTTTGTCAGAAAGTTTGTAACGCATTAAAGGAGACTTCTTAGACCCTATAAAGTATATATATTCTTGATCAGCACGACGAGACGAGTCGATCTAGCCATGTCCGTCTGTCTGTCCGTCCGTCTGTCCGTCCGTCTGTCTGTATGTATGCGATTCATTCGCTTAGTTTTAAAAATATTGACCTGAAACTCGGAACTTAAGCTTTTCTCAGTCCTAAGCAGCTCAAGTGTTAAAATCAAAGTGCCACGCCCATTTTAAGGTGTAGCCCCCATACAAATTTACCGTTTTTTTCGGATTTTTTGTATGAAAATAGCAATTATTTATGAATGTAGTCACTAGAAGATGGGTAAAAATACTTCTTAGGTCATCCAATGTCAAATCCACGCCCATTTTTAGCTATAGCCCCCATACAAATTTAACGCCCGCTTTCGAATTTTTGTATAAAAATAGGTATTATTTATGAGACTATTCACTCAAATTTATGTAAAAACACTTCTTATGATATCCAATAACAAAACCAAGGTGTCACGCCTATTTTTAGCTATAGTCCCCACTAATAAACTTTTCGATTATTTTCCAACAAATGTATGAAAAAGTAATTATTTTCGAATATATATTTATAAATGTATATAAGCCACTGATGATCACACTAAACTATTCAAAGATTCGTGTGACGGGTATTTAAGCTTCGGTTCCACCGAAGTTAAAGTTTTTACTTGTTTTATTTTGCGGTAGATTTAAAAAAAAACAATTTAGGAACATTTTTCTTAGGTGCTCCAGGGGGCCTTAAAACTTTGAAAAAGATACCTTTGGATTAAGTAGACCTAGAGACTTGATATTAGACGCATCTAAAAGATGGTTATAAAATGTTTACGTGTTCGAAAGGTTTCGAGAATCTAGAGATTTAATATAAGACTTTTTTTGGGTTAAATGTTTAGCATGGCGGCTATGTTATTTTATCATACACTGGGCGGACAGACGCCGGACTTTGCAACATGGACTCTTCTTTCACTACTTATTAAGAATATATTTATATGACAAGCAAAAGAAGAAAAAAACAAAAAACCAAACGCGAGCAAAGTCGCGGGTAAAAGCTAGTACAATATAAATAAATAACGGAAAGATTTTTCTTTGATGACATTGTCACTAGTGACTGCTTGATGACATGTCGTCTATTGTGTTGCAATGGCGATTTTTTTTTCAAATAAATAAACCGATACAAATGTATGCGTTGTTTTGAAAAAAAAAAAGCGATAGAATACAAGTCATGCATAAAGTCGTGCAAGACCTGTAATGCATGAAGTGGTATAAGACATGTCATGCATGATGTCGTGCAAGGCATATCATGCATGAAGTCGTGCAAGACCTGCAATGCATGAAGTCGTACAAGACATGTCATGCATGAAATCGTTTAATATATGTCATGCATGAAATTGGTAAGACATTTCTTGCATGACATCTTGTCCAAAATAAGCTGCTCCTAAGTGAATCAGAAGAAAACACTTTCCTTCTTTCATATTCTGTACATGGTAAAGAAAAAGCTGAAGACTTAAGATTACAGTTTTAAGGGAACTATTCCATATTTTAGATATTTTGTCAATTCAAATTTTCTAATTAATGCTGAAAACTATTAGAAAATATAATTTAAAGCATTATTTGTCTATCTAGGCTAATTATTTACCAAACGAAACTCGTTCAAATACACAAAACAACTTCAAAACTCTTACAAAGAAAATAAACAAACAAACAAAAAAAGTACCATAAAGTATCTCAACTCTTTACAACACTTTACACCATAAGTAGGCAATGACAAGCCAATGCCAATGAGTCAGAAAATATGATCATATATACTATCTATGCACCAAAATATCTATGTAAAACAAAAAATATGAAAGTGTGTTCATTTGCCAAATCGCTCCATACATAAGCTGAAAGGCAAATTGTGTAGTAAAATGAGAAGGAATATAACAACCACAAACGGAATGTGCTGTCGTTTAGACGGACGAAAAACCTTTTTGTCAGTCGGACTATTGCACTGGTTGGCTGTAGGTCTTTATGCTCTATGTCCGTCTGTCTTTATACTCTATGTCTGCCTGTCTGTCTGTTTTTCTATCTATGTAACTACCAAAGGCACAGCAGTGGAGTAACTCAACTCAATTCGATTCGACTAAAAGTAGTATGCGCTATGAGTACACAATAGGAATTTCTAATATAGCAACACATGCGAAAGACAGACAGACGGACAAATGGCAATGGTTGGTTGAATGAATGTTTGCTTGGTTAGATGAATGGATTGGATGAGCTGAGTTGAGTTGAGTTGTCTGTTTGCCTCTCTTTTAGTTTTATACATGCTGGCTGCAGTTTAGTGTAGGAGTGCATAGCTGCAAAAGTACCTCATTTCATTCTATTTTATAGAATATTTATTATTATTATTTTACTCTAACGCTTCACTAGTTGCAGCACACTGACTGTTACACCTTCAACAACAACATCCTCATCCTCTTCATCATCATCATTCAACATCATCGTTGTTGTCAATACTGTCCAAAAAAACCTACTCATTCGCATTGTCAATTTAGTTGTCTGTCTATGAACATTTGCCATTTCGAATGTTTAAATCGTTTGCAATAATATAGAACATTGTAGTTGAAATACGTCCGTCTGTCTGTCTGTCTATATGGTTGAAGTAGTCTACTACACATCACATCATGAGCAAACGCTTGACTTGGATTGACTTGGTTCTGAATAAATGGTTACGTGAGCTGTGTTATAGATAGATATCACAATAGATGATGATGTTGTTGTTGAGTTAAAGATAATGTTATCTCCTTTGTCTGTGCTTTAGTCTTTATTTCCGTCCGTCCGTCCGTTTGATTTCTTGTCTTCTCTTCTAGCAGCAAAACGGAAATATTTTCAAATTAAGTTTAATAAATTTCTATACACATTTACAAATTAATGACATTAAAATAGCAGCAGTCCAACAAATTTGCTATAGTTTTCGATTAAGCATAAGTTTTGTTGTCATTGACATTGTCAGTGTCAGAGTTGTATGTATATATTTACATAAGTACTTAATTTATATTGTGTTGATGCTATAATTGGCATATCGAAATGCTCTCAAAATATGTTTAGCATTTGACAGTATATATGTATTAAGTTATTTAAATAACTACAACAACAACAAAAACGACAAGAATCAGAGTCTAAGCATATTTTACAAATTTAATTATTTATTTGGTTTAGTAATGGTTCTCAGTAGTAATCAGGTTTTTAAGCAAGTTGATTGAACTGTTTAAGTGCTTAATTATAGATTTTATCAAATTACAGTTAAATGATTTTGGATTTTGTGAAGATAATAATATGCTTAGAAAGTAATTAATTTATTATAAGTGAAGGCTATTTTATTTGTTTAAGTATTTATTGAAGTGGAATGGAGTTGGAGTTGGAGTGCATAAAGCAGTTAAATCTATAGGTTTCAGATTAAGATACTATTTCTCTCTCTCTCTAAACTGCTTCGTTTGAGCTTCCACAAAAGCACTGCATGGTAAACAGTTATAATATATTCAACTTTGTTACCAACTGAAATCTGCTTTATCGACTAATTAAACGTTGGTGCTATAATTTGTCAGATCAAAACACCAACAAAATAATGGAGCAGTCAAATATTTAAGAAGCAAAGCACAGAGCGGAGCAAGAGAAATCAAAGCTATCGGTTCCAACGCTCTTATTTATAATAAATTTCAAGCAGGTAAAGTTTGGTGGCAGAATGCAAAACTAAGTTTTTTTGCCAAAGGATTTAAAAAAAAAAGGAAAAACGTTTTCCGAAGATGAAATACCCACCACTTCTGGGTTCAGTTTTATCATACAAAAAATCGAAAAAACGGTAAGTTTGTATGGGCGCTATACATTAAAATGGGCGTGGAACTTTGGTTTTAACACTTGAACTGCTTAGGTCTGAGTGTTTTCTAGAACAGCTCCAATAAAAAACAAGGAACCGAAGCTTATATACCCGTCACACGTATTTTTAAGTTGTTAATGTGTTATCATCAGTGGCTTTCATAGAACTTCGAGATGGGATAGGACGGGGTCAACAATCTAATACAACTCACGTTGTGCAGGGCCTATGCCAAAAAAATTGGCGTGGCTCATTGGATTTGGTATTGGATGATATTAAAAGTTTTTACCCAATTTGGAGTCAATACATTACTAAAAAATAACCATTTTCATGCAAAAATTCGAAAATGGGCGGTAAGTTTGTATGGGGACTTTAGCTAAAAATGGGCGTGGCACCTTGCTTTTGGTATTGGATGATATTAGATGTTTTTTTAGGTAATTCGGACTGAATAAATTCCTAAATAATAATCATATTCATGCAAAAATTCGGTAAGTTTGTATGGGGGATATATCTAAAAATGGGCGTGGCACATTTGGTTTGACATTGGATGCCATAAGAAGTGTTTTTAGCAAATTTGTAGTAGTACATTCACAAATAATAACCATTTTCATACAAAATTTCGAAACTGGGCGGTAAGTTTATATGGGGCTATACCTAAAAATGGGCGTGGCAACTTGGATTTGACACTCGATGACAAAAGAAATGTTTTTACCCAATTGGGAGCAAATATATTCATAAATAATTAGTATTTTTATACAAAAAAATTAAAAAAAAAAAAGGTAAGTTTGTATGGGGGCTATACCTAAAAATGGGCGTAGCACTCTCATTCTCGAACCTAACATAGTCGTTGCCGAGAAAAGCTTAAGTTCAAAATTTCAGCTTAATATCTTTATATCTTCAATGAAAAAGATGCTTAGAAATATACAGACGGACAGACAGACGGACATGGTTAGATCAATTCGTCTCGTCGAGCTGATCAAGAATATATATACTTTATGGGGTCTCCGATGCCTCCTTTAATGCGTTCAAGCTTTCCGACAAACTGATAATACCCTTCACACTATGCGTGGCGGGTATAAAAAAAGGATGGAAACATCAAAGTTCGGCAGCAGGGGGAAGTCAAGAGATCTAAAAACTCCTCTCTCGTTAGTAAGTTTTTCAATTAAATTTAGTAAAATTTTGTACAATATATGAAAAAAACGAATCGATTTAATTAGAGGTGACACTTTTTAAAAAAAAAAATAAATGAGTGAATGAGAATCTAGAGAAACAGCGAAAGTACGTAAATTATAAAACGAGTGCCAAATAATTGTTGAGAAAAAAAATTGGCATACACAAATAACAGCAACAAACAGTGTTGAGAAGTGTGCAAATTTTGTAACCATGGAAATTAAGTCACATTCAAAGAAATTAACAAACATGATACTTAAAAAAAAAATTTTAGCTTTTTGGTTAATTGACAATTGGCATAATAAGACAGTGTTGCACACATTCACACATCTTGAGCCTTGCCACGTGTGGTAAAGAACACTTTTGCGACTTCTAAAACAGTCGAAGTTCTGAAACTAAAATCTAAATGTGTATTAGCAATTTATATGTTCAAAAAAAAGCTTTAATAAAGTAGATACTATTTTCTGTCTGTCTGTCCCAAAGCAACAACAATATATTCCATAAATAGATGCTTAAATAAAGTTGCCCCTTGCCAAGACTACTTGGTATTTTATGTCATTATTGTTGTACTTGTTTGTTGTTGCATGATTTTAATAAAAAAATGTGTGGCACATTGAATAAATGGACATGTAGCACTGAATTGGGTGGATTTTGTTGGTAGTAAAGTGTTTTTAGAGTGTGAGGCAGCCAGGCTGGCAGATTGTGTGATGTGACTTTGCTTTTGTCAGTAAATGACTGGGATGCGCTAATAAAAATGTCTAAAATGTCTATAGTTGCCGCAGTATGTACATGCATAGAGTATGTATGTAATTGCGTGTATATAAGCGCTGTGTTAGTACATATTTATGACGCATAAATAACAACAACAACAAAAAAAAACAACAGCAACAATAACAAAAATCTTCTCGGAACATTTGTAGGTAAAAAAAAAAAAAAGGTAAAACATGAAAACGAATTAAAGCCACAGAATAACGACTAACCTGGCTTTGGACGGCCATTTTTATACTCTTTCTAGCTTTGTTTTATGTGATTGTTGCTATATGTAAAGAGAGAAAGAAGAAAACAAAAAAAAAAAAAAAAATGAAAGGACTACAAAAATGTAATAACCTAGACAATGCAACGATAGACAGACGGACATTTAGCTATATGGAGACATGAAGACAGACGTACAGACAGACAGACATATGGACAATTGGGACAGTCAGAATAAATGGTTAGACGACGACATGTGCTGCTGAGCTGTTGTGCTGTTGTTAGAAGGGAGTTCTTCTGTTTTTTTTTTTTTTTTATGGTACACGCGACGGAACTAGGTAAATAGACAAGCCCACAGAGAATTATGGCACAAAACGGCATAAATCTTGTTGACGATAAAAAATTGCAATATGTAGAAAAACGCAAATAGACGAATAGAAAAATGAAGGCTAAAAAGCCAAAAAAGCTATACACAATATACAAGCTAAGAAAGAGAGCAGATAATAACACATACGCATGACATATGATGTGATGTATGTAAGTAAGCCTAAATCAAATAGCATTCTGGGCTAACATATTTTTTGAACCAAGAACAAAAAAAAAAAAAGAAAATACACTTAAAAGCAGTAAAGTGGATTTGTAAAACGCATCCGGAAAGAGAGGGAGACAGAGAGAGAGAGAGAGTGAGTGAGTGAAACACGTGTTGATGTGTGAGTATACGAAAAGCTGTGTTAATCGTTGCAAAAAGCAGTTAGCAGCACGCAATAGTGTTGGTAAACGGTTTTAGTGTTGTACAACAAAAGTCACTTTCACAACACTAAAGAACAATAGAGCAATATGTTTGTGTGTGTGTGTGTGTGTGCTTGCTTGATTGATTTAGTACAAAAACTTTTTTGATTGATTTCTAAAATTGATGTAGAACAGATGAAGCAGCACACTCACAAAAATAGTCAAGTATGATTTTCATTTCGTTTACACTAGAAGGCAATCATCATATACGAGTATACTCGAGTCTGGTGTATGCTGAGTTTGCTTCAACTTCAATTAGAGACGACTGACTGACTGACTGACTAATTTACTTTTGTCGTTGCCAAAAGTCATTTTGTGCATATTAAAATTTGTTGGGGAAAAAAACATGTAGGCGCTGTTGTAAGAGCTGCCAACTTGCGTGCAACATATGCAATGGCAACTGTCAATATATAATCTAAATGACTTGGCATTTGATAGTCAGTCAGTCTGTCAGTCGGCAGTCTCAGTGGATGTGTTTGTTTTGCATTGAAGTCTGCCAAGAAGCTGCAAACTTGTCAAGCATTGTCAAAAGAGATGTAGTTAAAAATTGTCAAAAATTTTATACTCCCATAATTTGGCCTTAAGTGTTAGGCACGTAGCAACTTTGTGGAATTTGTTTTTTTTTTTTTTTTTGTAGTTTGTTTTTGTTGCAACATTTTGGTGTACATTTTTTCCCAAAAAAAAATATAAACAATGAAATTAAATGTAAAATTAGAACGAGTGGTAACTTTAGCTTTAATAAGTTTTACACTTTTGGGTAACTGAGAAAAGTATTTTTAAAATGCAATACATTTTTGTATCCGTTCGTATTCTGTATAGGTAAACAAGTAGATCTCCCATTCAGCGTTCCATGTAGAAGTTCTGGAGATTCGACAATATATTTCATGAAGAATCTGTTGATCTGTCTTTATGAACGAAGAAGTTAGGAACATAAATAGATATGTGAAAGAGTGAATGAGAAATAGTGATATTCAATGAACTAGACTGAAATTTTTTATCTCTTATAATTTATTATTAGACCCTTTAAAATATATATATTCTTGATCAGACGACGAGACGAGTCAATCTAATCATTTCCGTCTGTCTGTCCGTCTATATTTATATTTATGACTGTATTCACTTCAAATGGGGAATAACATTATTTTATTTGAAATTCTTTAATTTGGATCTCTCGAAAGCTAAAGATGTGACTCTTCTGTTTGAAGATTTCATAAAACTCAACAGTTTTGCAACGATTTTTAAGTTCCAAAACTAACCAACGGAAAAAAATTAGAAGCTTAAAAATTACATTTATACTTAAAATGTGGAAACATTTGTTAGAGGTAGGGGAAGAAGAGAACATCTAAGGAGAACATCCAGTGTCAAGGGACCTACGAGAAGAACTTCACATACCTAGGTGGAGTCAACTTGCAGCTCTTGCAGATAATAGGATGAGGTGTAGGACAGCTTTTTAGGCCGAGTGACCCAATAGGGTTTCAGGAACCGAAGAGAGAGGCCAGACACAGAGTCAAGACCACTCGCTTGTAGTTTACATCCATTTTATATATTGTACATATATACGAAGTGAGTACATATAAATATAAATAAAGGGTGTCCCAGAATTAAAGCAAGATTTGCAGTAAATTGCTGGCAACTCTGAAAATTAACAATTTGACAGCTGAAAAGTTTAGATCAAGTAGAAATGAATTGTTACACGATAGAGCACGATAGAATTTTGTTAGGGTTGCCAGCTCTTTTTGCAAATCTTGCGTTAATTCTGGGACACCCTTTTATATATATATATATATATATATGTATATATTTTTTTAATACGTTACTCATTTCCTATCTTCCTACCCACCCAATATAATGTCATACGCCGCTCTCGCTGATTTTTATTTATTTATTATATATTTTTTTTTAATTTTGTTGCTATTGCTGCTGCTTTTGTTAAATTTTTATTTGATTTCTTTCATTCTTCTTCTACAGCATCAATGCCTTTTTTATGCTTTTTTTTTTTTTTGCACAGTGCTGAGATTTATTATTGTTTTTATGTTACTTTAAACATGAGTTTGTCTGTCTGTCTGTCTGTGTGTATCTGTGTGAAGTAGCTTTACTTGCAAATCCGCCAGTGGATTGGATTTTATACAAATGTATAAGCTGTACGGCGGCATGGCATGGCAGCATCTGCGGGGAATCACTGTCATTTGAAGCTGAGCTAAATAGTATAAAACAGTGCGAGAGAGAGTAAGTTACAAGAGTCTTTTGGGTTTGTAATAGAGCAAAGCAGTTGAGTTCGAGTTAAGTTCGTCGTATCTCGTAGAGAATATTTTATAGCAACAGAAAGCAAGCAACAGCGTCGTACGTAGCGCTCGCTGCCAGCTTTGAACGTCAGCCAAATGGGCATGATTTGGCTTTGGATTTTAAAGCTGTTGATACTACACACATACGCGACACATCTGACAAACGTATAGATACAAATGTATCTATATGCTTAAATGCAACTATACTTGCACTTCATTGTAAATATATCTATGCGCATATGTATGTACGAGAGTCAACTTAAATATACATAAATGTGTTGAAAAGTGAGGCAGTCAGGGAGGCAGTGTACTCTCGCTGCTGTGCACAGCTGGTTCAAAACATGCAAAAAAAAAAAAAAAAAAGTCAAACGCGTACAAACAAAAGTACTCGTATAAGTTTAATGCACTCGAAGCGGCATTTGGTTCCGGTCGCAGAATATATCGCTTTGTCTGTGTGTATTTGTATGTGTATGTATATGTATGTCAATTATTTGTTCCTTTTTGTGTGCTTTGAATTGCCACAACCCTTTGCAAGTTACCCTCTATGTGTACCTAAATATAGTATAAGGTTTGTTAATATTAAATTTTAAGATAGGTGCACACTACACTTTAATATTTAATAGCAGCAGATAAACTACGCAATAGGTGCAAAGTGCCCAATGTAAACAGAGAATGCAGTAAACATAATATTTAGTTTCCAATTATCAAGCAGCAATCAATGAATTACTAAAATCCAATGAGATCGTACGTTCATGTAGCTCAAAAAAACATGGATACAAAAGAAGACATCTCGACTAAGCAGGTACATCATATTAAAATGCATGTTTAGACTTGACTTGCGATGTTTGAGGTGAATGCTTAAAGGGATTGATTGATTGATTGATTATCGTGATTGAATCGTAATAAATCGATCAAGATTTTGCGACGTTTGAAAATTGTGAACGAAATATGGATATATTCTTTTCGGAAATATTACTATAAGCTGCGATCCACGAGAGGCAGTGTATGTTTGATGAACAACAAAACTAAAATTTGCATTTCCTTACTAGCTTAGATTTGGCTTGATAGTCGCTTTGCTGTTCGTGAAAATGATAATCGATCTTTTTTAGATCTCCAGTTGCACTAGTATAGCATACATTTCTGCGTGAAAACACGCTATAGAGATCCGGCAGACGGAAGTTTTTTTTGATAAAGTCAAACCCGCATTAGATCCACCATTTTGAATTTTTGAAATTTCACTTCATAGTCGTAATAATTGAAACCCCACCTCCCCCGCCCTTAAACGAAGTTTTATTTAGAAATAATCGAACGCAATATTGGATCCACCATTTTGAAAAATTGACTTAATATTCGTAAATAGGGATCGGGAAACCTCCGTAAACGAAGTTTCATAAAAATCTATTAACATTTTGAAAAGGTCGACCGCCATATTTAATCCGCCATTTTGAATTTTGAAAAACTGACTTCATAATATTGATGAGCGACCCGAAAAACTTCCTTATACGACGTGTTATTAAAATTGATTACATAATTGCTTTATATTTTTTGCCCACTGTGCACTATTTAGTCTTCTGGGTATACTCCAGACCCCACAATCCATCTTAGAACCATCGGCTTAGAGTGACAGATCCGCTTTACTTTCCAGCAGCTCCGCCTTTCAGTCTTGAACTGAAGATAATGCAATTTTAAAACATTTTCCAAAATTCATGCGTGTGGGCCTAATTAAATTTGCCTGGGATTTGTATAAAAAAGCTCTGTGACCATATCATACTGATGACCACAAAGCATCTGCTTGATGTATAGGTTAATAGGTAGCAGGTTCAATATTGTATATAAGAACTCGGAAGAACAGGTTCTAAATGCCCCCGTGACCCTAATGCAAGCTGATCCATGCACTCTAGATAACTTTTAAATGTTGTAATTGATTTTTATACCTGTTACACTAGTGTAAACAGGTATATTCAGTTTGTCGGAAAGTTTGTAACGCATTAAAGGAGGCATCGTAGACCCTATAAAGTATATATATTCTTGATCACCTCGACGAGACGAATCGATTTATCCATGTCCGTCTGTCTGTCCGTCTGTCCGTCTGTCTGTGTGTTGCTGCGCGGTTTATTCGCTCAGTTTTAAAGATATTGGGCTGAAATTTTAAACTTAAGCTTTTCTAGGTCCTGTGTAGTTTCTATGTTAAAATCAATGTGCCACGCCCACTTTTAGATATGGCTCCCATAGAAAAGAATAACATTTTGTCAAGTTCTTATAAGAAAAAAATTTATTTATAAAGCAAATGGCTTCAAATATGGTACAAATGCTTCGTATATTAAGCCAAATCTTCAGTTTAAAATTGGTCTAAATCGGACCGCGAATTCCTAAATTTTTAAGAATATATTTAATTTGTTTAGTATTTTGAAATAAAATTTAATACAAATGCTGCACACGAAGGTCTATCCACGTCAAATGTTGTGTAACAGGTATGTAGTATAAACTTCGGTCCAACCGAAGTTAACTTTTTTTCTTGTTTTTTATGATTTAGAGACTCCATTCGAGAAAATGTAAAAGATCCCCAAAGCGTGCTTCAAAAGCTCCCCGCTCTCCCCTAGAGTTGCGAAAAATATATTAGAATGTTTCGAGAATATTTCAGTTACATATTTATGGTGCCTTACCGTTGAATATGTGACACTTTAATAGCTCATAAATCGAATAAAGAATAAATAATATTAAAGAGAACAAGAATAATTGTGACAGCCAGTGTTGTGGCTATATTAACTTAGACGTTCTCAATATCATTGTTATTACAATGCTTGAATTTAATTAAGTAATACAATCGAAAGCGATAATTAAACTAAGATAGATGGATGGATGGGATAGATGAAAATGGCAATAAACAGAAAATAAAAATAATAAAATAAGCTCAACAGACAGACAGACATACAGACACTCAGATAGATAGAAAAACGAAGTAATACTAGAGATAGACAGAGCGATATGAACGAAAAAAAAAAATAAAAACAAATGTAAGAAAGCACAGAAATCGAATAAAATGCCAACTTATCGCATATATAGCAGCACGTTTGAAATATGAGATTTCAAAAGTCAATAAACACAAAAACAAAGTTAGCAAGGCGGCAAGTGAGCTAATAACAGCAAAAAGCAACAGCAACAACAACAACAATAAACATATTTCGAGCGCAATCAATTGAAGTGAAGGCGTGGTGCGGCAGAGTGAGCGAGCAACAGTAACAGCAAACAGTGATGGGCAGCGTACTACATATGCTTACTCGCGTAATTGGCAAAAGAACCAAACACAAACTAACAATTTGAAATTGAATCAGTGTGACTCTGTGTATGTGTGTGTGTGTGTGTGTGTGTTTATACTATACAAAAATAAGTACAAAACTAGCTGAAATGAAATGGAAGCTTATATTATGACAAACACAAACGCTGGCGCTGAGTATAAAAGAGCACGCGAACAACAAGCGTAAAAAAAAAAGAAAGAAAGAGAAAGAAATAAAATTAAATAAATATTCAAGTTACTCTTAGTGTTGTTCTAGGGGGTCTCTGTCTGTCGACTTCGTCGTCGTTGTCGTCGTTGTGGACATCGTTTTACTCCAATCGTATCGAACTCGTCTATAATTGCTAAACACTTTGAAAGATAACATTCGAAACAACGACAGCGGACGAACGACAACGACAACGATGACACTAAAACGACTATTCACATTGTTCGCTTGATTGACTGACTTTTACATCTGTTATAGAACCGGCAGGCAGCAGCGATGTTGTTGTTGTTTATTTCGACTTATAATAATCTAACATTTTTCGTTACATTCGTTCGTTTTGTATACACATTTGTGCTAATTAAATTGTTTCGAAAACCAATTAACACAAATAATTATAAATAATTTATTTGAAAAAAAAAAATATAAATAAATATATATTGTATAATTTAAGAAACTAATTAGTCCTTTGGAATTTTACCAAAGGCGTAGAATGTTTGTAACCTTGAAACTATCAAAATCAAAATCAAAAAAATATTTATTAACAAGGAAAAACGTTAACTTCGGTAGAATAGAAGCTCAAATACTCGCAACATCTTGGTTTAGTTTAGGTACAATTTGGACAAGGAATGGCTTGGAGTCAAAAGTCCGATACAAACAAAGCTTAGGCACAATAATGGGATAAAATTTTTACCTAAGGACAGAATAAAAAAACATTTTCTTGAAAAAAAAAAAAAAAATTAGAAAATGGAGGCTGACTTTGTATTGGGACTATATATATAGTGGCCTAATACTTATAAGATCAGTAGAGTATATATAGGATGACATTAGTAGTGTTTTTGCCACATTTGAAGTGAATGTATTCATAAATAATATCAATTTTCATACAAAAAATCAGAAAAAAACGGTTAGTTTGTATGGGGGCTGTACCTTATAATGAACCTTTTTTTTTTTTTTTTAATGCTGTAATCTTTATTTGCAATCAGTCCCTAAGGGGACTATCAGCGAATTGTAATGCATAACATTGACTTTCTATATAATATATTGTAATCCATGACTTGGGAGTTGTAATTGGGGTTTAAAAAGGGTGGGGGTGAAGGAGGAGGAAGGAGGATTTAAAAGTTTATGTGTGTGGCAAATTCAGGGGGTTTAACATCTTGACATGGCTGTCCAGCCTATCCAGATATGCCTTAGTGATATTAGAAGTATTTTTACTCAACTTGGAGAGAACAGGTCCTAGATAACATCCGCAGGATCGGTATCCCGAGATGGTATATTGAGGCACTGGATTACAACCGCTGGTGCCAAATCTTACGTGATGCCAAGGCCGACAATCGGTTGTAGTGCCACTTATATATATGTATATAGGGTTTACGATGTCTTCTTTAAAGCGTTACAAACTTTCTGACAAAATGAAAAAACTGTGGTCCAGGAATCATTGCTTCATTCTTAAAATCGATATATTTTTTAATTTGGTTTACATGGTCACAAGTTTCAGAAAAAAACAAGAAAGAACGCTTAAGTCGAGTATGATCGACTGCAAGATACCCTTTACCCAAACATTATGTACCTTTAGTTAAGTCCTATCATTGTAATATAACTAATTGTATTGGATTTTTAAAATTTATATGGGGGCTATAACAAAATTTTTTTAGTCCTACCCATATTGGGATATTTCATTGGGACTATAATAGGCATAATTTATACTAAATTTAGACTTCCTAGAATTTGAAACAATGACGTTGACAAAAAATTTGGGGTAGATTTGTATAAGGGTACCCCTTTAAAATGGGTTTAAAGAAAAACAGTTTGTAAGTGCACACTTGACGGCCTATGAGAGTCTAAGTTTCAATTTTGAAAGTTGTACCTTTTATAGTCTCCGAGATAATCGTTTTCATACGGCAGACAGCATGACGGACGGACGGACAGACATAGCTAGTTCGACACCCCTTTCAATGCTGATGAAGAATATATATAATTTATAGGGTCTGTCTAACCTCCTTCTGTGTGTTACATACATTCGCACAAACTTAATATACCCTTTTGTCTTTTGGGAACAGCGTATAAAAATGTTCTTCTAATTTTCTGCTGACGATTTGAAAGTTCAACCCCTATGAAGAAAGTTCGTATGATATGGAGCTCTTATTTATGCTACTCTATAATAAAAATTCGACAACGTAGTTATCTAAGTAACAAAAATTTGCATAGAACACTCTTTGAGGTAAATATCATTTTGTATAATAATTAAATATATTTAATTATTTTAAAAGTTTTTCACGTGCTAAGCTACTTAATACAAAATGTATCTTTTTTTATTAATTAACTTTACACAAAGTATCTATCGCGTGTGTTCATTTTGTATAATTAAAATTTTAATTTATGTATTCAATATCAATATCCAAATACTGCACAAAATGTTTTCATTTTATTTTAACTCTTTTGGTCGATTTTTATTTCAATTTACTTTATTATTATAATTTGTTTTTTTTTTTTTTTTTTTTTTTCTGTTGCTATTTGCTATAAATAAATTTTTTATTGCGCTGTTAATGGCCTTTCGATTGTTGTAGTTTTTTTTTTTTTTTTTGCTGACTTTTTCAACTATTTTTTTTATTTTTTTCATTAAAAAAATAAAAAACTTTAATTTAAATTATCGTGTCGCGAGTTACTAGTACATATATTTCTATTATTAAAAAAAAAACAACAACAATATAAATTATAATAATACTTATCTTTTCAATTTTTTTCTATGCTGTAAATTTTTCAACACGCAAACTTTTTTGTATTTTTTGCGCTGTCCTCGAAGAGTCAAACAGAAAAAAAATGTGTAAAAAAAATAAATAAATAAAATAAATTATGAATCTATTTTTTTTTTATTTATTTATTTATTACTACGGTAACTTGTATTGTTGTTGTCTTTTGTAGTTTAACTCTCGTTTTTTTATTTTTATTTATTTTTTTCTACTATTTTTTTCTCATTTTTATTTGTTTTTACCGTTCGTTTAGATTAGATTAATATTAATAGATTTTCTTTTAGTTTTTGTTTTTGTTTTGTTATTATTCTTGTTGTTTTGCCATTTGTTCGTGTTTGACTTTCTTTATTTGACTGCTAAAAAAAAGAAGTTAGCGAAAGTGTGGCTGCAGATACAAATAAATATTTCAGATACACATAAAATATTTCTTGAGATACTTTGTATTTGTTTTTGTTTTTGGTTTTCCCTTTTTATGTTTTTTTTTCTTCTTAATTGTAACAAATTTATTAGTTTTTTGCATGTTTTAGTGACATTTTGTGAAGTTTATTAAAATATATCGACTAAATTATTAAGAAATGTGTTGATTTTTTCAAAAAAAAAAAGTGTATAAATTAGCAAAGTTTTTGTTAATTGAGTTAAGTATCTATAAATGTTATAGTTTTTTTTTTTTTTTAATATGATTAAACGAACAAATAAAAGTATTTGCAATTTTTTGATTTGTTCATAGATTATATTGAGTACAATTCTATTTTTATATATTAACTTTTAAATATATACGTGCTGAAAGTTAGACTCCGGAAATAGTTAAACTCATTTGCAGTACCTGTTGTTATGGAAATTTACAAAGTTGTTCTAAAACTTGTAATTTCTATTAATAATTTTGAAAACCTTAAGTAAAGTAACTTTTGAAAGACGCAACTGATTGTATAGAAAGCATTAAAACTTGGGTTTTGGAACGTCTAAATGCGAATACGGATATTTGAAAAGTGGAATTTAGCGAGAAATGCGATCACGAATTGATTACATTTTAATTCACGGATACAATTTTTAAACAGCTTCAATTATAATTATTTTTATATACCGTATATATCTATAAATTATGTTATACTGTATTGAATTGATTAGTTTTTTAACATCAATTAATCTAGCGCTAGTCTGTCCATCTGTCCCACCCCATACAAATCTACACCAAAATTTTGGGTTTTTGCATAAAAACGCCATTGTTTCTTTTTCTAGGAACTTTAAACTGAGTATAAATTATGTCTATGATAGTCTCAATAAAATATCCCAATATGGGTAGTACCAAAAATTTTTTTGGGTATAGCCCCCGTACAAATTTACTTTTTTGTACCCGCCACACATAGTGTGAAGGGTATTATCAGTTTGTCTGAAAGTTTGTAACTCATTTAAGGAGGCATCGGAGACCCCATAAAGTATATACAGCTGCGATCAAAATAATAGTAGTGTACCCTAAAAAAATTGAAAATCTTAAAAATAAAATTATTGAGGTTGGAAAAAATCTATTTAGTATTTTGTATAACAACTTTAGTGTCTTAGCAGCAAATTAAAAAAAAAAAACTTGGAGTTCGATTAAATTTAGGCATGAAATGACTTAAAGCTAAAAAAGATTATCAAAAAATGCCGCTCAAAAAAATAGTAGTGATTTGCTCTTAGGTAGAAATAATAATAAAAACACACTTGAAAGTTAAATTTTTTAATTCTTTATTACTTCTTGTTGTGTTTCATTTGAATTAGTATTTGGTTGAATGTCCTTTGTTTGCAATAACAGCAACACAGCGCCGATGCATGGAATCAACCAGATTCTGGCATCTTTCTTCAGGTATTGAGTTCCAAACCTTCTTTACCGCTTCCCAAAGTTGATGGATTGCAATTAGCGACTGTCTTCTTCACATCACACCAAAGATTTTCAATTGGATTGAGGTCCGGCGACTGGGGGGGCCATTCCAACACTTTGACATCATTCCCTTCAAACCATTGTTTCACGGCTGTGCTGGTATGCTTAGGATCATTATCATCTTGGAAGACCCAAATCAGTGGCATTTCTTCAGAAGCATATGGGAGCATTGCTTCCTGCATTATTTTAACATACAAATGTCGGTCTATTAATTCTTTTACCCAATAAATGGGTCCAACTCTACTATTATTTTGAGCATTTGAACTGGTTCATTGAGAAATGGCGAAATATTTTGTGGTCCGACGATTCAAACATCGTGCTGTTCGGTGGAAAAGGTCTCGTGAATATGTCCGACGACCACCAAACACCGGATACAAGCCTCAATTTACCAGAAAAACGATAAAACATGGCGGATCGAGTATCATGATTTGGGCATGCTTTTCTTACTACGGAGTTGGACCCATTTATTGGATAAAAGATATAATGGACCGACATTTGTATGTTAAAATAATGCAGAAAGCAATGCTCCCATATGCTTGTGAAGAAATGCCACTGATTTGGGTCTTCCAAGATGATAATGATCCTAAGCATACCAGCACAGCCGTGAAACAATGGTTTGAAGGGAATGATGTCAAAGTGTTGGAATGGCCCCCCCAGTCGCCGGACCTCAATCCAATTGAAAATCTTTGGTGTGATGTGAAGAAGACAGTCGCTAATTGCAATCCATCAACTTTGGGAAGCGGTAAAGAAGGTTTGGAACTCAATACCTGAAGAAAGATGCCAGAATCTGGTTGATTCCATGCATCGGCGCTGTGTTGCTGTTATTGCAAACAAAGGACATTCAACCAAATACTAATTCAAATGAAACACAACAAGAAGTAATAAAGAATTAAAAATTTAACTTTCAAGTGTGTTTTTATTATTATTTCTACCTAAGAGCAAATCACTACTATTTTTTTGAGCGGCATTTTTTGATAATCTTTTTTAGCTTTAAGTCATTTCATGCCTAAATTTAATCGAACTCCAAGTTTTTTTTTTTTTAATTTGCTGCTAAGACACTAAAGTTGTTATACAAAATACTAAATAGATTTTTTCCAAGCTCAATAATTTTATTTTTAAGATTTTCAAATTTTTTAAGGTACACTACTATTATTTTGATCGCAAATTTTTTATATTTTTTAACCTCGACGGGCGAATCTATTAACCCGTGTCCGTCTGTCTGTATGCCCGTCTGTATGCCTGTCTGTCTGTCCGTCCGTCTGTCCGTCCCTCTGTCTGTCTGTTGCAATGGGTTTTTCTCGGAAAGTCTTAAAGATATTGACCTGAAACTTTAAACTTAATCTTTTTGTGTTCCTAGACAGTTTGTATGTCAGAACCAAGGTGCCACGCCCACTTTTAGATATAGCCCCCATACAAACTTACCATTTTTTTTCGATTTTTTTGTGTGAAAATGTTATTATTTATGAATGTTTTGACTACAAATCGGGTAATAACACTTTTAATCCAATATCCATCCATCCAATTTCAAAAGAAAGGTGCCACGCCCATTTTTTTATACGGCCCCCATACAAACTAAGCGCCCATTTTTCAGATTTTGTATGAAAATAGTTCTTATTTATGGAAATATTCACTCAAATCTGTGTAAAATCGCTTCTACTATTATCCTATGAATATTCTATCGATATGCCAAGGATCGGGCCACTATAACATATAGTCCCATACAAACTCACCTCCTTTTTTTTTTCAAGAAAATGAATAAAGTTTCGTGTGGCGGGTATTTGAGCTTCGGTGCTTCCGAAGTTAACGTTTTTGCTTGTTCTTTTGTGTCTTTGTATGAAAACCCAATACAATAAGGTATTCTACAAAGATAAGACTTATCTTAAGATACATAAAGATTGCTTATAGGATATCTTGAATTCGAGCATACTCGACTTTAGTATACTTTCTTATTTACTATTAAAAATTTTACTTATTATAATAAATTATTTTTGTTATTTAAACAAGTAACTTCTTACTTTACAAATTTTTATTTATTTTTTTTTTATTTTTTGCAAATTAACATTTTTCTTCTAAACTTTTCGCTTTCACACAAATACTACATCCATCCATCCACCAATTTTTGACCGCTGCTCTTTAGGAACGCAAACGCATTAATTCAATTCCAAAAAGATACATTTTAAATTTTCAACTGTTTTTCTATGCAACTAAAACAAAAAAAATCTATAACGTCTAAAATTCTTCAAGCTGAAGTAAAGAAAAAGAAGAGAAAAATATTAAATAATTGCTTCCGAAAATTTGCAATGCAAATGAGTTACAAAATTTTTATAGATTTTTTTTCTACAAAATATTTCTTTTTTTTTTTTTTTTTTTGCTCATTTGCTTTTATTTGTGCATTTTACTTTCTCTAAAAAGCTTCTTTTTTTTAAAGCAAAATATTAAAAAAATTATAAGTTAAAAAAGTATATTAAAAACCATAAAAAAAAAATAATAAAAAATAAAAAAAAAAACGCTAACAGATCCGGCAACAAAGCCAAAATTCAACTTCATCTTTGTGATTGTCCGTTTTTTCCCTCTCTCTCTCTCTCACTCACTTTTTCTCTCTCTGTATATATTTATATATCAGACTGACTATCTGTCAGCAGCTGTTGCTGATGATGATGATGTTGCTGCTGCTGCTGCTGTTACGGCTACGGCTGCAACTTTGCCTCTTTATAACTGTCTACCATTCAGTTGCTTTTTTATTGTTGTTGTTTTTGTTATTACTTTTTTTTTATACTTCTTTACTTGCACTCTTCAAAATAAAATTTTTGTTTCTTTACTCTTCTAGTCTCTACTATGCAACATTCTCTTTCTCTTTCTATCTTTCAACAATCAGCTTCATCGCTTTCAAGTGTGTTGCATGTTGCAATGAAGTTGGTTTTTTTGTATTTTTTTTTTATAAAGTTTATTTGAAATTTATTTTTCCTCATTTGTGATTTCATGGCTGCTTTTGATATATTATTCGACTTTATATATAGATTTTTTTTATATTTCTCCTTGACTTGTCTCTCTTTCCGTCTGTCTGTCTGCTTGTCTGTCTGTTAATTTTGTTCGTTCATCGGTCATTTTAACGATTACATTTTAAAAGCTTCTGTGGTGCCGTAAAAAAGCAGAAGAAAAGAACATGTTTTAAAGATAATTTTTTTTTTTTTTTTTATAAAAGAGTTTATTAAGTTTGTGCAAAAGACGGCATAATAGACTCTATAAAGTATAAAGAGTCGATCTAATAAGTATAAAGAGTAGATGAAGGAAACTAATTATCTCGGAGACTTAGATTCGGCTGAGATCATTACAAACCTACGATTATTTGGTGAACCTTCCATATAAATACAACTCAAGTTGTAAGTCCAAATTTAGTGAGCCCCTAAAGGACGAAGCAAGAACATGGTGGGACTCTCACAAAACGGGAGCTTAAGTGCACTATGACTCTAGTTAAAGTCTATTGTTCCTGAGCTCAAAAGATGGTTAAGTTAAGTTCTTTGATAAACCTGAGAGTATCCCTAGACGTCGAGGTATTTCTGATCGAATCAGCTGTTAGGACACAGTGACAAATACGGTTCAAGGCCGAATATTCAAAAAGTTTATGTCTAATCTTATATCGTCATCTTCCAGACAGAGTCTACACTTGATATCTGGGGACAGGCCTATTATGATTTAGATTGGTAATTAGCTGTTTCGACGGCTGAAAAGTAAGTTTTTTTTTTCTGTGTATTTGGTAGGCCCAGCGCCGAGTGTTCTAGTACGAGCTTCTCAAACCGATTGGAATGCTAACGGAAAAACTCTATCGAACTGAACTTATTTGGCAAAATCGTTTAAGACCTAAATGGAAACGTTGAAATGGGAAGTTCTACTCCAGCCAGACATAGCTCATTCCGATTTCCAATTATTCCGGTCATTGAGTCATGGCTTAGCCGAGCAGCGGTTCACTTCCTATGAGGATTGCGAAAAATGCGTCTATTCATGGATTGCCTTAAAAGACGAGTCGTTCTTCCAACATGATATCAACAAATTGACTTAAAGATGAGAGAGAGTACACAGGTGGCTGGAAGGAAAAATAAGTTGACCTACGATGCCAAAACTTTTCATTGGTGCTCAGCGATTCCTTAGCACCCCTGAGACGGAAAATCGTAATTTTAAAATCGTAGCTGTTCATGTGGCAGAGAACGACCCCTTTTATGTGAATTTCAGGGATTCCCTAAAAAAACCTCATTTTTAATGATTAAAAACATTTGTTAATAACGTGCATTCATACACACACACACTAACACACACACAAACACACACAAACGCACACACACACACACATATATATATATATATATATATATATATATATATGTTATATTCATATCTGCAAGGAAATGAAACATAGGATAAGATTTTTGAAAAACATGTAAGAAAAAAATTTTAAATTTATTTGTCATAAAAAAGATATTATGAGGTTAAATGTTATTATTAAATAATTTTTGCAATTAGTACATAATAATCATTAGATTAAAAAAGATAATTGTAATTAGTATACCATATAGATTTTTAAATATGTTTGGATGAAAAATCTACTACAGCTTCCTTCAACTTCACTGCATAATTTGGGTCCATCATATTATTCAGTTTTCGTCGGTTCCAAAACTTCAAAAAATCACGATGAATCGATTCCCCAGCTTGTTCAGACCAAATACCAAATCCTTCCTCTCGCTCCAAAAACTCGAGAGATTGTTCGAGGTGTTTAAGGCATACGTGAATCTTCAATGTTTCCGTTACTTCTGTGGCCGCAAGGGATTTTCGTAAGTCAGTTATATGCATGTTTAAGTTCCCACCAAGCCTCTCATTCGAAAAACAATCATGAGCACTTTTATCGAGCGCTTTGAAAGCTGACACGTAAGGCACTAGGGCGAGCGGTCCTCCACATTATGTAGTTGACTAAACTTTGCAATATATGCAATTCTGGCATTACGCATTTTTCAATTACAGGCATGTCATCGGGCTCATTAAACAGCGGAAGATTGTTGGTGCTGTTATTCGATTTAGCCAGTTTTTTATTGCCACCAAGAGATATAAATTTCTTGTAATCTTGTCGCAAATCAACGTATGTTTTCACGACAAGATCTTGTTCATCATTCTCAAATTCAAACCTCTTTTTTAACTTTTCTAAAGAGACGAAGCAGTATGGACAAAGGAAGGTGGCGCTGGCAGTTTGTTGCCCATTAATAATTAAAAGTAGTTTAAAATCTGCAACGAACTTGAAAGAAATGTCATTGATCTTTATCAAGTCAAACAATTGTTTCACATTCCCATAACTTTCTTTGATATGAGACACAATACACAGCATGATTAACTTATGTACACTTGTTAATTTAATAGCTTTCTGTCTCTTTACGGGAACAATGTCTACAGCTTGATCAGGATCAGAAACGTAATGTTCTGGCAGTATGGTCATACATACTTTAAAAAATCCCTGTCCACCATCTGCCATTATTTTGACAACATAGTTACCAACTAAATCACCTCCTCCAGTATTTCATCAGCATTACACCACACTACAGGTCTTTTCTGTCGAGCTTCACTTTTTCAATATCAAAATCCAGTATCTCATACTTATAAAAATCTGTCAAAACTCTAGCCCTTTCCGCAACTTTCTTAGAATAATGAGCAGGTATTGACTTTCGACCAGCATTTGCTCGAATGAAAGTAGCTAATTGTTTCATTTGTTGTCCTGAAGAACCCGATTGAACTTGGAAGGAATGTAAACTTTCGACAGGAATCTCAATAGGCTCAGGCGATTTTTTTAAATACAAAAGCCTTTTTGATCCCATTGTACTTAAAGCCAAAGTATCTTCTTTCTTTCCTGTCAATAGTAATGCATTATCTTCTTTTCATGAATAAGTTTACTACAAACCTGATCTTTTTGCTTTTGTGGGAGATTATTAGTTAAATCTACAATATTTTCCACCAGTCTTCTTTTTTTACGAATACTTCTTATACAAGGGTGAGATATTCCCCTTCCAATTTCTTGAAGACATTGGTTGCATAATTTTTTGACACTTTTTTCCTGTTTTTTCGGTAATGCGGGGGCTAACTTTGTCACTTTTGAATTTTGCGATCCAAACTGTCCGGTTTTAGTATCGATTTTTGGAGATAAATGCAGGCTTTCACCTACTTGTAATTTTTTCTTCATGTTCATTGTTCCTTTATGCCGCGCTGTCAAACAAATATAACAATGACAAATTGCATTTTCATCAGTTCCCCTAGTTTCTCTTGGCAGATGAATATCCTCATAATTCGGCATTGTCTTAAACGGCAATTACAACAAATGCTTAGAGGATATTTAGGATCAGAGATCGAAAATTTTTCATTAATGAATTTTTGTATAAGATTTTCGTTATTTTTTGATATCTGGAAATAATCAATTTTTTGCTTCCCAAGTATAATTTTTTTCCCACACGGTGCACAAAGCTTCTTCCTATTTTCATCATGGTCACAACGATGATCACAAGGATGGGGCATTCTAATTTTTAAAATTTTGCACAAATTACACTTTATCACTATTATTAACTAAAAGATTTTAAATAGCTTCCACTTATTTCATTTTACTCAAACGGTAAGCGAAAAAGTTCGGGAATTGTTCGTGTTAACATTGAACGTACGAGTATGTTTCGCGCGGTACGAAGAAAATATAAACAAAGACGTAGCCGTCATCTCTCTCACCCTTGTATAAAAATATAAATATTATAATTATTATGATTTTATATTCTAACAAATATAAATTTTTAATCATTAAAAATGAGGTTTTTTTAGTAAACCCCTGAAATTCACATAAAAGGGTCGTTCTCCCCCACATGAACAGCTACGATTTTAAAATTACGATTTTCCGTCTCAGTGGGTGCTAAGGAATCGCTGAGCACCAATGAAAAGTTTTGGCATCGTAGGTCAACTTATTTTTCCTTCCAGCCACCTGTGAGTAGTAGATAGAGATGGACAACACTTTGAAAGAAACTAAAATTAATCAAGTGTAGAGGCCAAAGCGAGGCCCCAATACAAAAGTTGGAGTCTAGAACGCAAACTTTTCCTGGGTTAAACATTTCTTTTCATACAAATTTGTAATACTTTTCACACAACGCATTAAAGAGCATTAAGAGGCTTTGCAAAAAAATATATAAAAATAGCGAAAAATGGCTTTACGTGTCGGAAGTGAAGCGTGTGAATTAAAATTAACCAAAGGACATGGTAGCATGTGTGACGACATACAAACGAATGGCAAGGACAGCAGGCGACATAGACACGCAGGACATTGAATAAAGAACAACAACAAAGAAAGTCAACATAAAATTGCCAGCAGAGAATAAAAGGCAATTGACGTTGAGAATTCTCGCGTTTATGCGTTCTTACATACTTACGCATTATAAACATTAAATGAACAAGGACATAATATGCACGCACACCACAATTGAGTACACACGCACACACACATACTTGTAGTATATGCGTACAACTCAAAGTAAGCCAAAATAAACTGTATGTGCTAACTTGCTGTCTCTCTCTATCTCTTTGCAGCATTACCACGGTTTGACTGGCTGCCGACGCCTAGAAGTAGACTACATATTGTTGCACATACATAACAAAGTAGCTGTGGTCGCGGCATCAGCAGTGTCTGTGGTTTTTGGTTTGGTTTGGTTTACATTTTTGCCACTTGAAAATGTCTATATGCGCAACGTTATCGTGAGTATCTGTTGGGCAGCAGCAGCAGCAACAAAAATGAGAATTGGTTTCTTTAACAACAATTTTTGTAATTGCAGACATTGTCTTTGTTTGTTGCTGTTGCTGCTTGCTGCTGCTGTTTCTATTGCTTGTTATACGCTTAAAGCAATTACATAACCGCATATGACACGCTCCAGCTTTACGCTTTTATGTCTTTTCTCACAGCAGCAGCTGTTGCTGTTGTTTGTTGCTGTTACTCTTGTAGTCGTCGCGTTATCATTGTTGTTGTTGTTGTTTTATCCTTATGTGCTGCCCCCATTAAATGCACTGTTTGCTTTCAATAATTATGCCAATTGGTAAAATGCTAATTGGACAACATTGTTGGACGCGTTAAAATTGTGCGAATTGACAAGGTCATTCAATGTTCAGTAGTGCAGCAGCTGTCACTGTTATTGCAACGAAATTATTATTTATAAGAAGATAATTAAATTTAAAGGCAAAGTAGAGGTTTCCTTTTTTTTTTGCAAGTAGCACTTAAAAATAATTGAAAGTGTGTATGAAAATATATAAAGAAAATATCTTCAAAGTTTTTAATAGCAAAAAAAGTTTTTTACTTCGGTTAAAATGTGATAAAACAAAAGCTATCCATGTTGGTATATATGAAGAAGAAATCGAGAGAGAGAGGAAGAGAGATTTTGAAAGTGGGAGAGATTGAGAGTGAGATAGAGTGAAAAAGTCAGAGAGAGAGAGAGAAAGAGAGAGAGAGAAAGAGAGAGAGAGAGAAAGAGAGAGGGAGGGAGAAAAGGGGAAGAGGTATAGACAGAGACTGAGACTGAGAGACAGAGATATATAGAGAGAGGAAGACAGATAGAAAAAGAAAAAGAGAGAGAGAGGTACAGAAGACAAAGAGAAAGTGAAAGACAAGAATACATATATAGAGAGAGAGAGAGAGACAGGAAGACAAAGAGTAAGAGAGAGAGAGAGAGGTTGACAAAGAGGAAGAGAGAGAGAGAGAGATAGGTTGACAAAGAGGAAGAGAGAGAGAGAGGTTGACAAAGAGGAAGAGAGAGAGAGAGTTGACAAAGAGGAAGAGAGAGAGGGATAGAGACAGGGAGAGAGAGATAGAGACGGGAAGAGAGAGAGATAGAGACAGGAAGAGAGAGAGAGTAGAGACAGGAAGACAGATCGAAAGAGAGAGAGGTAGGAAGACAGATCGAAAGAGAGAGAGGTAGACAGGAAGACAGACAGAGAGAGAAAAAGAGAGAGAGAGAGAGAGAGAGAGAAGAGAAGAGAAACAAAGCATGCCTGCCAACCAGGCAGTGTCCCGTGAGAGCCCCAACCATCATGAATAGAGTCTGTCTATTATGGCGCATGAGTTGGGCTGTTCGATTAGTGTTGTATAGTATTTTGCCAATTCGGTTCTCTATGTGACCAATCATTGCTACATCTCGTCTTGCCTTCATAGGCAAACATGGAGAAAAGGTCCTAACCACACAATGTGGAATTACCAAAACAGCATTTTAGTGCTACATGTATGGAAAATCGGTTTACCCAATTCAGCCTTGAAATTTTCTCGTGCATTTTGGAGTAAAAAGTTGGTAATCTTCTCGCTACTCCTTGCAACTTTTATTTTACTAATTCTCATGGCTCATTCTTGCTTTTTATGTAGATTTTTGTACATTTTGGCATACTTATTTAAAATAAAATTTACCTTAAGTCTAAAACAGTTTCATAAAAACAATAGTTTTCATAATTTATGTCCGAAAACTCACCTGAAAATAGAAGAAAAATAAAGGAATAATTAGTATTTTATATTTAAAAGAAGAAAAATGATAATATTCATAAAAAGTTAAAGTTTTTTTCAATAATTTTTGAGTTAAAACTGAGTGCGTAATAGAACACTGCAGAATTATTCGAAGCCCGCCAAGTTGAATAGATGCAATGAAATCGATTTGAGTAACTCAAGCAAACTGCTACGGCAAATAATCGTCTGGATTCGATACAATCGACTCGTTACGGCATGACTCGAGTATACTGTAACTTCGATTAAAATCGGTTACTCAATACTCGGTTACTCGATACTCGCTTACTCGATACTTGGTTACTCGCTAGTCAGTTACTCGCTACTTGGTTACTCGCTACTCAGTTACTCGCTACTTGGTTACTCGCTACTCAGTTACTAGATACTTGGTTACTCGCTACTCAGTTACTAGATACTTTGTTAATTCGCTACTCAGTTACTAGATACTTGGTTACTCGCTACTCAGTTACTCGATATTCGTTTACTCGATACTCGGTATAATGCGATTATATTTATGTACAAGCATTTGATTAATAACAATTTCAATTAATAAATTATTACTAAAGTGACGCTTGTCATATTAAATTTATTTATTAGAGATAATTAAATACATTTTTGCAAAAAAGGAAATAAATTAAATACAAAATATACAGAAAGAAACCAAATAGCATTTAAAATATAAAAACAAAACAAAACAAAACAAAAAAAAAAAAAAAAACGGAAACCATAATATAAAAACCAAACAGCAAAGAAATGAAGAAAATAAACAAATGTTGATTCATTTCTGTCATTTTTATTATGATTTTATATACAATTTGGTATATAAATATTAACATACTACGTATATACTATATACAATATATGTATGTATATAGAAGAGAATTATGCAAATAAATAGAAACGACGCCGGAGACGACGACTTTGCAAAACTGTCCTTGAAAATCAAATAGAACGACGCTATACAAGAGCAACAGATACTCATACTTGTAGATACATATTGTAGTATAGCTAACAAGCAAACAGCAAGCTAGCTAGCTAGATAAATAGATAGAAAGCTACAATCAAACAAATAAACACGAATGTAGTGAATGAATGAGAGTGGTGTGTTAAAAAGTTACTCAAATTAACAGATATAAAGAAAGACGGACGGACAGATAGAGCGAAAACTAAATAGATAAATCGCTGACAGTTGTACACACCTATTTTCGATATGATTTTTACCTTCTTTTTTCACTTTTTATCTTATTAATTTTTGTTGTTTATTTGTTGCGAATTTTTTTTTTTTTTTTTGATTATCAAAAAAATTGGTATAAAACCAATCAGACAACGGAATAAATCAAATATTCTACAATTTTTAATCATTTCGTACGTAGGAAACTCATGAATTACCCAACATTTTGTTACTTAAAACTTTATTTCATTATTTTTATAAACGTGCAGCGTATTCAAGTTTTGTTGCTACCAAAGTCAATGAATTCTGTTGTTCTGTTTTGTTGCATTATTTTTTTTAACGACAATCAAAACTTTTTCTGTGCATGCAATGAATCTATAAAAAAACCGATTATTTTAATTGTAAACTTTTTCATTGACGTCGTCATTCTTGTTTGGAACTTATTCAATTTCTTAATTTTTATAACACTGTAACACTACCCGAAGGGTAGAAGGGTATATAAAGCTTGTGAAAATGTATGTCAAGAAACATGAGAGACATGACAGACCCCATAAAGTATATACCCATGATCACCATTAAAAGGTGAATTGATCGAGCTATGTCTGTCTGTCCGTTTGTCATACGATTATCTCAGAGACTATAGGAGATAGAGCTGAAATATTTAAAACTTAGACTCTCCTAAGCCGTCGATTCTAAGTGTAGGACACACACAGAGAAAGTGTTCTAACGTTTTCGGGGTGTCCTATTCCTTACAACTTTTGCAGGTACTTTTAAAAGAGATACCTAGTCTAGCCACATGTTCCCCGATGGACCAATGCCCAGTGATGGCGGCTGTCAGTTTCACAATGTCTTTGTGGTGGTTTAACAAAAGGGTTCTGGTACGTTTGGGTTCAATCGAAAGCCAAATAAGCTTAGCTTTCCTGCAGTTGTACATATTTTGCCATTTATAATTACCTAAAGAGCTAAAGTGATTCCTAATGAGGGTGACCATGGCTGAGATTCACTCGATGAACCCCGTCTAGCCAGCGTATCAGCTTGCTCGTTTCCGGCAATAACATTATGCCATGGGACCCATGAGAGGCAAAGTGTGTTGTGGCGACCAATAAGATTTAGTTGTTTTTTGCATTCCCTTACTAACTTAGATTTGGTAATTTGAGCATTCAGCGCTTTGATGGCAGCTTGACTATCTGAGAAAATGGAAACGGATCTGTCACGAATCTTCAACTGCCACAGTAGCTTGCACGCCACTAGTACAGCATAGACTTCCGCATGGAACACACTGCAGAGATTCGGCATTCGAAAGAACTCTTCCACTGCCAAGTCCTCCGAGTATACCCCAGACCCCACACCGCAATCCATCTTGGATCCATCAGTGTAGAGTGACAGACTGACTTTACTCCCCAGCAGCGCCGCCATTCAGTCTTGTCGTGAAGGAATTGTGGTTTTAAAGGATTTAATTAAATCCGAAGTTTCGGACAAGAAGTCAGTAGGGCCACATAAACTGACCGAGCGCACGACCATAGCTTAGTGAGAACCACCACCACCTTGTTCTTTTAGTCGAAGTGCGCTAATCAAAGTCATCTGTTTAATAAATAAGTCAATAGGTAACAGGTTTAGCATTGCATTTTCGGGTCTCGGAGGGACAGGTTCTAATTGTCCAGTGGCCAAGCCAAAACAAGCCAATGAAATATCCCAATATGGGTAAAGGGTGTAGCCAGGTTTTCATGTAAAAAGTGCCCCCAACGATATTGAATATCCTTAAATGAGGTTCGATAGCCCTTGGATTTGAGAAATATTTCTGTATACTTAGTTTTCCGATATCGGCGATATTAAGGAAGATATAGCGACAAACATGTTTTTAGTTTTTATTTTTTTTCTGCTCACTCAGTTGAAAAAAGTTTTTTATGAAAAATCTTTTATTTTTTAAAATTCATATGTATCTTTAAAAATTTTTAAAAAATTTTTCGGTCAAAAAATTCTATCAAAATTTTTTTTTAAAGATTTTAACTGATGCTTTTACCATGAACCTTTAAAGATACACCTATGAAATTTTTAGGAGATATTCCTTTGTTTGTCTACTTTGACACATAAAATTTTCAAAGTAATCGATTTGGTGGAACATATTTTTAAAAATTAAAAACCAAAAATTAGTCATTTTCCTATGATAGATTTCACATGCTAGCATTGCCAGAGCTCAAAAACAAGTACCATGCACATACGCAGATTGCGCTCTCACTCTCTTTCACTCTCTTTCTCAGCGTTCTTTGACTTTTCATATTTTATACCGCGGACACGCGAGGTGTGAACGAAAAGAATTCATATTAGGATTAAATGATCGTACGCTTACATTTTATTATGTTAAAAAATATAAAAAATTAATTAAAAAAACAATTTTTTTGAAAAGTAATAAAATATAAGCGTACGATCATATAAAAATATAAAAGGAGTCGAATATCACAAATATCTATGAATGAAAAACAGGTAGATTTTTTCTAATACATATTTCTCAATGAATCCTTTTCGTTCACACCACGCGTGTCCGCGGTATAAAATATGCAAAAACAAGTACCATCAGTGTTGCCGTTTGTCCTTTTTTTTTATCTCTTTCGGACGCACGCATTATGAACTGTAATAATCTTCTGTACAGTTCATCATGAGAAAGAGCGAAAGAGAAAAAAAGGACAAAACGGCAACACTAATTGTTTTTGCATATTTATACCGCGGACACGCGTGGTGTGAACGAAAAGGATTCATTGAGAATATATGTATTAGAAAAATCTACCTGTTTTTCATTCATAGAGTATTTGTGATATTCGACTCCTTTTATATTTTTTATATGATCGTACGCTTATATTTTATTACTTTTCAAAAAAAATTGTTTTTTAAATTAATTTTTATATTTTTTAACATAATAAAATGTAAGCGTACGATTCTAATCCTAATATGAATTCTTTTCGCCCCCCTCGCGTGTCCGCGGTATAAAAATATGAAAGTCAAAAGAACGGCTGAGAACATAAAGAGAGAAAGAGAGTGAGAGCGCAATATGCGTATGTGCATGGTACCTGTTTGTCCTTTTTTTTTTATCTCTTTCGGACGCACGCATTATGAACTGTAATAATCTTCTGTACAGTTCATCATGAGAAAGAGCGAAAAGAGAAAAAAAGGACAAAACGGCAACACTGATGGTACTTGTTTTTGCATATTTTTATACCGCGGACACGCGTGGTGAACGAAAAGGATTCATTGAGAATATATGTATTAGAAAAATCTACCTGTTTTTCATTCATAGATATTTGTGATATTCGACTCCTTTTTATATTTTTATATGATCGTACGCTTATATTTTATTACTTTTCAAAAAATTGTTTTTTAATTAATTTTTTATATTTTTTAACATAATAAAATGTAAGCGTACGATCATTTAATCTAATATGAATTCTTTTCGTTCACACCTCGCGTGTCCGCGGTATAAAATATGAAAAGTCAAAGAACGCTGAGAAAGAGAGTGAAAGAGAGTGAGAGCGCAATCTGCGTATGTGCATGGTACTTGTTTTTGAGCTCTGGCAATGCTAGCATGTGAAATCTATCATAGGAAAATGACTAATTTTTGGTTTTTAATTTTTAAAAATATGTTCCACCAAATCGATTACTTTGAAAAATTTTATGTGTCAAAGTAGACAAACAAAGGAATATCTCCTAAAAATTTCATAGGTGTATCTTTAAAGGTTCATGGTAAAAGCATCAGTTAAAATCTTTAAAAAAAAAATTTTGATAGAATTTTTGACCGAAAAATTTTTTTAAAAATTTTTAAAGATACATATGAATTTTAAAAAAATAAAAGATTTTTCATAAAAACTTTTTTCAACTGAGTGAGCAGAAAAAAAAAAACTAAAAAACATGTTTGTCGCTATATCTTCCTTAATATCGCCGATATCGGAAAACTAAGTATACAGAAATATTTCTCAAATCAAGGGCTATCGAACCTCATTTAAGGATATTCAATATCGTTGGGGGCACTTTTTACATGAAAACCTGGCTACACCCTTTATCCCATATTATTGAGCTTTCATATGTAATTCCAATACAGGGCACAGGGTATCTTGCAGTCGAGCGGACTTAACGTCATCATATTTTATTTATTCACTTTTCATTCTGGAATGAAACCTGTTTATAAATTAATAAGAAAAAAATGCTATATAAAAAAAAGAACTACACTAGACAAAAAAAAAATATAATTATGGTAATAAATTGACCTAATTAAAGCGTTAATTACAGTTTGCAACTAATAATTTTTTAATAAATAAGATGCTCACAAGGTTATGCAATATTGCAAAACTGCACAAAGCAATTGAAAAATAAATGCGGAGCACTGTTTTTTTATTGTTTTCAATATAAGCCTTCCATAAGCTGTAAATTTCGTTGAAATATTTACTTCATTTTCCAGGCAATCCCTAATCAATTTTTTTTCTAATTGTTTCAAATCTATTTCTCGTTTATAAAATACTTTTCTGTAACAAAAATTCATATTCAATTTCATATTTATTTCGTTATTCGTTTACTAAAAATTCTATTTCATAAGCAAATATTGTAAAATCCGTAAATATGCAAATTTAAATGAATGAAAAATTCAAGATGTGAGTATATTCACACATTGCAGCATGGCACTCGAAAAAAATTGTAGTATTTCGTCGCTCCATTTAGTATTTACAAAAACTTCAAACTCAATCAAAAATTGTGTATACAAATAAAAATATGTACAACAACAACAACAAAAAAATCATGAATAACAACAACAACAAACAATTCATTTTTCGTTGCAAACAGTTTATGAGTATTTTAGATAACAATAAAAGCATGAGATACTTTTTTTTTTTTGAGTCAATATTTTGAACAATAATCACAAAAGTTGTTAAATATTAACACAGCAAAATTGTTGTTGTTATTTTCACTTTAATAAAAATTTAAATAAATTAAGAATTAAATATCAAGAAATCAAAACCTGTCATTGACTGACTTAATTACTTCCTGGAATGCCGACAAAGTTCAATTAATACAAAAAAAAAAAAATTTTAACAAGAAAAAACGTTAACTTCGGTGGAACCAAAGCTGAAATACCCGTTACACAACACTTTTCATAGTTTATATGTTCACCAGGTGCTTAGATTAAATTTCACGATGATTTTGGTCAAATTTGTATGAAGGCTTTATGTTATATTAGCCCGATCCTTACCACATCGATAGTGTTCACTTAGGCGGACATTGGAATTGATTTTACCAAATTTTAATTGGATTTATTCAGAAATAATAAATGTTTTCATACAAAACTCAACTTGGAGTGACTACATTTATAAATAATAACTATTTTCATAGAAAAAATCCGAAAAAAATGGTAAGTTTGTATGGGGGCTATACCTTAAACTGGGCGTGGCACTTTTATTTTAACTTAAACTGCTTAGGACTGAGAAAAGCTAAAGTTCCGAGTTTCAGGTCAATATCTTTAAAACTGAGCGAATGAAACGCATACATACAGACAGACGGACAGATAGACAGACGGACATGGCTAGATCGACTCGTCTCGTCGTGCTGATCAAGAATATATATACTTTATAGGGTCTAAGATGTCTCCTTCAATGCGTTACAAACTTTCTGATAAAATGATAAAAACCCTCCACACTGTGTGTGACGGGTATAAAAAAAAAAAAAAAAAAACAGAAAAATCGTTAAATAAATTTGTTTGGGGGATTTCTTTTATTTTTTATTGCAAATTTAGAAACACAACAAATAAATTTATTTATTTTACTTTAACGATTTACAATGCAAATAATTTGTACAATTTTGTGGGTAAGAGTGTAGCAGTTACTAAGCCGAAAAATAAAATAAATTAAATGAAAAGTAAATAAAAACATAAACATTTTTCTTTACCGTTCTACATAGAAGTGAAATGAATTTCAAATAAATGTGAAATTCACTAAAAGTAAAGTTATCAGTAAGATTAGTAAACCACATTAAGGCTTACGAGTATTAAAAAACTTACCAAATATGGCGTATTGACTGAAATAAGTGGTAGTGAGGTGACGAAAGTGACAATCTCTTCCCAATCATCTCTAGACATCTTTTTATACTCGCCACACAAAGTGTGAACGGGTACATTAAGACGTCGTAGACCCCAAAAAGTATATATATTCCTGATCAGCTCCACGAGACAAATCGATCTAGCCATGCCCGTCTGTCTGTATGTCTTTTCTCTTTCTCTGTCCGTCCGTCTGTCTATCTCTCCCACTGTCCGTCTGCCTGTTGCGAGATGATTCATTGGCTCAGTTTTAAAGTTATTGAGCTGAAACTCGAAACTTAAGCTCTCTATCGGTCCTAGGTAACTTGTATGTTAAAATTAGGAATACCACGCCAACTCTAAGGTTTAGATCTCATACAAACTTACCGCCAAAAAAAGTGATTTTTATGCATCCATAACCTACAAATTGGTTAAAAACGCCTCTAATCTATTATACTACTATTTATAATATTATTTAAAATTATCTGGCAATCGTATTAAATGATGTATTTAATTACAGCATAATCTGTATTTACTCTTTCAAACTTAATTGACCTTCAAAATCAAAGCAATTTCAATAAAATTTATGCACAAATTTCAGCAATATTTAATTTAATAGTGACAGTAAAAATCCAATTGGATTTTATTAAAAAAAAAGCCATGTTTTTTTTAAACCAAAAACGTTTCAGATATAAATAAATCTGTCATAAATAAAATGTAATAAAAGTAAATAAAAATAAAAAACGCTAAAAACAGCAACAGCAAAAAAATACACAATGAAGAAAATCATGACAAAGAAAATAATAATAATAAAAGATGTTGAAGAAAATCAAAAAAAAAAAAAAAAACAAGAAAATTTAAATATGTACCAAGAGGGAAAATACATCAAAAATCATATTGGAATCATTTATACAGTCAACGACTTTGAATGTGAATGCGAAACGAAACAGAGACACTCAAACATACTAAACAGTTAGAAAAATCATAAAACTAATACAAAAGCATATAAAAAAAAAAATAAATATATTTTTTTTTAGTTGTAGACAAATATGTCATAAACAGTCATCAGGCGGCATGGCATGCACTATACAGGCACACAACACTCCCCTACAACTACTTATCATGCACATAAATATCTTGCATCTCGCTCTTATTCGCTTTTATATATTTAACACTCATTTTATTTGTCTAACTCATTCACTCGCATTCACATTGTGAATTGAATGAAAACGAAAAATGAAAAACTATTTAGGTTGTTAGGATGAACGACCGCAAGCAGAGGCAGCAACACCAAAGCAGCGACAGCATCCATAGTGAAAATGCGAAAAAAAAATAGAGAAAAAAAATAGAAATAAAATAGAAAATGAAAACCAAATCGCGTTGCCAACCATGATTTTCAACTAGTAACAACGACGACGACGAGTCGAGTTAAGTTGAGTCTATCACTCATTGCCTTTCTCTTTCTCGCTCTCGCCTTTAACTAAAATCATTCATTCATGCTTTTTTTTTTTTTGCTTACTTTGACTGTTATGTGGCAGCATCAGTAACACTCTACGTCTCTCACTTTCCACTTTTGCGGTATTACACCACACTTTCTTTTATTCGCGCATTCTATGTTATGCAAGGATTGATTAAAAAGTACTTATTGGATTATGTATAGATTTATGGTACCAAAGAGAGCTTTAAACATCATATTCCCATAATAAACGTTGGTGTTAGTTGGTACCATTCCGATGAGTATCACGCATTTGCTAAATATCTAGTCGAGCGCTTCACGCAAGCACGAAGGAAGAAAATGTAGCAGAGCACTATTTAGCTTCAACACTGGCCTGTAGACACTTAACACTGTAGTTAGAAAAATGTATACACAGTGAGTACAACTGAATGTTTGGTGTGTACTACATTCACTCTTTGCTTTTAACTTTTCAACTCATGCACAGATGTAATAACAATGCACGCATTCACTCAAATTCACACAAAAACAGTAATGAAGGTGCAAGAATGATACAATAACTAAAGGTGGTGTCATGCGAATCATTGGTACCTTATAAAGCAAGCGTATGAGAGTGATTGCGTTAAAATAATGTTGTAATTTTTTATTAAGTCTTGCTCCTGCAAAGGAGATGGAGATATATTTATTTTGAATTTCCTTCGGTTTGCATTCCATTTTTGTCTTTAAATATGACTGACGTTGGTACGATACATATTGAGAGAGTAAATGCGGTTCACATCACCTTGTATAATTGCACAGTGAAATAGTGATAAAGTAAGAAAAAGAGAGTGAGAGAGTAATAGGGAGAGGGGGAGAGAGAGAGATGAATAGAGAGAGGAGGAGGAGAGAGAGACGGACGGACGGAGATATATGGAGAAAGAGACGGAGGGAGAGAGCTGGATAACTAGGGAGAAGAGAGAAAAAGGAGGGAGGAAGAGAGAGAAGGAGCGATAGAGAGAGAGCGAGAAAGAGAGTGAGTCACTTCACATTTTAATTATTGGAAACCTTTAAATCTAAACTTGAATTATAATCATCATCATCATCATCAAAATCATTCATGGCGATTATTATCAACGTCGTCATCATCGTCGTCAACTTTGTTGTCGCGCATAACAATCACTCAGTTGTCGACATTTGTATGTGCGTCCGTCCGTCCGTTCCTCCCTCTGTCTGTCTGTCTGTCTGTCTGTACGTTCGTCTCGCCTTTTATTTTGTCATTTTGTCGCCCCCGTCAACTATTCTAAAGCTGCTGCCTGCCTGCCTGCTGCTTTTATTTCTGTTCTTGTCACTGCAATTCGTATTTATTTGGCGCGCACGCCAGCAGTCGACTTGTCTAAACTTCTATATTTTTATTCATCTACTCAACATCTCACTCTCTCTCAAACACACACACACACAAACACGCATACTGCTGTTGGGCTGTTGGGCTTTTGTCGCTTTTTCTTTTTTTTTTCTTTTTATGTGTCACGTTTGCTACATTTTTCGGTTTTCCATATCATTTTTATGCATAAACAATACCGATAAGCAAGCGACGAGACGCGCGACGAACAAACGAAAGCAAAAAAAACGGAAATGCAAAAACAAAAACAATACAAAATGGAACGACAAAAAGCTTGTCAAAGAGAGCGTCGCGCATAAGAGACCGCAAGCAATGGAAAATAACAAAAATTAAAAAAAAAAAAAAAGAAAAAAACTAATGCTGCCATGTAATACAAAAACAATAACCAACTCAGTTAAAAAGAGAGAGAGAGAGTGAGTGAGAGAGACATATATATATAGTACAAAAGCAAAATAGCAATGGCGGTGTAAAGCCCGCGTTTGACAAAAAGTAAATGTAATCGGAAGGAAATGCTTTTGATATTGTGTTTGCAAACGTGTGTCAAACCAACAATTCAATGGAATGAATGAAAGACAGAGATAGCAATACACATTTATTGTAGTATAGACGAAGAACAATGGTGCTGAAAATTATAAAAACAAAGCAAAAATCAACTTGTAAGCATTTAATAAATTAAATCGTGTAAAATGATTAGAAAGAAAAGTGATAAGCGATTATTTTTTTAATTAAGCTACAAAACTATTTCAAGTATATTTTTATCAAATAAAAAACTTGTCGCGAATTTTAAATAAGTAAAAAAAAATATTTAATTTGACTGAAAATTTTAATTTTAACTCACTGTCGCGTCTTTTTGTCATTGTGACGCCGCCGCTGCTTTGAATTCCAATTGCAATGCATTTTCAAGTATCTATGAACTACGTGCATTTTTTTTCAGAGTGTATACATTACAAGTCGGTTTTTTATTTTATTTTTTTTTTTTTTTTGCGTGCCTCAATGTCTGCGCGCTTTGCTCTCTGAGATTGTTTAAAATTGGCACGTGATGTGCATTTTAGTGTGACATTTTTTTTGTTTTTGTTTTTGGTCTAAATATTCTTATTTTTTTGTTACACACATAAATGCTTTGGTATGTTTTTTATTTTTTTTTTTTGTGTAAGTGTAAAGTAAAAGCTTTAAGTAGATTTGATGATCTCTTTGCTTCAATGAATTTGGATGGGATTTATAAAAAAAATTTCTAAAAAAATCAAAAATTCAAGTGACACTGGAATAATAATGTTTATTGCATAGAAGGGAAAGAAAAAAAGTATGTAAAACATGCTAATATTATCATATTAGCAACCATTTTTTTTTTTTTTTGTATTATGGCTGCAACTGGCATGTATCAGTGTACGTGATTTTTTATGGAATCATAAATTTATTTTTCGTTAAGGATTCGCATTAGAGATGTACGGAAACCGCAGAACAAATGTGAAAAATTGTACAACAAAAAAGGTGCGGATCAAAATTTTAATCCCACGCCCATCACCCGTAGTCCGACAAGTTTGTTTAAACACAAAGCATGTTCGTTTTACAAATAGGGACTTTCCCGAACAAACCCAAAGAAAAGTAACTATGAAATTGAAGATGAGAACACTAAAGAGAACTATATAAAGACGTTAGATTCGAGTGACTTCCAAGGTAGCAACTTTAAAAAAACATGGAATCCGGAGACTCAAAATATGTGGTAAAAATTGTCGAATAAATCTGATTCTGATAACCCAGTTTTACAAAAACTAAACGCGAGAATTGTCGATTTAGGTTTAAAAAGGAACAGATTTACAACGCTGATGAGTCTGGCCTGTTTTGGTAGATTTTGCCCGATTAAACATAAAATCAGCGAAGGACGAATAACTTTTCTTGCTTATACAAATGCTGCTGGAAATCATAGAGTTAAATTAATGGTTATTAGACAATCGCCAAATCCACGTTCATTCAAGAATTTTACTCAAATGCCGGTTGTCTACAAAGGAGTAAAAGTGCTTGGATGACGTTGGCCCTATTTGAAGATTGGTTTCACGGAACATTTGTTCCAGAGGTGTGTACATTTCTGGCCCCCCAGGTAAAAGAATTCCTGCGTGGCAAAAATCTTTCCGACATAGCTCTTTTACTTATTGATAATGCCCCATGCCATCCCAAAGAAGACGAGTTACAGAGTAATGATGGTGGTTAAATGGTAATGTGCTTGCCTCCAAACTGTACAGCTCATATACAGCCCATGGACTAGAACGATATAAGACTTACGAAAATGAACTTTAAAAAAAATCCTCTTAAGTCACATTGTTCATCTTGAGAAAACAATAGACGATTCTCTGCGTAATATCAACTTGAAAGACGCAATATGCTTTCTAGCGAATGCTTGGAATGCTGTAAATACATCTTCAATTCGGTCATCATTTCAAAAACTGTTTGATAAATCATCCGACTGGGATAAAGAAGATGACATCCCTCTTTCAGAGTTGCGAATTCAGCTAGCTGACGACGCATTAAATATTCAATCCATTGCAACTTTGCTTGAGAAAGTAGAACCGTTGCAGCAAATATCCTATTCCGAAATTGAGGAATGAATCGTTGATCCTTATTTGACGCCCACAGCACAAAATGAAAATCACACCGATGATGACCTAACCGAAAGTTACACCGGAGGAGACTATATCAGCATTTAATATTTGGTTACAATGGGCGGAGCAAAGAAAGGTTTCCTTAGAGGATATTATGACGCTTCAGAGATCCGGAGGCAAGAATCGAGATACTACTGTATCTTCAAAATACTTATTGATTGAATAAAGTAGCATCGGTAGAGCACATAACCCCATTATCCATATTCATTCAAGAAAAAATAGTCTAATTATCGTGGGATGAGTATTTAATCTTCGGTTCGAGCGAAGTTAACATTTTTACTTGTTTTTTTTTGTTACAATCCAACGTCGATGATATCGACTTACACAGTCAGTCTACAACACTATAAAATGTTTAATTAGTTTATAATATTCGTTGTTGTAAATATTTCAATATTTGTACAAATATTTGCTCATTATATGAAAAAAAATATGCTGAAAAATTCGTTGTTGCTGTTTTAGTTGGAAAAATTAAGTAGTCAAATTGTTGCAGACATATCTGCTAAGAGAGAGCGCAGCTGCATTGAAATATTATTTTTTTTTTTTTTTGAAATTATTTGTTTATGTGTCTCATTTAATTGCTAAAACATCAACCATAGAAATGTAGACAGTTGATAGATATATGAAATATTTATGTGCATATTAAATAATTTTATTACTCTACTCGAATCGTCTCGTATGCTAACAATTTAGCCGTAACGATTTGCAATGCATTTTACGTGATTTTAATTAGAGTAAAAAAATGTTATATTTTTTTTTTTTTTGAAAAAGGGTTTAATTTTATTTAATAGCTACAAAATTGAAATGTTTAAAATCAAATGTCAAAATGTTAAATATTATTTAACTTTTGACTTCGGAATGCTTTAGTTTAATTTGTCAAAATAGCAAAGCGTTTATTTTAATTGATATATTTTTTGGAAAATTATATACACGTTTTTCTATATAATTAAAAATCTGTTTAAAATTGTATTCAATTTAATTAATTTTTAATTTAATTCAAATTTTTACAATTCCTGATTCCTATTGCAACTATTAGAAAGCTATAAAGAATATTTAAAGAAAGATTGCAGGCCTGAAGGTTTCAAAGTTTCCAGATTATGATAGCATTCGAATGCAGGAAAAACATTTACTTCGGTGAAACCGAAGCTTCAATACCCGACACACATGGTTTACGTTAAGTTCTCTTTAGATGAATAAGTAAGTTCGGTTTGTATTGGGGCTTTATGCTACTGGGGGCTACATCCTACTTCAATTATGTATCCATTTGAGAACATGGGTTGCTCCAGAAGAATTTTGACCATATTTAATACAAATCGATTCATAAATAACGCATTTTCATAAAAAAAACTCAATAATTGGTGAAATATTTGTACGGGGACTATATGCTATCGAGGTCCCAGCTCAAGTATGGTTTAAATATCGCTTTCTAAATAAAGCCCCACATTTTTCTGGTATCCTGAGTTAATAATTAAACATTTTTAAATTATTTAATTAATTAATTATTAGACTATGACGTGCCCTCCGTAACATGTATTATTTAATTGTCTAGCGACCTTTTAATTATTTATTAAATTTATAACTCATGATTTGTACTTCATGAGTTAGCTTTCCGGATCGTTTGGCTATAAATAAATAATACAAATTATAGCAGTGAAGCGGGCTAATGAGTTGCCGGGGCGAACAATAAAACAGCGCTGTCCCCTAGATGTCATAGATGTGTTTTTACTTAATTTGAGCGTTTGGTTTGTATGGGGGCCCTATTGGATTACATTAGAACGGTTTTGACCCAATTTGGGATGAATACATTGATAATTAACAACTATTTTCATACAAAAAACACAAGAATGTGTGGTAGGTGTGTATGGGGACTATATCTAAAAATGGGCGTGGCAACTTGCTTAAGTCTAAGAAAAGCTTAAATTTCGAATTTCAGGTCTATTTCTTTAAAACTATCCGAGTAAAGCGCATTGCAATAGACAGACAGACAGACGGACGTACAGATGGATATGGCTAAATCGATTCGTCCCATTGAGCTGATAAAGAATATATATATATTTTATGGGGTCTCCGATGCCTGCTTTAATGCATTATAAACTAATAAAATAAATTTAACTTCAAATTATTGCATAAATTTTACTTTCGCTATGCAAAAAAATTCAAATAAGCGTAAAAAAAAAAATCAGAAAAAATATTTTTGAAACGAAAGTTTTCTATTCTTTTTTTAAATTTTTTTTTAGCTGCAACTAAACTAAAAACGCGCATTGTACATTTAAAAACGTTGATTTCTTCTAAACGAACCAAAAATACGCACACATTTAGAACCGGAAAATTTTGCTGCTTCCCTGTTGCCAAAATGAAAAAAAGAAAACAAAATATAACACAAAAAAGTAAGCCGTTCGACGATGTCGAATAAGTAAACCAGAGTAAAGTCAGAGTATGAGTGAGTGAGTATGATGAACGACGACTATGAGTGACTCGCAGCACAAGCTACAAACTTGTCTCTCTCTCTTTGTCCTTTTTTTTTTGTTATATATGTGCATATCCTGACAACACAACAGTCTGACTAGATCGTCTAACTGCATTCGCATTTGATTTTTTTTCACTTTAAGCTATTATTTTATATTTTTTGCCACTTGAAATACATTTCTATTTTTTTTTTTTTTTTCAATTTATTTGCGCATTTTTTTTTTTTTTTTCAACAAGAATAAAACTCTTGAAAATGCTTTTGCTCGTAAATTTTATATTTTTCGTAACGTTTTATTGTATTTATGTCCGTCTGTCTGTGTGTGTATGTTGTAAAGACAACAGCAACCACCAACACAACCAGCAGCAGCAGCAAAAGCAGCAAAAGCAAATAGTCAGCACGATTGCAGGCATAACGCCGCAACAATTCCTACTGCTGCTGCTGCTGCACACACACAATATTTGAAACTTATACCGCCGCGTTGTGCAACATTCCAAACAGCGTAAAAAGAGTGCCCACTTCCTGTCCTTCTTCTTCTTCATGCTTGCCTAGACTCCTCCTCATCCCTCATAGTCGCTGCATGCTTGTTGCAGCTGCATGCAAATTTATTTGCATATGACTGTAAATTTCCCTTTTTTATTTTTTTTGCAATGTTTGTCTTTTTTTTTTTTTGTTGTCCTGTTTCAAGCACTGTTCTTCTGCTTCCATTTCTATGTTACCACCAATCTCTGCTATTCTTTCATCATATACAACAACACTCTCATTTTTTGTTGTTGCTGTTATCCTTATTGCAGCGCTGCTGTTTTTTATTTTTATTTATTTTTATTTCTTTCTTTTTAAAATCGTTAAACTGTGTGAGTGAATAAAAAAAAGAAAGCGAATTTATTTTTAGCCTTTAGCAGCCAACAGCATCCTTTCGATCGCCTCTTTTTTTTTTTGTGTGTGTAAATAAAAGAGAAACACACAAAAATATTTAACGAAATGTGGCAACAGCAATGAATGAAAATATGATATTTATAACAAAAATATTCTATTTTTTAGAAAGTTTTCTTTTATTTTTAAAATACAACGAATTAGTTTGATGAATGTAAAACATCAATTAAAAAAAACACACAAATGAGTTTAACTGAATAGTACAAAGTATTCACTATACTCTAAGTATTCACTTATACTCTACTGTATCATTATCGTAATCATTATATTCTAAGCTTATGGGTACACCTCAGACTTTCGCGTGTAGGGATTTTGAAAAGATTCAATTAGAAAAATTTATGTTAAACTTGCTCATTAAATTTTCCAGTCTTTGAATATGCAACACAAACGTAATGAAAATCTCCACAAACACGTGTTACAGATTATTACTTTTGTTAACATTTAAACGGATTAAATAATTTTCATTTGACAGGATTGACGTATGCAATTAGAAAGAGGTTAAAAAGAAAGCTAGTCAAGATATTAAAATTATTTGTTTATTCACTTTTTTCTATAGTCCTGTGATATGTAAGGTTTTGTGTATTGAATCTTCCATATAAAGCGTAAGATATAAGCAAAGTTAAAGTGAAAAGATATTTATGAAACTGCATAGAATTATTTGTTACAAAACTTTTTTGCACATTTTTGCTCTTTTGGAAATAAACTTGCAGTTTGTTGTCTGATTCATGCGCTCATTTTTAAGATATTTAATTAAATCTATAAACTTTTTAGAAAAAAGTTACGGAGAGCCAAATATGGTGAATACTGTGGATGCTCGATGGTATTTGTTCAGTTTCTGGTTTTGTTCTCCCTAAAAAATGACGGCAAAATGAGATAACGTTGTCGTCGTGCAAAATCCACAATGTGTTCTTCCACAATTCCGAACGTTTTCTGCGGATGTTCTCGTGTAGGCGTCTCAAAACGGATGAGTTATATTTTTTGTTAACGTTTTTGACCATCCGAGAGTAAACCACTCCACGATAATCAAAGAAAGCGCTTTTCGGGTACTTATTTTACAGAATGCTGTCGAGTATTCTCGAATTCGAGATATCCATACTCAATGTTTATTAACCTTAAATAATGTTCTATCTTGAAATCTATTTCTTTGTTGTATTTTAGCGTTTCTCACTACATTTTTACATAAATTTTCCACACAAAATGTTAACCAAATTTAGGGATAGCTTTTTAATGGATAAAAAGGTTGTAAAAAAGAAATTGCCTAAATTTTACCCGATTGGTATATTTTCCTTTCAAATACCTTTGTTGAAATCTATACCGAATTCGACGTTTTTAATTTTTTTGTCTTGATATGTTTGTATGGAGAGCTTGAAATGAGTATGGAAAAATATCTGGTGCCTAAAACACTATTAAATCTTAGGCTCCAGCAAAACTTAATACATATGCGATGCTTATTTTATTAAATTTTCAAGATCTAATATATTAGTCAGGAAAATTTTTAAGTAATTGTTTTTTTTTTTTTTTTTTGCCAATCTTAGTTAAAAACTATCTTAAAAATACAAACAAACTCTTTGTCAAGTCAATATGTACTTCTTAAATACTGTCAATTGCAATTTTCCATTACTCACCGCAATCAAACGTTTTTGGCTTTTCTTTTTTAAGAACTACATAAAACATTTCCACCGCTATTTCCTTTCTTAAAAGAAAGTCAGTTCAGTTACATACGAAAAAGATACACAAAGACAAAAAGATACTCTTACGATGAACAATTTTAAATACATATTTCTTCAGATCTCCACACCTGTCTACTAAACGGACTTAACGCTTTCACATCTCTTTTACACTACTCTCTCGCTCTCTCTCTCTCATACACATTCTTTTGTTGTTTTGCAAGTGTTACAATACCGCAAGTCACTCTTTTGTAAATATTACAGAATCAGAGACGACGACGCATTCCAGCTGCTGGCATTGCTGTCATTTACGATTTTTTATTTTGTTTTCTTTTTTATTCTCATTTTTTTTATTTCACCTTTCGTCGTACTTTTGTTGTTGTTGTTTTTGTAATTGACATTTCAATTGATTTAAGTTGACATTAAGCGCTGCAATTTTGTTGTAAATTTTGTTTAAAATGTTTTTTTTTATTTTATTTTTTTTATTCGTTTAGGAAAAATCACAATTTTTTTTTAAATTGAAATTTTATCAAAAGAAAACGCGAAATTATTGCATAAAAAAAATTGTGTGAAAAATTTTTTTATTTTTTCCCCAACTTTTTATTGTTTCACAGTTTGTTATTTAAATTGCTGTCATAAAAACAAAAAAAGGTTTTAATTAAATCGAATTTTAAATAAACTATATCAACAATTATAAACAAAATAATTATGCATATGCAGTGACATTAGGCGCCTGCAGGGATATGCCAAAAATAGTTTCTAGTTTAATTGTAACAAAAATCCTGAGCTGAATTTTAAAATATTTTTACAAAAAAATATTTTATGCAACAATGAAAACAAATTAAAATGTATTCGAGCATAGAATTTAATTTTAAATAACAATGAAAGTGAATTGAGAAACACTGCAAGTCGATTTAATAAAAAAAAATTTCAAAATTTGGGGTTAAATGCTTTCCATAAATCAATATCTAAGACAACAACAATTGTTTTATTCTATTGAACATTTATTGCTACAATTAACAACAACAAATTATAAATAAAGGGTATCCCAAAAGACCAAAGAAGTCAACCAGCGACTCCATATTTACGCTGCGACAGATCCTGAAAAAACCAAAGAGAAGCAAATCGACACAAACCACCTAACTATTCGTCGATTTCAAAGCCGCTTTCGACACGCCAATCAGATCAAAGCTTTTCGAAGCTTTGACTGATCTTAAAATCCCCTCAAAAATCGTCCGCCTCTGTATGATGACACCCAAAGCGTTGTCAGGGTCGGTAAAGATCTCTCCGACCACTTTGACACCAAGAGAGGCTTCAAACAGAGTGATGCGTTGTCGTCCGATTTTTTCCACCTCCTGTTGGAGTACATCCTGATGCAGTGCCCAAACATCGACCGGACGGGCAATATTTTCTTTAAAGAAACTATGCTGCTCGCATATGCCGACGACATAGATATTATCGGTAAAAATGCTCGAGCGATCACCGGCGCGATCTCAGACATCAAAAAACAATGTCGCCCTATGGGACTGACGGTCAACGAGAACTAGACGAAGTACTTGGTATCCACTCGCAAGCAATCTGCACGTCGCAGACGGTCTTTGAGTACAGAGAACTTCAGCTTTGAGGCTGTAGAAAACTTCATCTATTTGGGCTCAGATGTAAACAACAACAACATCATCAGTCAGGAGATTAAACAAAGAATCACTCTTGCGAACCGTAGCTATTTTGGTCTCGGTAAGCAGATGCGAAGTAGAGTGCTGTCCAGAAAAACAAAGATTAAACTCTACAAGACGCTGTTAATGCCGGTACTGATGTATGACTCAGAAGCATGGGTCATGACAGAATCGGATAAGTCGGCGTTGGGCGTATTCGAGAGTAAGATACTTCGGAGAATCTTTGGTCCAGTTAGAGTGGAAAATGACATCCGTATGCGCACGAACGATGAGCTATACGAGCTATATGCTGACATCGACATAGTCAGGAACATCCAATACAAAAGGCTGTCCTGGGCGGGTCACCTGTGTCGGATGGACACAGAAGCTCCAGCAAGAAAAGTTTGGAAGCAAAACGTGAATCAAGAGAGGACATCCGCCGCTGCGTTGGGAGGACCAGGTCCTAGATGACATCCGCAGGATCGGAGTCCCAAGATGGTATGATGAGGCACTGGATTACAACTGCTGGTGCTGAATATTTTGTGATGCCAAGGCCGACAATCGGCTGTAGTGCCACTTATATATTATATAGGTATATATCCCAAAAAGAACAATAGGATTTAAAATTAAAAAAAAAAACAAGAATTTTGGTCAAAAATAGTGCGATACAGCTTTTTATTTGATGGGAAATTTTATGCCATTTAACATTTCCGCTGGAATAGCAGTGGCAATATTGGCTCGAATGCTGGCCTCAAGCTTATTAATTGTTGCTGCTTTCTTGGCGTTGATCTGGGACGAAGATAAAGACGAAGACAAACAGAAAATTTAAAGCAGTGCTGTGTAGCGAAATACGCTTTTAGCTTTTACTCTGCCAGCAGCCTTAGGCCGTTATGCAGACATGATGGGCTTTCTAAGCAGAAAAATGAGAACTGCGACCATATATATAGTATAGGTCTTTTGTACTTTGACCTAGTGTGTTTAGGTTAGGAGACTAAGTACATTTTCCGCTGCATTGATGAGTCTAAGAATGCTCTTGGTCGAGAAATGTCTGATATGTTCAGGGATTACTGATCAAACTGCATGAATCTAAATCTAGTAAGCAGGTTTCGTCAACTTCCAGACAGAGTCTATACTCTAAAAGATCCAGTTCATTTAGTACGTTGTGACCCGCAAGATACCATAACATATGTGTAGGGGCTTAGTTCAGCGCGACTGGAATAAATATTAGTTTCCGAAAATTGGCAGAATAAGTTGCTTAGTCTGCCGAAGACCGAAATGGTGTAGCCAGTGAGACAGAGAGAAAGAGTCTCTGAAATGTTTCTCAATGGAGTGTGTTGCTGTGGCCCAACTGTGCCCAAAAATGCTTCAGTTCCAATCATAAACTTAACATAGCCCCAATGAAAATAGTACAATGGTGTTAAGTCATACGATCTTGAGAGAATCAGGTGATTTTTTAGGAGATTTGCAGCGGCGATATACATAAATAAAAAGAGTACCTAAGTTATATGGCTATTTTAAATGAGTAAAATATATTTTTTTTTAATTTAATTTTTTTTTTATATGTAAATACTTAAACCTTGAACCTTTTATTTAAAAGCTTTACATATCTTTATGGATTTTGCTTCATTTCCGTTGAAAAAATTCCACAAATTTTATGACAAAAAATCACTTTTGCAAACTACATAGAAAAAAAAAATACATATTTATAAGAATATATAAAAAAATGCAAAAAAAATAATAATAATAATAAAATACAAAAGTAAAAAAAAAAAAAACGCTTTAATGCTTTGCACAATAAACCGCAGAGCAATAAATATAAATAAATAAGTCAATATTGAATCAAAAGGCAAGCAGGCAGGCAGCGTATGCAGCGTATGAGAACATTTCGTTATGGTTTGCCAATAAAAATTATAGTATTTGGAGGGGAAGAAGAGTGGGGAATGTGTTGTGTGTGTAGAAAAAAAAAAAGTCACAGCAGCGCGTTACAAAAACCATTTTCTTCTACTATTTTTTTTTTTGTTGTGGTTTTTAGTTATTGTTATCGCCCGCCTATCGATAACAAAATACAAACAAACAAGTACAAAAACAAAAACAAAATTACTAATACTTGTACATAAATGTACGTAGTAAATAGGTAGATAGATAGCTAGATAGGTACATAGCTAATACATGCTACAACTTTAGTATAAATTCTTTTCAATTGGGGTATGGGAATGAGGGATTTGCTGTCAGTCAGAACGTTTCATTAAATGCTCATTAGGCACGAACAGAGTAAAGCAAGCAGTGAGAGCAGCAGTTTGTATGAATGAAAAGTCAATATGAGAATGAGTGAAATAGTCATTTTGACCGACGACCGCACACACACACACACACACAAGCTGCAGCAGCAAACTGTACGACGCCATATTTACTTAATTGTTGAGCATTGTCAACTGCTGCTGTTGCTGCTTCGATCTGATGATGAGATTGCTGCGTTGCCAATTGGAATTCATTCATTTTGTTTGGTACTTTTTCAGCTGATGCTACTGCTCGACATATCAACGCACCACAAAAGCGTATCGCATTTGAATGCTTTTACTCTTTTGTTTTTTTGCGTTATTTACGGTAAACTGTCATCAGTGTCAACAACAGCACCAGCAGTAGCAGTAACAACAACAACAACAATAATATACAATGGCAACTCTTGTTGTTGGCAACGCGGTCGGTCATTTATATACTGAAGTGGCAAGTTCTGTGACGTACTTACTATCCTGCTACTGCTGCTCTGTGGCATGATAAGCTGTGTTGTTGCTGCTGTTTAAGTTGTGTTTTGGGCTTTAGGTCGCCTTGGTCATTTGTCAAAAAATGTACACAGAGACAGACAGATAAAATGTTATACAAAAGTAGAGTATGAGATACATAAAATACATATATAGAAAGTAAAACAGGTCTGACAAAAAAAATGTACTAAATAAAAAAAGTATAGAAAGAAAAAATATTAAACACGGATAACAGCAACCTGTATTTTGGCAAAAAAAGCTCCTAAACGTATAAAGTGTCAGGGCAAGCCAATGATTTTTAAAGCACTTATAATCTTTCTTCTCTAATGTATAAAATTCTTGTGTCACAGTGTTTGTAACAAAACTTCTCCGATTCTTATGAAATTTTTTGTAGGTCTAAGAATAGGAGATAAACTTTTTATTATACTCCTAAGTAAAGTGAATGGCGTCAATTCATCGAATATTTTCGAAACAACTTAACCGGTTTCAATGATATTTTATGGTATTTAAAGACAGTATAGTAAAAATAGGCGGTTGCAGTTGCCCCCCATAGTATTTTCTCCAAGTCGATATCAAATCGGACACCGTTTGCATACAAAAAAACAGTAACATTACTGTCTGACAACCGTGGGCCCAACAAACCCGTAATTATTTGGAACTCAAATAGGTAGTATCCTAATGGTTGGTGGGTTGCTGTATACGTGGTCTAACCGCGAACATTATTGTTCGTGCTGACCAGTGGTGTGACCCCTCGAGGAGCATTTTGGTAATTGTGGTTTAATACTCATATAAGTACGGTTAGAATTTATTCGTTAACTCGGGTTGGAGTTGTCCATTACAACCGATTGCTGAGACCCAGAGATAAGCAGAGGAGAAAAGTTTACGCCCAAAATTGCGTAAAATTCCACATTTCAGTTTGTAATCTTTACGGGAGCGTTGATCCTCTGCTCGGCACTGTAAGATCGAGTCTTTACGTCAGGCTCTCACGTTAAATACTCGCGGACTACTGCCTGACAGCTACATTTTGACCTAGTTTGGTACACATTTACCCACTGATTTTATTTGGCTTCTGCTGTAGAGCTGAATAGCAATCGATGACACTATCGATAGTTTATTTTTAGATGTTTTAACATTATTTTGCTACTATTGATGCCTTTTTTTTAACATCGATTGTTGCTATCGATTGTTTACCACCACTACCTCTTTTTTTCAATAAAAATAATCGATAAAAAAAACAAATTGACTTATTAAATTGTCCTCGTTTTAAAGAGATTTATCTTGTTGGAAGAGATAGGTACTTAGGTACTTTAAACATGATCAGAAATCGCAAAAATGGTAATGTCTTAATGGTGTAAGGTTTACTATGTTATTTACCGTTTATTTTTTTTTTTTTTTTTTCAAAATTATATCTTGTGAAACTAGATGGCTAAATCATGGTACAAATGGGAACTCTGAATACCCAAATACACCCTGTTTTAAAAGACTTAAACAAAGTTCAGTCAAAAAGGGAATTGTAGCACAAGACGACGCATGTACATAATTCACAAGAACGTAAGTGTATAAAAAAGACGAAAAATATGTTTACGCTTGTTGTTGTTATTGTTTTTATTATTATTGTACTTGATATAGTTTTTGTTGTTAGTTTTATTTTGGAAAAGCGCCATCAAGTGGTCAGTGATGCCAATGATAGACATGTATTTGTGAAGAGTGTGGGAGGGCGTAGTAATCATTCGGTTAGTCGGCAGACAACCAACCAAACGACCGACCAACCAATAAGAGAGAGTTTGGCTAATGAAATTGACATGCAAGTGGAACTCAAATAGCATCGTAAAAGTGAAGTGATAAATAGGAAAGTAAAGAGTAGGAGGGAAGCGAAGAGGTGAGCTGTATGCGATTTGTGAAGCCGAGTATGTGTTACAAATTTCGGTTTATGCGTTTCAAGTACATCGTACTTTGTCGTCGGTTATACTTCGGCTCATATGGTTTCGTATGAGTGTAGTCAATGCTTTACCTCTCTTACTCACTCACTCACTCACTCACTTATTCAGTTATTTTGATTATGTTGATTATGTATGCGTAATCATGTGTGTGTGTGTGTATGTTTGCGAATGTTTTGCAAATATGCACATATGTGTATGTGTGTGCATGTCTGTTTTAGGCTGTTGGTATGTATGTATTTTTTGTTGTTGTTGTTTTTATATTGCCAAGTTCAATGAGCGACGTAAATCTAACTGTGCTTCTGCAGCAAAAAAATGCTTTTGTGCTTGCGGCAGGCAGGCAAGCAGCCAGACAGACAGACATTTTGTCTGTGGGCTTGCCAGATTGCATAAAAATTAAAATTGATGTCTGCGCGTTTTGTTTACTCCCTCATTTCTATCTCTTTTGTTTTCTATTTTTTTCACTATACGCTTCGCTAAACAAGAAATAATGTTTGTAGCTTTTGAATGAAGTTGGCCAAAAACTTTAACTAACTAAAAAAAAAAAAAGCACTGCAAGAGCGACTTGAAGAGTAAAAAAAAAAAAAAAACGAAGAAGCAGAACGATGATTGTGACTGTCGTTTGCCACATCTTGTTTAGCTTTGCATTTTTTTCTACCGTTGTTTTTTAATCTTTTCTCTTTGTTTTTTTTTTTTTTTTTTGTATAAAATTTTTCTGTTGTTGCTTTCATTTGTTTTCTCTACTTTTTCTGCTGCTGCTCTTCTGCGCGCTCTATTTGGCTCAAATGGGATTTTCAGTTAAATCTTCGTCTTGCAGTGTTGTTGTCTTTTACTATTTTTTGCTTTTGTTTTTGATTTTTTGTTTTTTTTATTTTCTTTTATTTTGGTAAGACAACAACGCAAATGTAAACATTTTCGTTGTGGCTATTTGGGCTCGTAGCGCCATCAACGAAAAAAAAAAAATACAAACTAAAATGAAGAAAAATCTCATACGAAAGCATTGCTCCGAAAAACAAACAAATTGAAAGAAAGAAAGCAACAGAAAAATACAAAAAGAAAAAATTAAAGAAGAAAAATGAAATGCAATCACTGCTTTAGGTTTTTGTATTTTCCTTCTTGTAAATTTGGACTTTGGAGAGTTTCTGTGTTATTGTTTAGATACAATACTTGTTTTGGCTTTTTTTTTTTGTACCTTGTTGAAAGCTCCGCTATGATTTAAAAAATTCAAAAATGTGTTTGGTGTGTAATGTATGCCAGAGCGGATTTTTTTAAAGTCAATAAATTTTCTTTTTTTTTTTTTTTGGTTACATTTTGACATTGCTTGTGAAAGACAAGGGAAATGGATGGGATGATTTAGTACTTAATACAAAAGATATTTGTGTAAATTTTTACTGCTTTTACGTTTTGTTTCTAAATGTAGGCGTTTATTTCAGTGATGACCTTAAATCGATTACCATTGAGCAATTTTCTTAGAAAAATATCGCAAGAAGCAAAATCCGGAGTATTTACTTGGTGGGAGAGCATTTGTATAGCCTTCACACATAGTCTGAACGGGTGCTATCAGTCATATACTATCGCCCATTTTTCAATATGACACATCATTTACTTCTTTTATTACCAGAGTTGTAACGGATTAAGAACTCCTACCCACCCTCTTCTCTCAATTTCGCACATTCCGGTGTTTTTTAATATTGTTCTGTGGTTCCGTTCACATCGGTCCTTAATTATATTGAACCATTTGTGTTTTAGTATGAAAACTTTTTAGTAATTTACTCTAGAATTACCAAATTCGGTATGGATTAGGTTAGATTGTGATGGCAAAGCAGACCAAGATCTGTCCAACACTTAGTCCAAAAGATTGGTCCATTGTGATACCATATAGATTCCTTTTTTTTTTTTTTTGTTTCCTTAAGATAAGTGACAGATTCTCTACTAGCATCCGAATTTCTTATGTTGATCGTGGACACTTCAGACAGTTCTGCCAAAAGTACTTTCCTTAAATATTGAATTTTATTCTAAATCATGCTGGACATCTGCAAAAAGGAGCTCAACACTGTCCTCTTCGTCAGATCTGCAAATATCAAGTGTCGGTATCCCTAGTTTTCTGGCATGCCTGCTAATAAGGCAAAGGCCTGTGGTCACTGCCATCAGCAATGAGACATTTCTTCTATTCAATTTAAAAATGTCCTTGTCCTTATTTGTATTTCCTTTAATGAATAGTTTCACCTGACTCCATTTTGAAAATGATGTCGGCCGTTGTGAAAGTTCATCTACTTTATAGCTGTGCTTTATGTCCAGGGACCCAGATAAGATGGATACTGCAGTGCTGGGCCATCTTATATAGGGAGCTGCGGCACTCAGTGGTAGATTTAGAAGATTTTAAGGGCCGCTTAAATATCAGGATTAGACCAATTGTCATGTAGCCCACAAATTTTTAAGTACTTTTCCGATCTTTTTCAAAATTGTCACGTCCGTTCGTTTCCATTCGTTTGTGTGTTATTGAATTAATGTAAAGAGAATTAATGCTTCAGTTCTGCTGTTAGTCATCATTCATTCACTTTGTAACTATTTTCGCATTAAAATTTAATTTTCTAAAACAATTTGTTACATTAAAGATTTTATTGTAAAGTTTCGTACTTTAAAAAAATCATTTCTTTGTAATTTTATTGCACAAGAAAACTTTAAAAACTTGTTTTCATTTTATTAAAACTTACAAAAGTATTATTTTTTATTTCATTAATAAAAAAATAAAAAAAACTACTTTATACTTGCGCTATACAAATAAGCTAATTAGTTCAAACTGTGTCACTTGCAACATGTGCGTCCTTGCTTAATTTCTTTCCTTGTGGTCTGCCTCAGCAGACAGACAGACGGACGGACAGAGAGAGTGTTTTCATTTTCACACTCTATTTCATTTTGCGCCAGTTCCATTTTGTACTTCTCTTTTTTTTTGATTTTTCCAGTTTATGCAATTTTCAATTTGTAAATGATTTCAATTTCGTCGCAATCTAATTAGAATTTGATTAATGTTTTCTTTTTACCCGAAGAGTTAGCTGCCTGCATATGTATAAATGATTAATGTTTGCTGTTTGTCTGTCTATTTGCTTTCTTCTTACTTGTTTTTTTTCTTTCAATGTTTTATTTCGATATGTACTGCTTTGATTAATGAAGTAAAACCCAACAAAGTTTAACTTTCATTTCCTCAGCTAATAGACTGAAAAGTTCAAATTTTTAGTTTTGTTTTGTTGGTTTAGATGATGATATTCTTGATGTATTTATGCATGTACAAATGTGTTTAAAAGATATGATTTAATTGTTTCTTTTGTGCTATGCCCGTCTGTTCAGCTAGAACACCGAAGCCCCTTATATGTGATCCGGGACATCGAAATTAATAGTCCAAGAACGCTGCAATCGACAACGAGATACTCTGTTCCCAATTTTTATATTGAATCTTAAGTAATGTCCAATCCGAAACTTGTTATAGATCATAATTACAGACTGCCAAATTTATGCTTAAAACGTTAGATGATTTTCGACACGTCTACCTTAACCGTCCACATAAAATAACATTGCGTATACGTAATTTCAAAGTAAATTTAAAATATGGAGTATTTCTAAAAGTGAAAAGACGTCTGTTTGCAAAAAAAAAAAAAAAAAATTATATTAGAATTAGATCTGAGGAGTCAAAAAGCATCCAAAAATCGGCAAAAACGATTATTAACAACTTTAGTTAAAGACTTTTTTATTTTTATATACATTTCATTTGACATAAACTTGCAGAAAGCTAGTTTTTACCAGGGTTAGTGATTCGGTTCAGCGGTTCGTAATGCCTTTGAACATCTGGTTTGGTTCAAGAACCGTTTTATGTATGTCTAACCTCGGTTCGGTTCAAATGCTTCAAATAATATGTTTGTATAAAAATTTACCCTACAAATGTACAAATTTTCAGCGACTTATCAGCGGGACCCACGGGATTTCAGTCCCGACTCATAACTCTACTTCGTCACAAGCTTTTGTATTATTATTTAATATAATATAAAATAGTAAAAATGGTTCTCTATGACCGCTATGGACGATAAAACCAACCAACCAATGAGATCCAGACCTGTCTCATTCGAAAGGGAACTACGCAAGAAAATTAAAATGCTACTGAAACAAAGCATTAGGCACATTCGGTTCATTAATGATGTCATTTTTCTAAATGTTTTGCGATCTTATATCGTATATTATTTTTATACTAGCCCCAATTTATTGTGGACTCGCTGCAATAAAAAACTGGTATTTTTAGTATATTTAGAAAGAGTAGTCGAAACGAACGTAGTAGCACATGACGAGGGTATACGCTAGTATTTAATATAAAATTCATTTAAACAAATTTCGAAACGATTTGAACCGAACCAATTTTGCATACATGGTTTGATTTGGTTTCTTTCAGAAGAGCTTTTTCGATTACGGGTCGGAGCGAGCAGCCTAAAAAGATAGCGAAAAGTTCCAGCAATTACTATATTATCGCAACAATCAATTGAATAAACAGTAAACTTTGAAGACCGAATATTGGGGCTGCGTTAATGTCGATATTATTTGTCGATTATATGTACATATATCAAGTATATACTTTATACGGGTCCAAACTCGAGGGAAGAGTAGGCGAAGGTATCTTTTCCCCGGACCTGGAGATTAGAGAATCCTTCAGACTTCCTGGTCACTACAGCGTTTTTCAAGCTGAAATGATTACCATACACGAAGCTATGCATTTTCTGGGGCACCACCCAGTTTGTAGGCAAAAAGTACATATTTTTCGGATAGTCAGGCTGCCTTAAAAGCACTTGACTCTTACAATAATACATCCAAAACTATATCCCAATGCCGCAAATCTCTCAACGAGATGGCTGAGCATTGGGATATTTGCCTCACATGGGTTCCGGGTTACCAAGATATATTTGGTAATTGCAAAGCAGAAAATTGATTGGCCAGAGAAGGCACAAATTCCGTTATACCTCCTGGGAGGAGTTCGACTGAAATTCCCATGGCCTCTCTGAAGCTGCGAGTGAAAGAGGAAATAATCAGAATAGCAGAGACTAGATGGACCACAAATCCCAAATTTAATATCTCGAAACTTACGTGGCCAGAGTGTAGCACCAAACGAACAGACCCTATCCATGATGGTGGGCGCTCTCACGCTCTACACTGCCTGGTGGGACGACATGCCGTCCGACTAGGGATAGCCTCAAGTGACTTCTGTAGGAGCTGTAGAAACGAGGAAGAGGAGGGAGACAGTAGAACATTCTCTCTGCCACTGCCCAGCTCTTGGGAGAATAAGGTTTACCGTACTTGGTAGGCCGTTTCTTGATAGTCTGGCGGAGATTGCATCAGTCAAGATTGGTTAAAGCCGCCTTTATAAGGAAATCGAGCTGGTTCGAGTAGAAGGTTAAAAAAGAGGGATCATATGGTATCACAATGGGCCTTTTTGGCCTAGGTGACGTCGCGAAAATTCGCGGCGGCCATTTTAACCTAACCTATATACTTTATAAAAATTATATTGACATTAGGTTTTATTTTCACAAAATTGTGCAACCAATGTGCACTGCTCTAAGTAGCTAAATTATTTTGATGATCAACAAATTGTAATGTTTTATATCAAACCTTGTTCATGTAGCGACCTAACACAACACTAAAACTGTTTATTGCATTAAAAACTTCTGCTGCATAATAAAATAAATGCAAATTGCAGCAACACAAACGTGCATATTAATGTGTATGTATTTGTATGTACATGAAACATATCCATATGTACATATGTGTATGTGTATCTATGAGCAACAATAACAATAGCAATGGCAAAACTCAATTACAGAAATCATTTAAGCACGATTACGTGTGTGTATAGCTAACGTTTTTCTATACTATATCTTTTTTGTTTTTGCATTGCAATAATAATTGTATACATAGCAACTAAATACAACAACAACAAAAGCAATTACACTTTGATACGAAACTTAAATACAACAAAAGTTGTAGTAGTAAAATAGAACAATAACAACAACAAAATGGGAAATTAAAAGAGTAGCCAACATCGTCGTTGTCGTTCGTAGTCGTCAAACAATAAATGAAAATTTGCACTATTGGCAAAGCGACACAGTTTGTGTATTTGTTGTAGTATTACATTTAAATAATAATATGCGCGAAACAAAACAAAACAAACAAACAAACATAGATAACTGTCGGACAATGAGTGAGTAAGTTGGACAGACGACGACAAACTAACGCAATTGTTGAGCATATAATCCGACTAAATGCAAACTTTTGCATTGCTTTTCACACTTAAACACTCACACAAACATGCTCTCTTATTAGCTTTTGCTCACTCTATTTTTTGTTTTTGTTTTCTGTGCTGCTTTCAACACTATTCAACATAAATGCTGCTCATTATATTTACATTGAACATTGTCATTGGCTGCCATTTATATGTCGCATCGCGTCGTCGCCTCACTCGGTCTATCTCGGGTTTGAGTTGGTAGACAACAATAAAAATTGCTATAAAATTTCTCTCTCTCTCTCTCTCTTATTGCATTTGCATTGCACTCATTTAATCGTTAACTGATTGAATGCGTTTGTTTTTGTATGTTTGTGTGTGTGTGCATTTGTTTGTTTGCTGATAATATTTATGATGATGAAATCAAATCAAACTTTTTTTTACAAAACTTTGAACTTTGGCAACGTGACTTTTTTGCTTTTTTTTTATTGTTGCAATGTTTGCGCGCTTTTATGCATAAATATAAAATTGTTATATAGAATTTTTTTCCATAGAATTTAAACAATTTTTTTCTTAGAACTACAAAACTGTATAAATTACTTATTTAACATTGGACTATTTTTTTGAGGGGCAATATTAAGTCTAGATACAGACGTGCTTATTTAGGCCAGTAGTTTTCAATCTTATAGTTTTAGAAAAAATTTGGTATCCTTTTTTCCCCTGATTTTTATCTTATTATTTTTTGCAACCCTGTTTTGCTCGAAGCTGACATGAGTAAAAAATCATAAGAAAACAAATGGGTTTCCCCAAAAAATTTTAGAACTTCAAAAACCTCATTTTTGGTGTGCTCACACAATAAGGCCACCCTAAGTTATCAATAACAAAAAAATGTTTTCGTAAGTTTTTTGTAGCTCAATTTATGAAACCGTTTAAATGCAATAAAAGAAAGTCGTTTCAACATAAAAATTTAAAAATGGGCAAAGGAAAAAGTTCAAATTCTACGAAAAGGCAAATAATTTGGATCTGTTTTCAAAAAAAACTCAGAACGTTACAAAAGTCGCAGAAATTCTAAGCTTTTCTCGCAATAAAGTCAGAAATGCAATTGCACACTACACAAAAAATATGGAACTTTTGAGAACATTCCGTTCCTGACTTCCTCGCAAATCAGAGCTTCAATGGAAGCCAATTATGGTGTGAAAGAGTCTTCACAGACCAAGAAAAAAATTTAAATGGACGTATTGCTCGAAAGAAACCGTAGGTGTCTATGAAAAACATTAAAAAGCGTCTTCTGTTTGCAAAGGAGCACTTTCCAAAGACCCAAAATTTTGGAACATGATCGTTTGGAGTGATGAATCGAAGTTCAATTTGTTTGGAAGCGATGGAAAACCATATGTACGTCGTCCACCCGGAAAGAACTGGAGTCAAAATATTCAGAAAAGACTGTCAAGTACGGTGGTGCATCAGTAATGGTTTGGGGCTGCTTTTCCGCATTTGGATTAGGTCCTAATGTCAAAATTGATGGTATTATGACTAGTGAAGTTTGTAAAAATATACTCAACGAACATTCGGTCAACGACTACGCCGATGATTTACCACTTGCATGGGTTTTTCAACACGATAATGACCCAAAGCACAACAGTAAGCTTGTCAAGTCGTGGTTAGAGCAACAGCAAATCAATGTTCTGAAGTGGCCGCCACAGAGTCCGGACCTAAATCCGATAGAGAACTAGTGGGGCATAAGTAAGAGAACCGTTGCAGCCAGAAAACCGGTGAATAAGGCACAACTATGGAAGGTAATCCAAGAATAATGGTGTTAGATTACTCCGGAGCTATGCGCACGTCTCGTAGCTAGTATGCCAAAGCGATGCTCCGCAGTTTTGAAACAAAAAGGTTATCCTACTTAAAGATAATGTAAGCGTTAAAAAAAACACCATTCAATCCGAAATTTTTACGATTTAAATTATTTTACTTCAGGTGGCCTAATTATGTGAGCACAGCTTTTTCAACAAATCTCAACTTCTATTCATTTTTTCAGCAAACGCTGAGTTTTTTTCTTTTAATTTTAACTGTAATTTGTTGTTAACAAATAAGTTCATTACAAAATTATAATTAGAGAATCAATAAAAAAAAATTAGGATTATTTTTTCAATAAATATCACATTGAATACCACTGGCCTAATTACGTGAGCACGTCTGTATATATATCTGACTATACACACAAGTCGATCCGACGAATATTTTCGAGGTTATAGACACATTAGTAAAGGCGCGCCGAAAGATCTCGCAGTGCTTTCAAGTGCTTTCAAAACTTTAAACGCGTTTTTCTCGAAACGGTGTTTTCAAAGTCGGTGAGCCAGATTTCTCAGAAACGGCTGAACCATCGGTCTGAAATTTTTACACAAGCTTCTTAACTATATTTTTAGTAATTAATCGAAGGATTTCCCCATCCGATGAAAATTTCTTTTTTTTAAACAATTAAAGAGCCGAATTTTGGTCAAAAATCGAACCTTTTGCTTTAAGTAGCCGCCATTTTGTCAATACATTTTTTTTTGCTAATTCCTTCGATTAATCACTAGATTATTTATTATATTAATGAAATCTATTTGCATTTTAGATGATCCAGTCCAGAGATATCGTGCTCACCGCAAGAGGCCATTTTTTTGCGGACCTCTGCAAAATTGGCAATATCAACGTTCCCGATAATTATTTTTGGCAATAAAAAATATGTGAATATAGTTTAAGGTTGTCATAATATACCTGCCAAGTTTCAAATCAATAAACCAAATAGTTTGCTTAGAAAAAATTCTTGAAAAATGCATTTTTTGGACCTCCTAGCTGTATATAACCCCTTAAGCGGAAATGTGGCATTGGGTCATCGAAAATTGGAAGGATAGTGTGAAGCAGTGCGGGAAAGGTCATGATGCTCACTTGAACGATAGTTTGTTTAGATCATAAATGGCATAAAATATCCCATTAAATAAAACTAGTTTTGGGCAACTACGAAATATTTCGATTTACGCAATTAACATATTGTTTCCCATATAGACTAGTGGTTAGGACAGAATTAAAAGGCAGCTGCAACTATTAATTTCCCATATAGTCTAGTGGCAAGGATAACTCGCTTTCATCAAGCCATCTTTTTTTGACCTATATATTCAAAACTTTTATTTTATCTATAATTTGCAAAATTATTACAAAATTCTCATAAAGAATAGTAGTTTTTTTTTTGTTTATTATAATTATCTACTACATCATAAAAAATCAAAAGTGCTCTATATACCACATCAAATCAATATCGTTAAATATTATGCAGCCGTGCTATATGCGATAATATAAATTTTATGACATTGCTCAACACAGAATAAAAATGCACTAAAAAAAATATACAACACTGCCAAACAGACACACCAAAACACATAAAAATAAACAACTGACTCTCTCTCTCTCTCTCTCTCTGTGTGTGTGTGCCAAGATAATTTTATAACTCATTCGCACAATTAACTTTCGACTCCCTTTGACACATAAAAAAAGAAATGCATGCAACCCCTGACACAGACTTATTTTATGGCGTCTATAAAAAAAACATATTGACGTAGTCATCACTTGCTGCTCCGACTTAATCAACACTTTTTTTTTGTTTTGCTTGTGTAATTATCGAAGCAAAGCATCATCATCATCTTGACTACCATTTGCATGCAGCTAGTAACCGCAACAACAGAATATTTATTATAGTTTTCACTTTCACGATGATGACGCATAAACTAACCAAACCAAACAGTAGAAAGTCATTTTACAGAATGATATAAAGGGTGTCACAACATGAATAAAAAGTATCTTTCGCTACTTATGACTTATTGAGCTGCCTTATTAAAAGGTCACTCAGAGAGCAAACCTTTTGGTATGAAAATAGCATCAACCAAAATTCATTTACTGCTTCTTCTGTGTTTCTTAAGTCTGAAAGCCTTTCTTGAACTTTGACCTTAGCGCATGTTTTATGACGTTTATCATTCATTATTATTATTGTTGTTGTTGTTATTGTCGCGACGTCGTCTCCGTCATTGCATTGCCAACTTATCACGCTATACGAAAATTCCCTATAAACTCCCTAACCTTCCAGGTCAAAGTGTATTTGAAAAGTATGAATTGTGAATAAAACTTTGACAATCATTTTTAGCTTCAGGTTACAAACTAAAAATACAATTCCATCGTCGCTGATTTTATCTTACTTTCCAAATGCCAACAAGCGTCAAGCGAGCACGCACTGCGTATGCGTGATGCGGTAGTAGTAGTAGTAAATTGGCAAGGATAAAATGACAGGATCTTAGCACAATCTACGCTAAAGTGCAAAAGGTTAATAATGTTTTGATATTTTATTTATTTTTCACTTGAAAACAAATTCGATATTCTTCAAATCGCATTAAGTGAGTCATAAAGTTTTTAATGCTAATGGATTTTTGTATGCAATTAATTTTATGTTAAGCAAACTGATTAAATTAAAAGATACTGGATTTTATTGACAATGAATACTAAAATAGTAAATTTTAATTCTCTAATTTAATATTTTTATTTTCGATAAAATCAAATACACACAACAATAAAAAAGACTTAAACAAAACTTCGACTTCAAACGAATGAATGTGTAAGAGAGGCTGACTAGAAAGAAGAGAGAGAAGAGTAAATAATGTTGTCATCATGTTGCGCAAGAAGTAAAAATGCAAACTGATGTTAGCTCATTGCTGCAACTGTTATTCATATCTTATCTCAAGATTTCATCACTTATGATGATTCACACAATTGGTTTTCCATTGTAATGTAAAATATTCTTTAAAAGTTAGTAGTAGCATATCGATTTGAGCATTTATTGCACCCAGAATTCAAAACGATTCTTGAAAACGTCATAGCATACAGACAGGTCAGACAACCATGACTAAATTGACACATTTTGAAAAAATTGTAAATGGTTTTTATGACTAATTTAAGCATTATTATAGGTATTTCTTAGTGGTCAGTGACTATCATCTATTTAAAGACTACGGTAAGTGTTGAGCAATTGAGTCATTTGTAGTTTAAAAAGGAATCGTGGAATCACTAAACAAAAAAAAGGCTTGACAATTACTAATGGGAACTTTGTAGCATCAATTTAAGAAGAGGTCTACCAAATTCCATTCTGATTGTAACAGCAAAAGAGACTACAAACATTCAATTCGTCCGAAAGTGGTGTTCAAAAAAAAGGTTTCCTACAACTTTTAAAGACCTTGAGAAAATTTATAGAAGAAAGGAAGCGGTTGTTTCTAAGTCACCACTTGACTGCTTTACAGAGTCTAAGATTAAAAGATGGAGACTCTATCTCATATAGTCGCATCATCTAGAGCACCACTCAGGCAGTAGTCAAAAATTATACATCTTCTCAGATAGTCAGACTGTCTTAAAAGCACTTGACTCATGTAATAACACACCTAAAACAACCTTGCTGTGTCGCATATCTCCTAATGAGATGACCGAGCAATGGGTTCCGGGTCACCAAGATATTCTAGGTATTTGCGAAGCAGCTAGATTACATTATTCCTTCAGGGAGTAGTTCGACAGGAATTCCCATAGACACTCGGGCGAGTGAGGTAGGAATTAAACAAGCTAGCAGAGTTTAGATGGAACACAGATCCCAAATACAATATCTCGAAATTTACGTGGCCAGTATACAACAACACCGAGCGAAAGGTCCAACTATCCATGATGACAGAAGCTCCTACGGGACCCTGCCTGGTTGGCTGGCATGCCGTTCGCATAGAGGAAGCATCCAAAGACTTTTTGTATGAGTTGTGGAAACGAGAAAGAGGTGTAGACAGAAGAACACTATATCTGTCACTGTACAGCCCTTGGAAGATTAAGGTTTACCGTTCGTAATATGTCGTTTCTAGATAGTCAGGCACAAATTTCATTAGTTCAGTAGTCGCCTTTATAAGGAAACCGAGCTGGTTTGAGTAGGGAGATCATATGGTATTAGATTTGAGACGGCCAATATAACCCAACCTCTCTTATAGTCTCCGACCATCTGGTTAAACTCATATTGCAATAATTTTGCTCCACACGAGTTTACCTAATTAGAAAGTGCAACCCGAAGTATCTTCATATCAAACAGCCAAATTGATTGTGGGTGTATATAAACTTCTTTTCAAAGTTTATTAACTCCAAAACTGTTATATTTTAACGAATTTATTCCATGTCGCTATAAGTTTTACAAATTATATTCATTTTGCATGCTTTTGTCATTTAATATCTTTTGCACTTATTATCTTTTCTTTTGTTTTATTATTATTTTTTTGGCAAAATGTTGTTCTACATCGTGTCATTGGCGCCGACCGAAACACCATCTAAAGTATACGAATAAACTGAATAGTCAACAAATGAAATAAATGATGAAACACGAAAGAGCAAACGACGACAAACAGAAGCAACACAAAAAAAAAAAAAACAAAAAAAAAAAACATGTGAAAAACCTGCCTCAAGGTTATTGCCTTCTATAATTTCTCCATACTAAGCAAAGTGGGAATCGACAGGCAAACAGACGGACAGACAGACAGACGGACAGACGGACAGACAGAGCGAACGACCGTTCGACGTACAGCGTGAGTGAGTGAGTGAGTGAGTGAGTGAGAGCAAGAAGAATCGGTCAAAAGCATTCAACGACGACAATGGCAACGCCGACGTCAATGTCTTATTTGATTTCTGCTGCTGCTGCTCTCTCCTCTACTCTTCTTTCATGCTCTTCTACACAACTTTTGTAGTCGTCTTGAGCTCATTTAGATGTTTTGTTTACTTTCTGTAAAGCTTAGTGTTTATACCAAAAATGGGTAAGAGGTAAGGTAATAAAATAAGACGCTACTCTACGTGAGCAGTTTCGATAAAAAAAAAAGAAAAATAAAAAGAAAAGATGCGAGATATTTTAAGTGTGTGAAATTTCAATTGAGTTGGTGCAACAAACTTTTTCAGATACATTTTTTTTTTTTTATAAATTGAAAGCAGCCAGCAGGTGAAACTGACGCACAGCAGAAGGGAATGCGTCGTATAGCGGTAAACAATCAAGGCAGCGTATTCTTTATTGAGTTCATTACTTAGCAGCCGAATAGGTCAAGGATTTCTCTTGCATACCTATAGACGTGTATCTTCGTTTTTTGGCACAATGATTAATTGTTCAGAAGTAGGTTATACACACACACACACAAAAGTTTGTACTTTGAATTGATGAAAGTCGATTTGAGTCATAAATTAATTGTAGATTCCGATTATAACGACCAAATTCGATGGCTTGGTTGGTACCCATACAAGCTTGTATGGAACTGCTCCCTTCGATTACGGCGACGTTCGGTTATAAAGACATAAAATCGTCGGTCCCTTGGCCGTTGTTATAACCGGATTCTACTATAATTAGAAAACAAGAAAGAACGCTGAAGTTGAGTATGCCCTCTGTACCCAATATTTAGATTCCTTACGATAAGTCTTACCTTACAAGTAAAGCTACTCACAGATCTTAACGAAACTATGGTTATTTGACTGAGCTAAAAAAAAACCACTTAGTTTTTCATATCGACAAGGTCCAAATTTAAGGGTTAAAAACACCCTTTGAGGAAGTAGGAGAAGGTCAAAAAATATTTATGAAACTTCTTATATTTGCATGAAATTTATTACTCGAGGGTTTTCGGGGTCACTGTATCCAAATTCCATGCCAGAATTTTTAATTTCAAAATGGAGGGTGCAATATGGCGACCAAGAAATATGAAATCGGATCAGATTCACTTTCACCTAGATACTAGGAAGTCGCCATATTGCAAACGCCATTTTGAAATTTGGTTGAGGACTATATCTAAAACTTGTTTGATCTAACTCATATTGGGACTATCATAGGCGTAATTTGAACTTAATTAAGAGGTCCTAGAAAAAGAAACAAATGAGTTTTTTATGCAAAAAACCCAAAATTTTGGATTAGATTTGTATGAGATGTACCCCTTAAATTGGGTCTAGAGAAAACCCGTTTGCAAGTGTACACTTGACGGCTCAGTAGAGTCTAAGTTTCAAGTATGATGTTCCTACCTCTTATAGTCTCCGAGATAATCTTTCAAACAATAGGACAGACAGACAGATAGGCGGACAGACAGACAGACAGATATAGCTATATCGACTCTTCTTGCAATGCTGATTCAGAATATATATACTTTAAGATCCACTATGCCTTCTTCTGCCTGTTACATACATTTGCATAAACTTAATATTCCCTTTTACCCCTTGGGTACAAATTATAATAAGAAGTTTCATATAAATCTATAAATATAATCTGGGGGTTTTCTATATTTTATAAAATCCGTTGAATACGCTTTATTCGTATAGCTAATTATATTCTTACTTACATTCTATAAACTCAGACGTTTCTTTTTATATACAAAGTAATCGTGACTCACCTGTAAGAAAAAGAAAAAATTACATGATTAATAATAATTTTATTTTTTAAAAATCAATTAAAATCTCATTAAAATAAATCACGTTTATAGTGTAAAAAATAATCAAACAGCTGATTTGCATATTTTCTGTTTACTGCGATTTTATAAAGATTTTTAATTGTATCTTTTACTTTTTATGTAGACAACACCCACGCATACTAACAAAGAAGACCTTCACAAGAACTTTTAGAACTATTTAAAATTATCGATCAAACAAAAATAAAAAGTTTAGTGAGTAAAATGAAAGTAAATGATGAAGTGCAAATATGTAAGGGAATGTACAGGAAATTGTAAATTTATATGTAACTATTTTTTTTTCCTATTTTTTGAGTATTTATAGAATGTGTATAGAAGAGAGAGAAACGTCTTAAAATTGGATTAACTTTATCGATTACTGAAACCCAGAAGTTTATGTATGGTAAATGTGTCACCTGTTTAAATGAGTTTAGTGTTTTTGGCAGAAAATATTTTAATATTATAGCACAAAGACACCTGAAGTGCTGGTGTAGGGGTGGCTTTTCGGCCATAAACACAAAATTTTCGCCTAATTTTGTATCTTTGGGAAAGATTGTCATTCAGTGGAGTAGTGCAAAGTGTAGCACCAATTCGAATGCCACAGAATACGTTTGTTTTTTTATTTTTAAATTTTTTATTAATTTACTTTATTTGTAAATCCGTCTCTTAGAAAACTCTTGAAAACAACACGTTCAAAAAGATGCAAGTAAAACTGTACTGAGTAAATGTCACGTAGCATCAAAACTTAACTCAATGTTATGAGTCAAAGAAATATATTTGTATTACTAAGCAAAATAATTTACTAAGAACTTAATACTAATAACAAAACATCATAATCATGTTTAAGTTTACTTTGTTATTATTCATATAAAATTTATATTTATAAAATTTTAACATTAATTATGCCGAACACTGGCAAAACAAACTGGCAACGGTTTTGTGCACTTGCAGTGTTGCCATATATAGAAAATGGAGTCAGATAACGTATAACTGCGATATAGCAATTCTACCATACAGCCAGACAGCTCTCAAGGCGCTATAGTCTGATATAGTAAAAACAAAACTCGTACAAGAGACTATAGCCACCCTGAATGTACAAGGACAAAACAACAGGGTACAACTGTTGTGGGTGTCAGGCCATACAAACATCCCAGGTAACGAGCAAGCAGGCGCACTAGCCAGGAAGGGCGTCGCAACTCCCCTAATAGGCCTAGAACATCGTCCCATTGGGAGTCACACACTTAATGAGACAATACGTAATAATAGGAAACGAGCCAGGGATGAATACTGATTTTTAAGGCAGGGCATGCCAAATTATTAATTGAGGGATTCAACTCTAAGATAGCCAAATCACTCATTAGGCTGAATAAAGCCCAGCTAAGGATCATGATAGGGCTCCTAACGAATCAGGAAACACCTAGATGTAACGGGTGTAGCAAGCTCTGCTGAGTGTAGATTTGTGGCAGTATGGAGAAAACACCTATCAGAAACAGGATGCCATTGTTAGGAGGATACACTCTCCACAGAGCAGGTTACGTAAACCGAACCTGCAAAAATGATTAGAATATATTAGATAGAGCTGATTTTTGTGTTACGTTTTGAACCCCAAATAAAACGTGCTTTAAAACTCCATATTTTCTCATATAAAGTGCAGTGTTTTGAAAACCATTTTCTCTTCTAGTCTGCAGTGACATTTTTTATAATATTTCAAACTTAACGCCCATGTTTAAACTTTGGCATATGCTTACACTTTAAGATTTGCTAAGAATCAAGTCACCTTGTATAGCCTCCATAGAAACTCACCTCACAAACCCACCATTTTCATAACTCTTATATGCTTCTTAAATGTCTAACTTGGGTTGTTTCGGGCTATAGACCCTCACTCGCTTCTTCCCAAAACACTTTCTACGCCACTTTGAGACGTGTATTTAACAGGGCTGCAAACCACAAAGAAAATAGGCAATAGTACGGTTCACAGGTTCGCTAACTTCGAGAAAAAACTTTTTGACGATTTTCAACAAAATATTATAATATTACTAGTTGAACTACCAGGCCTTGCTCGGGTCATGTATGTACATATACCAAAAATCATATGTTTAGTTCAATTATTTGCAAAAATACGATCCATTCCTTTTTTAGATCGCTTTTAGGGACGCCTCTTCCATTTTTTTAAACTTCGCAGGTCCAATTATTTTCAGCATAAATTGAATCAAATAAATGTGTGTTTGTATGAGTTTGTGTATTAGTTTGGATCGATTTTTTTTCGTTACGTCGGACCGAAATTAAATTTTTTTTTTAATTTTGAATATTTTCGGGAAAAATATCATAGCTCGAGAGTGCCTGGACCGATTTTGGATTTCAAAATTAACTAAACATCATCACTCCTCTCAGCACCTTCCCCTGCAATTTTATGGAAATCGGTCGTGCTTCGGTTCATGGTTCGGAGCAAACGTTCGATGCTATGGTTCAGTTTGCAGCCCTGGTATTTACTGTTCGTTTCAACCCAAGTTTTTTCTTAGTTTTTCATTTCTTTTTAGTTAAATTTTTTCAGCGCATAAAACTGCAATTGGCCTTGCAACATTTGACGACAACTACAACAATGTGCAACACATGAACGCATCACGCGCATACGTAAATTTTTTTGTTGTTTTTGTTTTTGCTTTTGTTTTTTTATATTAAAACCAACAAATTTGATCAAATAAAACATTTGTTTTTTTTTGTAATTTTTTTTTTTTTTTTGCATTTAAAATATTTTGAATATTTTGTTGTTTTTTTTTTTTTTTTTGGTTTTTGTTTTGTTTTGTGTATTTTTATATATTTGAGGTAGTATTTCTGTGGGTTTTTATTTTGAATTTTTTTCCAATTTTTATACCCGTCACATATAGTGTGAACGGGTATTATCATTTTGTCCGAAAGTTTGCAACGCATGGAAGGAGACATCGGAGACCCTATAAAGTATATATATTCTTGGTCAGCTCGATGAGACGAATCGATTTAGCTATGTCCGTCTGTCTGTCCGTCTGTCTGTCTGTCTGTCCGTCTGTTGCGATGGCTGTTACTCGAAAAGTTTTAAAGATATTGACCTGAAATTCGAAACTTAAGCTTTTTGTGCTCCTAGTTAGTTTGTATACCAGAACCAAGGTGCCACGCCCATTTTTAGGTATAGCCCCCATACAAACTTACCGTTTTTTCCGATTTTTTGTATAAAAATTGTAATTATTTATGAATGTATTCGCTCCCAATTGTGTAAAAACATTTCTTTTGTCATCCAGTGTCAAAACCAAAATGCCACGCCCTCTTTTAGGCATAGCCTCCATATAAACTTTCCGTTTTTTCCGATTTTTCCGATTTTTTGTAAAAAAATACTATTTATTTATGCATATATTCACTCAAATTTGGTTAAAAACACTTTTAATGTCATCCAATGTCAAATCAGATGTGCCACGCCCATTTTTTGGTATAGCCCCCATACAAACTTTCCGACCATTTTCGATTTTTTGTATGAAAATGGTTATTATTATTTATTCATGTATTTACTCCATATTGGGTAAAAACTCTTCCAATATCATGGTGCCACGCCCATTTTCAGGTGTTTCTTGCATTCAACCTTACCGGCCATTTCCAGATATATTCGAGAAATATGTTGTTATACATATCTGTATTTTTAGCTCAAAATTTGAACTGAATATTGTGTGTAAACTTGGGTGACCACTGATGATTACACATAAACTCTTTAAAGATTCGTGTGACGGGTATTTAAGCTTCGGTTCTACCGAAGTTAACGTTTTTTCTTGTTAATTTTATTTTTTTATTTTCTTTTATTTTTTAATAACAAAAACCAAAATATACACGATAAGCGAAAATAACGATAAAATCGCACTATTTACATACATTTTTTTTATGGATACGTATCTACTAGGTACATATTTTTGTCTGTGAGTTGCGGTTAATATTTATGTTTTGTGTAAAAAAAAAAATACAAAAAATTCATAAATTCAACTTTTTAGTGTCGAAAAAAAAAAATGTAAAATAATAATTTTAAATAAATAATATCTTTCGTTTTACGTTGAACATATTTCATTTAAGTAAACAGCTTTCTGCTTTCATTTTATAAATTTGTTGATTTATATTGAAGTTTTGTGTATTTGAATTATAATTTATTTGGCAGTTGATTTTTAATTGCAACATATTTGAAAAAAAAAACTTTTTATATTTAAAATATTAAAAAAAAAAAAATTATAAAAGCCAAATCGATAATTATGTCCCTCCGTTTATCAAACTGTTTGTTAATCAGATATTGCTGAACTGGGAATTTTTATATAGTTTTTTTTTTATTAAAAACTTCTTTTGTTCCAAAACTTTTTAATTTCTTTATTTATCTGATTTGAAACTAATTAAAAGCAACAATAAAATCTAGGCCAATCTGCTGTATATGCATTGACTTTGAAAAAAAATAAAAAAAAAATTGACAAAATCTCAGCTAAGAAGCCAAAACACACAAAATACAAAAATAAATAAAATAAAAATAACTTTTCAAGCATAAAAAAGCAAGCTAAACATAAAATAAAATACTCAAAAAAAAAAAGAAAGCAAAATTCCGTAAAGCATATTTAAGCTGTTTCTGTGACTAGTTTATGCAAAAAAAAAACCAATGTCAAAAACATAAAAAAAAAAAAAAACTATTCCTAATAAAATATATAAAACTAAAATTAAATAAAAGAAAGAAATAAGAATAAAGCAACAACCTTGACAACAATTAACTCTCGCTTGCTGCGATGCTAGTTGACTCGTTTCGTTTGTTGGCTTATTTATTTGCTCATTCATTTTTTTGTTTAGCAAAAATAAACGCGCCTCCGAGGTAATCAATCATTGTAAATAGCAACGCACCACAGCAATAGAAAGACAAAAAAAAAAAAAAACGAAAACAAAAATAAAAATAAAATGCGAAAACGCAACAATAGAAAAAAAAATGGCCACAAAAAAATATAAAATATATACAAGGTTTCATTTAAAAGTTCAAAAGTTATAGCGCTCATGTATGTGACTCTTTATAATTTGCTGACACTATAACTCGAAATCCACAATCGGCAAAAATCCACGTACAGTCAACAGAGCTTTTAAAGAGACTGAAGTGTATTACCCATTGAGCGACTAGCGGTGAACGAAAGTAAGACGAAGTACTTGGTATTCTCTCGCAAATCATCAACACGACCTAAAGATTCTGCGACTAAGGGGAATTTCACCATCGATGTTGTAGAAAACTTCGTCTACTTCGGATCAGAGGCAAATGAAAAAAATGTTACCAGTTTGGCAATCAGACGAGGTATAACTCTGGATAACCGATGCTACTTTGGTCTCGGTAAGCAAATGCGAAGTAGAGTAGAGTCCAGAACAACGAAAAATCAAACTCTACAAGACGCTGATTTTTTTCAGTTGGGAGCATTGGAGAGAAAAATTGTTCGTAAAAACTTTTAGACCTGTCAGAGTGGACCGAGTACCGCATTCGCATGAATCACGAGTTGTATTAGCATATTACTATTGCATTGGGCTTGTCACGTGCTTTGAATGGGTGAACTGACTCCGGCGAAAACAATGTACGACAAAAACGTGAATGAAATCAGAGGGGGCACGACAGCTTTGGACGAACGCCGCGACGTTGGAAGGATCAGGTCCTGTAGGACGTCCGGAGGATTGATATTCGGAATTAATATCGAGTGGCATTGGACCATATCAGCTGGATTAATATTCTAAGTGATGCCCAGGCTTATAATAAGCTGTAATGGCCATAAATATATTATAACTCGAAATATAGTTAACGGATTTCAAAGAAATTTGAAGAAATTACTCAGTAAATAAGTAAGCATCTGCTGAACTAGAATTATTTCGATATCTAAAACTATTTTTTGTATTTTTAAAGGATAAAGTCAAAAAAATACAAAAATTCGAAATTTTTTTTTGTAAAATTCCATTTTTTGATATTTTTATACCAGTTACACATAATCACAGTTTGTCCAAAAGTTTGTAACGCATTGAAGGAGGCATCGGAGACTCCATAAAGTATATATATTCTTGATCAGCTCGATGAGACGAATCGATCTAGTCATGTCCGTCTGTTTGTTGCTATGCTATTCATTCGCTTAGTTTCAAAGATATTGAACTGAAATTTTAAACTTAAGCTTTTCTCGGCAACGACTAGGTTAAGTTCGAAAATGAGAGTGCCACGCCCATTTTTAGGTAAAGCCCCCATACAAACTTATCGATTTTTTTTGATTTTTTTGTTTAAAAATAGTAATTATTTATGAATGTACTAGCTCCCAATTGGGTAAAAACATTTCTTTTGTCATCCAGGGTCAAAACCAAGACGCCACACCCATTTTTAGGTATAGCCCCCATACAAATTTACCGCCCATTTTTGAATTTTTGTATGAAAATATTTATTTTTTTGAATGAATTCAATTAAAATTTGGTAAAATCAATTCTAATGTCCACTCCATCGATATGGTAAAGATCGGGCTAATATTACAAAAAGCATCCATACAAATTTGATCAAATTCATCTTGTAATTTAATCTAAGCGCCTAGTGAACATATAAACTATTAAAAGTTTAGTGTAACGGGTATTTCAGCTTCGGTTCCATCGAAGTTAACGTTTTTCCTTGTTTTTTAATACTAATTCAACAGAGAACTGAACCTTCATAGATTAAGAATCGATCTTATATTTTAATTTCAGATCATCATCACTCTCGAAATCACTCTCGAAAAATAGAATGTTAACAATTTCGATATTAACAAAAAATTATCCTGTCGCCACATGGGAAGACTCCCTTAGTGTAATCTATTGGCTTAGAAATTTTAAATTTCTAACCTGATCAAATTTGTTGTGGATGATTTAACATTAAAGATTTTATTGAATATTCTTAACTTAATTAAAATTCCAATATAAAAACTATAATAGTAAACAACGCTACCCCATAGTCTTGTGAACTTGTAAACGTTTCTTTGGCAGAACCTGAAGTATTTTCAAGTGGCTGTTTCTTTCGCATTGTAATGATACAATCTGTTTGACTCAAAGAGATAAATTATAAATGCAAACTTTTAAACAAAACCTTGCAAAAGCACACAAAAAATACCTACATCTAATAGCCCCACACACCAAAAATAAAGTATCTGCCAACCTAAATACAAAGTGACAGTAAATTAACGAAGCGCAATGTAACACGATTAACGTTAAAAACGCACAACGTAATGCAACAACAACAACAAAAAATATAAGAAAATAAAAAATAAATAAAAAAACAACAACAAAAACAAAAGGATCAACAAACGCCCACCATTTCTGTGTGTCTGTCTGTCTGTAACGCTTACGTACATTTTCTTGTAAAACGCGAAGCGATGACGTAAAAAAAAAAATATGTCTGAAAAAAAAAGAAGCGAAAATGGCGAAAAAAATGCTATAAAATCAGGACAAAACTTTGCAAAAAAAAAAAAAAAAAAAAAAAAAAAAAAAAAACATGGCCGGTTTTTTTTTTTTTAACCAAAATAAAAGTGAAAAAAAATCAATTTAAAAAAAAAAGGTGTAAAAATGTTAAAAAGTCATCAATGCAAGCGTAAAGAAAATGTCTAAAATTTATCTCAACATGCAACAACAATAATAACAGCAAAAAAAACATCATCATTATTATCAAAAAAAGCCAATAAAACGTTATCAAATGCACACATGTGTGCGTGCGAGCGAGATGAAATCAATAAAAGAGCGAAACATAAAAAAAAAAAATTAATCAACTGCATGCAGCAATATTAATCAAAATTATTTAACATTGAGATTGATATAGAGGCGCAAGCAAATACACACACGAACACATATAAAGCCACTCGTGTTTATGAGAATGTTTTTAGTGCTCATACGCTCTGCTCTCTCTTTTCAATTAGATTACACGCGCACAGTTAGATTAAGCTCATTTGGCTTAGTAGTGATGCGATTTGCAATGTTATTATTCTTTGTCTGCTTCTTCTTCTTGGCTGGATTTATTGAACAGGAAATTTGTTTTATGTATTTTTTTTTTCTGTCGGCTTCTGTGATTGGTAATAATTCTGTGAGAAAATTGGAAAACTCTGTTTTTCATATGAAAAGTTTATTAATGGAAATATTTTTTTTTTAATGAAATTATGTGCATTTAATTAAATACATTTTTAATTTGATGGCAATGCTTTTATTTTATACAGCATCAAAGAGCAAACATTTCCCTTTTAATGGATTGAAATCCGGTTTTTTATACCCTGTACCTAAGGGCCAAAGGGGTGTATTGAGTTTGTGCAAATGTATGTAACAGGCGAAAGAAGGCATGGTAGACAATACGTATTCTTGATCAGCATTGAAAGGGGAGTCAATCTAGCTATGCTTGTCAGTCCGTCCGTCTGTCTGTTCCGCTGTCTGCCTCATGAGAGAGATTAGCTCGGAGACTCTAAGAGATAGGGCCACCATATTTGAAACTTAAACTCTCCTGAGCCAGATCTAGTGGTCCCTTACAAACGGCTTTTCACTAGCCCCATTTTAAAGGCTACTCCCCCATACAAATCTACCCCAAAATTTCGAATTTTTGCATACAAACTCCTTTGTTTCTTATTCTAGGGCCATGATGTTTAATATAAATAATGCATATGATAGTGCCAATGATATTTAGAAATATGAATAGGACCAAACAAATTAAAGGTATAGCCACCATACAATTTTATCTCATTTTTTTTTTTTTTTTTTTAGTTTTTGTATGAAAATCCAATACAATAAAGTATTATACAAAGATAAGACTTAACTTAAAATAGGGGACCAGCTATTTTGGAATCCATTTTGTAAATCCATGTAACAGAACTTTAGGGTAGTTAAAAAAAAAATTAAGCTGATAGTCGAGTCGACATTAACCACTTGCGTCTGTCTATCTGTCATATGAACGCATCGATCTTATAAGATATGGAGTCTTCTAAATTAAATTGTTATAAAATTATTATGTCTTAAAGAAGGCAACCCTGGTTGTAAATTTAAAAAAATCGATGAGATATACAGTCGTATTGGCAAATATAATATTCGCATTCGCAAATATAATACATATTCGCATTCGCAAATATAATACATATTCGCAAATATAATATTCGCATTCGCAAATATAATATTCGCATTCGCAAATATAATATTCGCATTCGCAAATATAATATTCGCATTCGCAAATATAATATTCGCATTCGCAAATATAATATTCGCATTCGCAAATATAATATTCGCATTCGCAAATATAAAATTCGCAATCGCTTATTTAATATTCGTAATCGTTTTTGTTCTATACGAATTAATTTAGAGCAAAACTATTTGTTGTATCAAAGTTTATACCTTTTTTTGGTCACATAAATATATGTTTCTTTGAAAATAGATTTCTCTTATTCATCGGTTTAAATAAACAAAAATATAAGCTTTACAAGCGACTTACATATACCTACAAAATAATATTGAAAAACTTTATTTTATATTTTATTGTACATCAATAGAATTCCCATTTAAAGTTTAAAAAAAATGAAAAACAAAACAAACGCTTTGACATTGCATGCTGCTAACAGAGTATTACACTACAATGTAATGTAATAGATACATTCGATACGTAGCATCGATATGTTGCAATATTTTGTACAAACAAAATTTCAATCAGTCAATCAATCAAACAATCCCGACAAGTAAGTCACACAGTTTGGTTGCACATTGCTGCTTGTTGTTGGGTTAACTTAAACAATCATTCAATCGTTCGTTCATTCGTTCATTCATTCAATTCAATTCAATCAGTCATGCAATGAAAAATTTTCAAATGCACATAACGACGTATATATATGTATACGCACACACACACACAGCTACAACAAAAAAGACAAAAACAAAACAAAATGAATAAAAGAAAGAAAGAAAGAAAGAAGAAAAAAAATAAATGTTTGCAACAACAAAGCTGATTGCTAGCACGTGTATGTCACAGTAGTGCGATTGCTTTCTCACTCATACGAATGCATGCATCAGTAGAGTCCGCCTTTACATTTTATTTTACGCTGCACAGTGATTCGCATTAAAATAAAAATTAAATTGTTATAACCTAAAGTCGTCAACGAAGCTGTCTTCTAAGAGATTTATAATCAGGGCTACAAACCGGTTTTTGAACCGAACCACAGCATTTTCGATCTCTGCACCGAACCATAAACCGAACCAGTTCTTCTGAAAGAAACCGGGTTTGAACCAAAAATCGAAGCATATAAGAGGCAAAAGTAGTTCGGTTCGAACCGGCTCTCCATTTCTTTAAAATATCTTTTTATTATAATATTCCAAAATTTACTTAAGTGAGGATGTGGATTGAGTTTATGACGAAGTATATGCCAAATAATATTAAAACTATTAGTTAGGGGTGGTCTATAAATTTAAAGTGGACAGGGTTTCCGTTCGTCAGTTAAGCTCACCAAACAAAAAAAAAACAATAATATTCGCCGTGTGAACATTAAAGGAAAATCAGTCAATCTGAATGTCACGTTGTGATGGGCGATTGAGTAATTTGATTTTACCAGAAGATGTACATAAGTAACACAGCTTTAGATTGCTCAATTTTTACGCAATCACAAATATTAAACCTAGTACGGTTCAGTAAAAAAGGTGCTCATATCAAGTAAGCAAAATTTTATTAGTTGTTTTGAAGCTTCATTTTTTAACGTATGCATTACTTGAACCAATTGAACCGAATCGAACCGAGGTTCGACACTGATTAGAAGCCGGTTCGTGAACCAAACCAGCGGTTTAAACCTCTCAACCGAACGACCTCCAATTTTTTAGTGGTTTGTAGATGTTATTATAACAAAAACAAGAAACGCCGCTGAAGTTGAGTATGCTTCACTGCTAGATACGCTGTACCCAATCTTTATGTATTTTAAGCTAAGCCTAAGCTTAGTATTTGCTTTTCATACAAAAACGCTAAAATTGCCTATGAGATGCCTATGAATGTCCCATTGAAATATTCTAATATGGGCTGAATATTGGGATACATATTTTATTGGGATCATCGTAGGCATAATTTATACTAAATTTACAATTCCTAGAATAAGAAACGAAGAGGTTTAAATGAAAAAAACAAAAACTTTAGGGTAGATTAGTGTGGGTGGGACTAGATCAGGAGAGTCAAACATGGTGGCTCTATTTCTTACAGACTCCGAGATAATCGTTTTATACGGCATACCCTTTTACCCCTTGCGTACAGTGTATAAAAAGTGTTATTTTATTTCCATAGTTTAGTATGGAACGTGATGTATACAGAAAGAAGAAACAGTTCTTATGTTAAGAATGAATAGTTCTTGATATATCACCAAGTATATCACTAAGTTCATGGACATAATTAATTAGAATGATGATCAGAGTTTTAAAAATTGGGTAAACGAGGATGAATGAAGGTAAATCTATGTATTAAGAACAGGCGTTCTTTGTACCAAAAAGCACTGTTCATAAATTGAGAATAATTCATTCTTATAATAAGAATATATTCTTAATATATCAAATGTTCTGTATTAAAGTTGTTTTTCAATTAAAAAATTAAAACATGTTTTTTTATTATCGATAAAACTTTTTTAAAGTATTTTTGACAACGGAAGTGCACAATTTTTTTGTCAACAACTTAAAACGTTTGCAACAGATTCGTTCTATAGTATGTCGCCATTTTACATTTTTACAACAAACTAAACAATTTAAAAATAACATATTAACTTGTTCCATTGGCAACCCACTGTGCGCTGTTGTTGATCTGTAAATGTCTGACTGCTGTGAGTGCTGCATATGTGTGTGAGTGTGTGTGGGTGTTTTGCTTTAGAACATTGTTGTTGCTCAGTGTGCTGCGAGAGGATTTACCTATAATTGTGCTTCGCATGTGTCTTTGCATGTGCATGTCAAATGCAATTCTCGCTCTGACGTTCTTTCCATTACTTTACTTTACTTCACTTCCTTTCGCTAAAATGGAACAACGAACAACAACTTTCTTCTTTTATACAAAAACAACATTGTTGATGTCTTGTGTTCGTGTGTGTGTGTGTGTGTTTGCGTTTCAATTTTTATTAAATTACGTGTTTTCGTATAACTTTGTTGCATTTATTTCTTCGCGTTGACTATTTGGTTACGAATTTCACACAAAGCTTATATTTCTATCACAAAAAAAGTAAATAAATATTAAAAAAAAAAAAAGCGTTTAAATAAAATAAAATAATAAATACAAAAAAAAAAAACTTTATAACATTTCACGCTGCTGTCTGTCAAAGGTTTTTTCTCCATTTTGTGTTTACACTTAAAAAAAAAAGTTTTTATTTCTCTTTACTTCTAGATTACCTCTGCTGCCTTTTGCTATTTTTTTTCGCTTTCGTGTTGCTGCCAGTCAAGTCAGTCAACCTTGCCAATTGCTGCATATGATGCCGCCTTATAGCATCGAAATTGAACCGCTTTTATGTGGGCGTTTCGTTTACTTTTTTTTGTTTGGTTTTTACTTGAGTCAATTCTTTTTGCATATTATTGAGATACTTTTGTATCTTTTTTTTTTGTTTGGTGCATATTTAATTGATTATTGCCATGACAGCGTGGTAGTGTTTTTCACTTTTAATTTATTTAATATGAAAACGATTTGAAGAACTTTAAATGCTTTAATTTTTTTTTAAATATTATAATTTAATTAATTATTTTAGCTAATAAGCTAATAAGTCTGTAATTGGTATTTGCACGCTCGCTCTTCTAATCTATATCTTTAGTGGTTTCTTGTTGTCTTGTCTGTCTGCTTGTATTGCATGCTTCTTTGTCTTGACTTTCTATCATTTTATATTTTATTAATAATGTGGCTTGATATCGTTCTCAATTGTTTCTAGTTTATTATTATCGTTGTTGTTTTTGTTGCTGTTATACATATTCCGTTTGGTTTCATGTTGATTATCTACGCTAATCGTCCTTGCATGTCACTTTGCGGTATTTGTGGTTTTACAAAATATGTGAGTGCATATGAATGTGTGTGTGTGTGTGTATCTTTGTCTTGAGCACTTCTTTATGTTTTGGGTTTAATAGAATCAGAATTGGTCTTAGTTATTAAAGTGTTTTTGAATAGAACTTTAAAATAAAGAAACATCAAACATAGCTTTGAGCTTCTTCAGAAATGTTTGTCAAATAGTATTATTTAAAAAAAAAAATTTAGTTATCTAACTAAAAGCTTTTTAATACTTATTCGTGGTAATTCCAAAAACACAAGTAAAGTGGGCAGCCCTGTTTGTTAGGCTAAAAAATGTTTTTTATACCCGTCACACACAGTGTGGAGGGTATTATCATTTTGTCAGAAAGTTTGTAACGCATTAAAGGAGACATATTAGACCCTATAAAGTAAATATATTCTTGATCAGCTCGACGAGACGAGTCGATCTAGCCATGTCCGTCTGTCTGTCTGTATGTATGCGTTTCATTCGCTCAGTTTTAAAGATATTGACCTGAAACTCGGAACTTAAGCTTTTCTCAGTCCTAGGCAGTGTTACAAGTGTTAAAATCAAGGTGCCACGCCCATTTTAAGGTATAGCCCCCATACAAACTTACCATTTTTTCGGATTTTTTCTATGAAAATAGCTATTATTAATGAATGTAGTCACTCCTAGTTGGGTAAAAATACTTCTAATGTCATTCAATGTCAAATCCAAGCTGCCACGCCCATTTTTAGCTATAGCCCCCATACAAATTTACCGCCCATTATCGAATTTTATATGAAAATAGGTATTATTTATGAGAATATTCACTCAAATTTGGGTAAAAACACTTCTAATGACATCCAATAACAAAACCAAGGTGCCACGCCCATTTTTAGCCATAGTCCCCATACAAACTTATTAATTATTTTCGAACAAATGAATGAAAAAGTAATTATTTTTGAATATATATTTATAAATATATTTAAGCTTCGGTTCCACCGAAGTTAACGTTTTTTCTTGTTTTTTTTTCTAATTATTGCATTATTTTTTTTACAAAAACGATTTATTAAATAAAAGTACACAATTTATTCTTTAATTTAAAAGAACAAAAGTTTAAAATGTTACAAAGTTTTCAAGTTATGCCCGGTCAAAGTGACGTGCTCTTACAAAAATATGATCGTCGGTGACCAAGATTGTGGCGATCTGGTTCATCTGAAACAAAAATTCCAAATTTATTTACTTTCAGTGAAAGATTATCTAGTTATGCGCCTTTAGTCCCGGTCTGAACCGACCTGAAGCGAATGTAAATATTTTATTTACGAATGCGAGTAATATATTTGCGAATGCGAATATTATATATCTAGACTAACAATATAAACAATGATTTAAGTTCCGAATAAATTAAAAAAAAGGTAACATTTTAAAATGCACTCTCAGCAGCACAGATTTTAAATTGTTTCTTGCTCCAAAATGCAACAGATTCACAAATAATTTTCCAACTTTTACATTGAAAAGTGTTTTCAGCATTTTAGACTGATGAACGGACAGACCGACAGCCGAATAGACATTAATAATCCAAAAGAAAACTCTTACTTTACACAAACATGCCGTTATATAATACACACATATTTCCAACTGTTTACACAAAATGGCATTAGGCAACGGCAACGGTATAAGCGACAGTGGCAACAACTTGTCAGACGACATAAAAGCTACATCGAAAGAAAACAACGAGACCAACAACAACAACAACAACAGCAATATAGTATAAAGGCGGTTTCAAAGTCAGATCCAAGCAGCGATGCGATGACGACAACTTTATTACTTCCTCTGGACTGTTCATATACTTTCTTATTTTTCGCACACATTATTGCTCTCTCTCTCTCTCTCTTTCACATTTTTTCTGCCACCAACCGCCCATTTGTTGCAATCGCTTTTGCTTTGAAGTGACAACGAACGACGACGATGTTAGCTGCAACATTGAACTGTCAACTTGCTCTGTTTGCATGCATTTCGAATGCAACACTGCGTCAAAGCGCACAAAACACACTCACACACACATTACCACTCCCCAAAATACACTTGCAATCATTTGTGTATGTGCGTATGTGTGTGTGTGTATGTGAGTGTGTTTGTTTGTATTTTTTTATGTCGAAGTAGAAACTTGCGCAAAAGTTTAATGGCTATAACCCAGAAATTGCTATGAATACTCAAGTGCTTCCAATGTTTTTGTGCTGCCACTTCTACTTTGTACTGCTGCTGCACTTTATTGCCCTGCTACCTGCTACCTTCTTCCCTGCTTGCATTTGAGTGTAAAGCTAGTAGCTGTCTTCCCTTTCAACTATCCTTGTACATACATAAATCATCATTGCTTTGTGTCGTGTCGAGTTGAGTTGAGTTGAGCTAAGTTGAGTTAACTTGAGTTCTTCTCCTCAGCAGTTGCATACAACTTAAAATTGTTGATACAATTTTTTTTTCTTTTCCCTTCTTGGTGGGAAAAAAGAAGCCAGAAGCCGCCAAAGTCTTTGAAGTTTACTGTTTGGAGTTTCTAATAGGAAAAATGTGGCACACACACATACACACACACATACAAAATGTATCTAAACGAAAACACACACATAGTATCTGTAGCAAAACATTAGAACTGAGATATGTGGTATGACATGCCTGACAGTCTTATAAGCATCCTAGAGTCATATACGCAGCAATTGCACTTGTGCATATGTTATGCTTGTGTTTACGTGACGTATGAGTAACGAGAATTGAGCATATGTAAGAGAATTGATAAAAAACAACAACAAAAATAGTGAATAGATTATCAAAAGGGGCAAAATGTTGCAGTTTTAGTTAAGAAAAATGGCTAAAAATTGCCTTGAAGCAGAAAAAAGTCTATTTAGCTTTTGAAATATTGCAATAAAAAGTATAAAACAAGAAAAACGTTAACTTCGGTGGAACCGAAGCTTAAATACCCGTCACACGAATCTTTGAATAGTTTATGTGTGATCATCATAAATGTATATTCGAAAATAATTACTTTTTCATACATTTGTTCGAAAATAATCGATAATTTTGTATGGGGTCTATGGCTAAAAATGGGCGTGGCACCTTGGTTTTGTTATTGGATGTCATTAGAAGTGTTTTACCCAAATTTGAATGAATATTCTCATAAATAATACCTATTTTTATACAAAAATTCGAAAATGGGCGGTAAATTTGTATGGGGGCTATAGCTAAAAATGGGCGTGGCAGCCTGGATCTAACATTAGATGACATTAGAAGTATTTTTACCCAACTTGGAGTGACAACATTCATAAATAATAGCTATTTTCATAGAAAAAATTCCGAAAAAAAGGTAAGTTTGTATGTGGGCTATACCTTAAAATGGGCGTGGCACTTTGACTTTAACACTTGAACTGCTTAGTACTGAGAAAAGCTTTAATTCCGAGTTTCAGGTCAATATCTTTCAAACTGAGCGAATGAAACGCATACATACAGACGGACATGGCTAGATCGATTCGTCTCGTCGAGCTGATCAATAATATATATACTTTATGGGGTCTCCGATGCCTCCTTTAATGCGTTACAAACTTTCTGACAAACTGAATATACCCTTCACACAATGTGTGGCGGGTATAAAAATTATTAAGAAGCTGGAATAAAATGGCAAAAATTTTAAATGAAACAAAAAAATATCGACTGTAAAAAGAATTTTAGATTTATTGAAAGTGCTTTTTATACACATTACACATAGTGTGAACGGGTATAACTATTTCCCGGAATGTTTGTAACGCATTTAAAAAGACATCGTAGACCATATAAAATACTATGTATATGCTTGAGCGAGATATGTCTGTCCATTAGTCCGTTTTGCGTTTTCTTCGCTTAGTTTTAAACATATTGACCTCAAATTCGAAACAAATTCTCAGTCCTAGGCAGTTTACATGTTAGAACCTGACAGTTTTTGGCATAGAAAAAAAGTATACAAAAGAAGTTTTCATGAAAAGGCAAACATTTTTTTGGTTCGTTTGTATTAGATCCCTACACAATTATCCGAAAACGGTTCAAAAGAATACTTGTATACTTAAATAGTTTTGCCAAAAAAAAAAAAATCATTTTCGGAGATTTTTTCACAGTGATTGCAAATTGGCACTGCGATTGAAAGAAGTTCATACTCGCTTGAGCACCATCATATGTCATCCTTTTAATGAGAAAATAACGCAGAAGTACTCATTTACCCATTCTTCTTCCAATTGAAAGAAACTGAAAAGAATTTCTTGAATGGGAAACAATTTTTGGCAGGATTAAATGCGAAAGTAAGCATTGGAAATTTTTTTTTTCTAAATGAGAGAATCTATAGAGCTTCTCTTCTTTCTTGTGTCATATGGCACAGTTTTAAATTGAATTTAATACTTAAGGACTCATTGGACAATTCTTCTTCTAAGTGAAAGACACTGAAGAGATGTCTTTAGAGCTAATAATCTTTAATATTGTCAAAATGTTTATTTATTAATTTGCTTAAGCATCTTTTAAACCAAAAAAAAAGTGAAAGATACAGATTATTCACGTTCAAAACTTGTGGGTGAAAGCTAATAAGAAATCGCAAAAAAAAAAAAAAATTCTGAGTGAAAGTAAGTGTATACAAAAAAACAAACAAACTAGGTCAATGAACTAATGAACGAGAACGAATTAGTTTAATAAAGCGAAGAGTTAATTATAATAAAAATCGAAAAATCATTTAAATATTATTAAAACCTATACAAGAGGAATCTAAAATGTTAATAAAATTATTATTTAAGCCAATAAAATTAAATTAAATACATTATTTAATTTGTATTAAATTCTACACACACAACTGCTCATTATACTCTAAACGCTACTTAAGCGAGTATCTTATTGTATCATAAATTCAATAATTTACATTAAAGAAGTATATTAATGCAAACTCAGCTATATAATTCATAAAGATATTTTAATATGTGTATTATATGAAGTACGAATATTGTAATTTGCGATATTTTCTTTACAGATACAAGATACAAAATACAAAAGAAGACACCACACACTGCTTACAAACAAAGTAGACTATATGATTATTATAGCCCAAAACCCGCCGGGAACAATTCAAGCGAAAATCGAAAGAAAGAAAAAAAATGTTACTAACAGAATTTGTATCTTTTCGATTTTTTTAGCAGCGATAGAAGCAACAGGAACAAAGTAACAGTAAAGAAAACAATGAAATACGCCCACTTAATAATATAATGTACAATATATACATATATATACCTACTATATAGTATATAAAAAAACATTTGCTTTATTTCTTATTTTTATTGTTGCTGCTTTAAAAATAAACCGCACAACGCATAAGAAAACGTGCTAAATTATATTTATAAATTTTTTTTTCTTTTCAGTCACACGGCTTTGTAGACGGGAATGACGTTATTGACTCGAGCAACCAATGACGACCATAGCCCACAAATACTCAGTTCTCTAGGTGGCCTGTAGCTTTAAAATACAAAATCTATCTTTTTTTTTTTGACAGAACATTTTATAGCCGAGAAATACCGGTTTAAGTATTTTAACTCACTTTGAAGGGTAGTTTTAGACGTATTTAGACGAAAAGCCATCTTTCTGGGATGGAAAAGCCATATCTCTGGGATGGTAAGATCTAGAGACTTTATATTAGACTCATTTGCAAGGCAGTTACAAAATTTTTTAGATGTATTTAGACGAAAAGCCATACCCTGGGATGGAAAAGCCATATCTCTGGGATGGTAAGATCTAGAGACTTTATATTAGACTCATTTGCAAGGCAGTTAAAAAATTTTGTAGATGTATTTAGAAACAGAAAAGCCATACCCTGGGATGGAAAAGCCATATCTCTGGGATGGTAAGATCTAGAGACTTTATATTAGGTAGGAAAGGTAGTTTAAAAATTTGTAAGACATATTAGGAGGACTTCCAAAATTTTTACCTGAGAACCATTGGACCAAATTTAGAAATTTTTACCAATTTTTTTTTAGATTTGGGTGTTCAAAGGATGTCCGAAACTTGGACCTGAGACCCATTGGTGAACCCATTGGAATTTTTTACGAAAAAAAAAAATTTTTTTAAGATTTGAGGTGAGCACTAAGACGTGGTTTGAAAAATGTTAGACCCGGGGCCTAGTGGGACCCTTGAAAATGGAAAAGCCATATCTTTGGAATGAATAGACTTCGAGACATGAAACTGTACAAAAAAGGAAAAAATGTTCGAAGAGTTTCCGTTAATCTAGAGACATGAAATAAGGCTTCTTTGAGTTCAATGTTTACCATGGTGACTATGTTAATTTAATGGGTTAAAAGACGCCAAGCTAGGCAACATCGACTCTACTCTCGCTTTTTATTTAGTTCACAAGTAGAATCGCGAGCAAAGCCGCGTGCTACTGGCTAGAATTGTATACAAAAATTGAAAACTCTACAATTTCAACCACTTAAAGCGAAATTTATATTACCTGTAATTTTTACTAAAGGTCGCGCAACTTATTAGCACAGAGTAATGTGCATTTTTTTATTTTTTTTTTCAGGGTCTTTTTATTTCGTCTTTTTTATTTTTTGCGCTACTTTATTGCAGCTGCATGAGAATAATTTTGCAGCTACTACACAAATGCATATAATTACAAATAGTTACAACAGGCAAGCAGGCATTAAGGCATTCAGTCAGCCTAGTCAGCCTGGTTGAATAGCTCTTAGCTCTCAGTTCTGTTCAGTTCAGTGAATGATGGCAACAAACCGAACCGTTTTGTGCGCGGCGTTGCCAACTAAATTCATCGCATTCTGCACATAGCAACATACAATAAAGATGATTCATTTTTTCTGTCTCTTTAGATCTCTTTATGTGTCAGTCCGTCTGTCTGTATGTATGTCTATCTATCTTTATGTCGGTTTATCTGTCTGTTTAGCCATTTATTTGTTTGTTGTGATGTGTTTGTGCCAATTTCCAAGCATTTAGCCTCGTGCTTGGTATTCATTTTTCTTTATATTTTTTCACATATTTGCTTCATTTGTGAATATAATAATAATAACAACAACAAAAACAAACACAAATTTAGCATCAGGTGTGTGCTTTAAATAGCAAACACGAAACACGTCAAAAACTACAAAAATACTACAAATTCACATATTTTTGCTTTTAATATGCGTTCTATTTTTAACAAGTTTTTTGCTTCCTCTTTCATGCAACATTATTATTTTTTTATTATTATATATATACCCCCGTCTCACATACAGTTTGAACGGGTATTGTCCGTTTGTCGGCAGCAAGTTTATGAAGCATTAGAGACCTTAGAGAGTACATATATTTATTTTATTGATCAGCTCTTTAGCTTAAATACGCATTTTGTACGCTAACATGGGTCATTCAAATCTCTTTTAAAATTCATTAAAATACCAAAAGAGTTTTTGTGTAGCCCCAGATAATATTTACACTTATTCCTGGATCATTGACTACCACCCCAGAGAACAAAACTGACACTTTCCTTGATTCAGCTCAGTCGCAAAAATTCTTACTCAATTCCAGTAACTGTGCGAGACACAGCGATCGAATGAAAATCAACTCGTGCTGACGAACACGTCAATCGAGTACAACTTACAGCCTTCGTTCCTTAATGTTTTGCTCACTCTGCGAAGCTAAGCATTGAATAAGTATTGAGTTTTTTTTTTTGACTCAACACGATCATTTTTGAGCCGAACGAGCAGAATTAAACTCAGCGAGCCGAAAGTAAAAAATTTATTTTTTTTAATCAAAAATAAAAAATTTGGGAATTTTGGGTTTGAGCGCTTGAGCCGAATGGGCTGATTATTTGGCTATTGTTCGTGTAAGAACGTTTTTGCGCTCAACGGAAGCCGTTCTCTGTACCAGCTAACCTCTTTGTGAAAACTGCGCCACAAATGATTCGAGTTATTTGTAATTTTGTGTGACATGTATTTGAGCTTCGGTTCAACCGAAGTACAATTTTTTCGTTTTTTTTAAATTTTAGTTTATTTTTAGTTCTATACAAATTCGTGTTTGTTATACTTCTGAACTGATTTTTTGTTGTTGTTTTCTTCGCCTAATTAATTATAATTACACATGTAGCTTTACTAAATACATGTGTAAACAGATTTTAATAATCAAAAACTACAAAATGATGCAATTTTGGAAATAAATAATAATGAAAAAAACAATTTGTGAATTAATTCAATACCTACAATATCTGAAATTTTTTCAATATTTCTATTTTATGTATTTTAAATTGTAAAACTACTCAAAAAGTTGTTTTTTAAATAACAATATTTTCTTTACCAAATTAAAAAAGTTGCATCTCTTTTTTATGCATGCAAAAAGCACAAACAAAACAAAAAAAAAAACTTTCAATATTCAAAGACAAAGTGTATAATCCATCTTTTTTGATTCATACACACTAAACATGCATCGCTGTTTATAAACTTGCTGCTCATTTACATACATACTTATGCATAAAATCACTACAACAACACTGATTAACACTTCGTTTGCATCTTCGGCAATAAATCTATGTTATATGTATACTCCCTCTCCTCTACTTCTCCTACGCTACCAACTATTCATACAGTTTCATGTATGCACTTTGTTACTAATACGACTAATACGACGTCAGCAGCGAAGTAACCGAGAATGAACGATCAAGCATTTTTCGTCTGTCGGGTTGTCTGTTTAACCAACCGACTGACGTCGACGCCACTTAATCGTGTCAATGCGTCTAAAGCAGGCAGAGCCAGCCAGCCATTCAGTCAGTCAGCTGCAGTAGCAAAGCAACGTGCGTAAATGCACGCACACATTTACAGACACCCGCACGCATGCATGCTTGCAACTTAACTCAAATAAACAAGTGTGTGTATGCTCTGCTATTTTAATACACGTGGAGAGTATTTATCAGTACATATGTCGGAAAGTTTTGTAACGGAGACATCGTAGACCCTATAAAGTATATATATATATTCTTGATCAGCTTGATTAGGCAAACCAAGGTAGCCATCTTTTCTTCAACCAATTTTGTTTTTTACAGACCCCAAACTGAAATTTTTGTACGTGGAATGTTAGGAGCCCTTTTTTTTATACCCAGACCCCCAAAATGTGTGCGGAATGGGTCCCTTACCACCCCATTCCTTCTCAATATTTTACCTAAGCAACATTAACTATTCAAAGATGATTGTGAAGTGTATTTGAGCTTCTGTTGCACCAAAGTTATCATTTTTTTTTTCTTATGTTCTCCATTTGCTCTTACGCGTATCAAGCTTTTAATTTTTTTTCTCTTTCGCACCTAACTATTTATTGTGTATGTTGTAAAATTTAATATGCACATTAGTTGTTGTTGCTGTTGTTTTTTATTCATTGTTATTGTTTTTTTTTTTAGTTGCTTTTGTTTTTGTTTAATTTTTTGTTTTTGTTTTTACTTTGATGATATGGCTTGGCTTATTGTTTGTGATTTTCTATGTTTATTCAGGATGCTGCTGCATTTAAAATGGTTACTCATTTTGTTTTTGTTTTTTGTTTTGATTTTTATTTTTTAAATTTTACATTTTACTCATCGTTATGTATTTTTAAACGTTTTTACGTGTTTCTCTAAACTACTCGTAGTATTCCAGTTATTACTTTTAATGTCTCTAATAGATGTGCATGTAATATTTTTTACGCTGCAGCAGCAGCAGCTATTGTAGAACATAAAAATTCCATAAACATATAAAACAGTTTATGCATAAATGTTTTGATTGTTGTTGTTTTTCTTTTTGTTTTTGTTGTTGTTTTAGTAGATTTTTATAATGCATCATTTATGTGCATAAAAAAAAGAAAAAAAATTTAATTACATTTTTATTAGTTCATAGATCTAAAACTTTATTATTAGCTTTTATTTATGTTTTTATAGCTCCCTTGGGATTTAATTGATTATAAACGCTCATATAGATAATACACATTTTATTATATTTGTCTATTTAGCATATTTCGATTACAATAATTTAATTATGACTATTTTTTTATATTTGTATGTTGAGATAGTTTTGGAAAGATAAATCTAAGAGCCTTTTCCACAACGACCTCGAAAAATAGTGAAAAAAACAAGCAGTACATCGATTTTACTTCTAATTAGAATAGCTAATTTGAATAGACAAAATGCAAAGCTTCTTTGGAATAACAGTTTTGGAATACTGGAATGGCTGAGTTCCTGTAATCGCAAAAATTTTAGGATTTACGATTTATGAAATTCGTAGGATTTTAAATTCTTTGTATTCCGGCAAGCGCAAAAGTTATGTTTCAATTCCAAAACGTTTCTTTGCATTGTACATGACAAAAACAGCTATCGGTTACAAATTGAAAAGTTATCGGTATAAGAAAATAGCAAATTTTTGTTGCTTTGACTAAATTTTATAGTTAGAAAATATTAATCTAAAATTCGATTTCAAAATCAATGATAATGAAAAGTACAAATATGAACTCTATAAACATCACAGAATACAATAAAAATATTTCAAAATAGTCGACAAAATAATTTTTGTGCATTAATTTTTCATTTCGCTTAGTCAAATGCTGCCGTTTTGAAATCGGAAATATTTTGCGATTTGCGGAGCACCAAAATTTGCGATTTAAAGCAAATTTGCGATTACGGGAACATGGCTGTCTAAAGTGTTTCGGTATATTGTTTGGTAGGGGTATAAGAAAGGTATAGCAAATATTTGAACAGATTTTCTATATAAATGACTAAACTACTTCTCTAAAAATCTTTTATAAAATTTAAACATCTGATTTGTATGCTATTGCTTCGTATATAAAACTTTTCTTGCTTCTTTTTTTCAACTGTTTTATATGGTTGCTGTTTTATTTTTTTTTTTCTACATTTTAGTTGCATTCAATTGTTTTATACATTACAGAAAATACAAATAAAACAAACTGCAAAGCATTAAAGAAAACACAACAGCAAAAAAAGATGCAAAAAAAAAAAAAAAAAGAAATTATGAAAAAAAAAAATCGCTTTCTATTGTTTTCTGCAGTTTTGTATAAACTTTTGCTCTTTTCTTATAATGTTTTTCTTCTTGTTTTTGCTTTTGTTGTAGTAATTATTGTTTTCTTGCGCGCTACTCTTATTATATGCGGCTGCTAGACATTTTGTTATTGCTACTGGCGCCGCTTTTAAGCTACACCATTGGTCAGTTGTTGGCAGCAGCAGCAGCAAACCATTACACTTACTTAAAAAAAAAAAAAAAGAAATGCAGCCACGGACTAAAACAAAGTGCAAACAAAAATGCATGAAGTAAAAAAAAAAAATATAAAATAAAATAAAAAGAAAAGAAAAGAAGAAAATCATAGAAAATTCGCACAAATTGGAATTAATTGTGATTTATTTTTCTTTTTTTTTTTTTCCTGGTAAAATCACAAAATAATCATTACTTAACTCTTTTGAGATTTAATTTTAATTTGAAAAAATATGCAGTTAAATGCATTATTTAAAATGTTGAGATATAAAAAATTGTTTACTTGTTCTACTTAAATTATTTGATTTTATAAGTTTCTCAATGCCTCAACAACAACAATAATAATTTGTCTCGTACGCATTTGGCAAGCGGCATAACTTTTTTTTCTTCTTCTGCTTCTTCTTCTTCTCAATTACGTATTGCTGCACATTTTATCGATCGTAAAACAAATATGAAATGCGCACTAAATAAATAAATAAATACCGATTACTTATACAATGTAGACGGACGGACGGAAGGACGGACGACGACAACGACAAAGTGCATAAATGCAATTTAAACTTAGTTTTACCTCTTTTGTCCCTTTTCACAAATTACACAAATACACACACACATACAAGTATATTTTGTATTTGCACTTGTAATACTTTATGTTGAGCAAAATGTCATATTAACACCTAATTGTGGTAAACTGCATACAAACAAACAAAAACAAAAACAATCGCTCTCACTCTCACTCCCACACACCACACACTCTTAGGCATTTACTCACTTACACAGTTGCTCAGTCAAATGTGCACGCACAATACTTAAGTAAAAAAAAAACAAACAAATACAACAAGAACAAAACGTAAAATTTATGCATGTGCAACACTAAAAACCAAAAATTACAATATTCTATAGATACATGACTATTTAATACCCTACAAATTTTAATTTATAATTGATGACATATGCGGACAGAATACTAATTTGAAGATCGCAAAATATAGAAATACCATATTATGGACAACAATTTACAAGTAACGCTTACATACTTGAGAGTGTTAAAGAGCGAGAGAGAGAGATAGAGAGACTTTGACATAAAGGTAAGTTCGTGTTAGCCCAATATGTCTCGAAAATATTTTTTTATAAAAAGGCCAGCACGACTCGAACTATGAAAATGCTGAAGCCTTCTTTAATTTAGATACTGGAAATCTTCGTTTGGATTTTTTTTTTTCTTTATTATTGTTGGAAATTTTTTTTTTATTTTTCTAAAGAAAGTACAATAGTTATTAGAGAACTAAAATAGTCAAAAGATATATCCATCTTTTTTTTTTTTCTTTAGCTACACCATATTCAATAAACGTTAAGTCTGGTATAATTCATTCAAAATTATGTGCTCTGGGGCCTAACGCCGCAGGTGGTTCTTTGGCTCTATACAACAGTAGTCCGCTCTATTTTATGCTTGGCCTAGAGGCCTGGTCTGAGGAACCAGTACAATAAAACCAAGCTAAGCTAAGCTAACCAATGCTAACCGGAGATCGGCTTGCATGGGAGCTACAGGGGCAATGCGTACTTGCCGAATATTACATTAAGGTAAATGACAAAAGAAAGCGCAATTCGCCTGAAAGAATCAGGCCTCTGGTCGCCAACAAACTATGGCTACAGCGCTAACCTGTCAAAGCTACCTGCGAAGCTTGTAGGCTCGACAACCGACTTTCTGTCTGAAACCCTAAGATTTTAGTAAATCTTTTAGGACAACTCTGCTCTCTTAGCAGCACTGAAAGGCTGGTCTGTTGCGATGCAATGCCGGTTTGTCAATCTACTTCGATGGCTCAAAGATGAATTGCGATGTGGGTTCTGGAGTAAACTCAGAGGAACTGGGTGTTGAGAAATCATTTTGACTACCGTGCCTCTGCAGTGTTTTTCAAGCGGAGGTTCATGCTATACTGCTTGTGAAGCTGAATGTCCGCAACAGATCGGTGTTCATCTTCTCGGACAGCTAAGCTGCCATAAAGCCTTTAGGTTCTCCCGTCACCAAGCCAAAGTTGATTACGAACTGTAAAAAGCGGCTGAACGAAGCTAGCCAACAAATTACTCAATCATCCTCTCGTGGGTTCCGGGACATAATTTTATATTCATTATTTTGAATTTAAAAAGAGATTTGAAAACAAAAAAAAAAAAAAAAAAAAAAGATTTGGTGTGACACCCCTGAATATAATTAATTAATTACATATTTACCGTTAGAAACAAACAATGTTCCAGCTTATTTAGTAATCCAAAAAGAGAGTATTCCAATGAAACTTACCTAAAAATAGAGAAGAAAAAATAATTATTTAATTGATTAAAAAAAAAATTTATTAATTCATTTAGAAAGAATTTAGAATAGAAAGGGACATAAAGGGGGCGTAACCCAAGACAACTGATTTCTAAAAATGATTTTTATATTACTACTCTCGTACTCTCTTCTCTCTAAAAAAAAAAAGATCTAACATCAAATGATATTTTTTTTTCAAAACTCAACAAAAAGAATACACCAAAATAAACATAAGTGTAGGGTATACAAATTTTATTCATCTACATAAAAACATATGAAAAAAACATATGCAACCTTAAGTGCAATTACAACAACAACAAAAAAACTGTCAACTATAAAGAGAGCAACAACAAAAGCAACAATTTAAAGAGTATGAAGAGCGCATACAACAAACAGACATAAGCACCTCTGCACATCAAGCAAATATATTGCCGCCGCTAACAACAACAACAACAAATAGCAATGACAAATATGCAATGAAAGAGTGAAAAAAACAACATCAACAACAACAAAAAAACAACAAAAAACGAAAAAACTAACACCGTCATTATAGTACATCGTTGCATGTTGAAGCAGATGAAAAAAAGTGGGTGGTGGGTATGGTGAAAAGATAAAAAAAAAAAAAAAAACAAATGCATGCAATAGCGTTGCACTAAAGCTCAATCAGGCATAAGAGAAAGAGAAAGAGAGAAAATATGCCAAGTGCGTTTGGCAATGAGTTTGTCTTTTTAGTAGTTGCTGCTGTCTTCTTCTTTTTCTGTGTGTGTGCATGTGAATAACTGTAAATGAAATAAGTACGTTGTAGTGGGGAAAAACTTAAAAAGCACAACAACAAAATTCAATGACAAAAACAACAACAACAACAAAAGCAATTGACACCCAACAACGAAGCGCGCCAAACCAACCAGCATATTTATAAAATATTTATTACTATTTACATTTGCATTATACATCGTAGTAGTAGTAGCTGTGAACTACAACAACAACAACAAGACCAAGCAGAGTGACAATTCGAAAATAAAAACAACAACAACAGCAGCAACATAACATATGCAAGGGGTTGAACAAAAAAAAAAATAAAAAAAAAAAAAAAAAATAAATAAAATAATGTGTGAAAATTTTATAAAATTAAGGTACAAGGATAGCGTAAATTTTGAACCAAAAAAAAAAAGCAAAAACATTTAAGTTGAACGAAAAAAAAAAAATGTTTTAAAAATTTTAAATATTTGAACAGAATTTTAGTTATTCATATGACAAAAAGCACTTTCTACTTTAAAGAGCCCTCAACTTCATTAAATGTTATTTTTACGAAAAAAAATTAAAGTAGTTAATTTTTAGATTTACATACTTCACGCCGAAGGTGTTTTATTACGAGCTTTTCAATTAAAAAAACCATAATTTAATTAAAATAATTTATAACACTGTTGTTGAAAACTGAATTTGAACTTATACATAGCTGGCATGGAAACCTCTTGCTGCATGTAAAAACTGAAATATTGAAACTAAAGATATTCAAAATCCCATTTGAACAATTCCCATTAGACGCATTTTCTCTCTATGCGATTTATGATGAACCCACCAAGACGACTGCTATCTATAAACCGCATCAAACAGTGCCTATTTTGTTGGACCAGGCGAATTAAGTTAGAAACTTTGTTTCGTAATTTTTCAACATAAGTTACCAAATTACTAAACATGGAACACGCTTTTTAAGCCATAAGAAAATTCGCCAACCGGTCTACACATCGGTATATATTCTTATTGCTCATTGATTTGTTATACTAACTTTTGAGTTTTCTTTTATTAAAAAAAGTTTATAGAAGTACCCATTGTGCAGGTGGGTCCATTATAGCATATACCCACATACAAATCTACAGAAGTTTTTAAAAGAAAAATGATTAATTTATAAAACGACTTGTTTTAAATACGGTAAAAACACTTCTAAAATCAACCCATATTTAAAAAAGAACCCATGGTTAAGATGGGTCCACTATAGCATGTAGCTCTCATACAAATCTACCGCCAAGTTTTAGGTTTATATAAGAAAAATTATTTATTTATGAAGCAAATTGTGTCAAATTTGATAAAACACTGCTTATAATAACCGGTGTTCAGAAAAAGACCAATGTTTAAGGTCGTATCACAGTAACATACAACCAATTTAGAAATTTTACCTCTAATTTTTAGTATTTTTATGAAAAAAAATGTTTATTTATGAAGCGATTTATTTCTAAAACCTTCAAAATACTTATTGTACCAACCTATGATACAGACCCATGATTATAGTAGAATCTAGGATAACCAGGCACTTATTTAAGAAAAGCTAAACTAATCTGGTTATGGGGTTTAAGCTTTTTTTTTTTTTTTTTTTTTTTTTTTTTTTTTTTTTTTTTTTTTTTTTTTTTGTTTTTTTCCCCGCCACACATAGTGTGAAGGGTATTATCAGTTTGTCGGAAACCGTAACGCATCGAGGCTCGGAGACCCCATAAAGTATATATATTATTGATCAGCTCGATGAGACGAATCGATTTAGCCATGTCCGTCTGTCTGTCCGCCTGTCTGTTGCAATGCGTTTATCTCGGAAAGTTTTAAAGATATTGACATGAAATTAAAAAACTTAAGTTTTTTGTGCTCCTAGGCAGTTTGTATGTCAGAACCAAGGTGCCACGCCCATTTGTAGATATAGCCCCCATACAAACTTACCATTTTTTTCTTCTCTTTTTCTATGAAAATAGTTATTATTTATGAATGTATATGCTACAAATTGGGTAAAAACACTTCTAATCTAAAATCCATCCATCAAATATCAGAAGAAAGATACCACGCCCATTTTTAGATATAGCCCCCATGTAAACTTACCACTTTTTTAGATTTTTTGTATAAAAATTGTTATTCTTTGTAAATGTATTTACTACAAATATGGGTAAAAGCACTTCTAATGATATACAATTTCAAAAGAAAGGTGCCACGCCCATTTTTTTATATGGCCCCCAATACAAACCAAGCGCACATTTTTAAGATTTTGTATGAAAATAGTTCTTATTTATGGATATATTCACTACAAATCCGTGTAAAATCACTTATACTGTTATCCTATGAATATGCTACCGATATGAAAGGATCGCCACTATAATATATAGACACCATACAAACTCACCTCCCATTTATTTTCTTTTTCAAGTGATTAAAGTTTCGTATGACGGGTATTGGAGCTTCGGTGCTACCGAAGTTAACGTTTTTTCTTGTTTTGTTTTAGCTTTTTTATTTTAAAAAGGTTTTTTTTTGTTTTTGTAATTAGTTTCGCTGTTTTTCTTTTCTATTTGAAATAGTAAAACTTCGTTTTTAAATTTCTTCGTTTGTTTCAAACTAATTTCAATTATTTTTTTTTTTTTTATTTTTATAATTTTATTATGTTAATCTTTTGTAAAATATAAAAGAACGGAAATACATTTTCATATCAAAATAAAAGAATTCACAAGACTTAAACTCACCACTTTTTCAGTCTTAACTCAGACAATAGTTATAGACAATCATAAAAGCAGCACGTCATCTACATCAAATATATCTTTAAAATTCTTTCACTACATTACATATATCAAATTCAAATTACCAAGTCTTAAACTGAGCATAAAATTCATAATAATGCAATCAGTTATGCAAAATATGCAACTACTTTGAATAAATGCATAGAAAAAAATTACAATGCAATTTAAGCAACAATTTAAGTGAGTAAAAGTTAACAAAAACAACTTTCTGGCTCAAACGCAAATAACTCTCTAAGCAACCACCTAAACTAAACCAACAAACCTTGCTCTGACTTTCAACTCTTTGAATTTCTGGCAGTCCGTCTGTCTGTCTGTCCAATACAATAATTCCAAATATTTCTTTTTATCTCTTTAACATTTTTTTTGTATAACTATTTAAGTTCATCGTTCCAATGGGAATCAATTTTATGTTGAAATTATACGTTTTATTATTATGTCATTTTAATGTTGGCAGCAAAAGGATATGTATTTATGTATAACAAAATACATACACAGCAAATGTTGAATGTGTATAAAAACCCAAAACATAAATCAAAAGGACAGACAGACAAGAGAGAGAGTGCAGCAAACCACTCTATAGATACTTTTTTAAAATTATTTTGCATGCAAAACTTACTCAGGCGAAAGTTTTTATACATACACACACACACACACACAGATAGAGCAGTTACTAGCAATTCATAGTTGTGTATTTTGCCCCTTTTACTGCTAAGTTTAGCAGCAATTTTTACTTTTCTCGCCATTTTTTTTATAGATTTTTTTATTATTATTTGCCTATGGCAGGCAGCATATGTAATTTTCATACCTTAAAGATATTTTAACGAGACATTTTTTTTGTCTTTTAAGGAAGTGTGCTACTTTATAAGTATCTATGGTCTCTCTTTTATATAAAAATACAATAGTATAAACAATCAAATGACCAACAAGCTAGAATTAGACCTTCAGCTAAAGCTTCAGATTTCCTGTATATACATACACACATATCCTTGTATGTATCCTTATACTAAATAAAACCACAAAAAAGAAGCTCTTATATACATATATGTAGTATATCTTAAATTACGCGACACGATACCGGAAGTGCTCAAGTACATATGTATGTATGTGTACAACGACAATAAGAAATGCCAAGGATAATAATAAGTATAACAAAAACAACAACAAACATATTTTATGAACCATATCGAAGTAGTTAATACATATATAAACCACCACAATTTGTCACTGTTTCATCTTCTTTTATTACCGTCTTTTACAGTGGTGTTCGAAAAAATAAGAACAAAGAGAATAAAACAATCTTTAGTTAATTTTAACAGACTAAAAATACACATTTAGACCCATACATTTAGTAAGAAGTCACGCTCCCATTATTTTTGTTGACTTCGATGCATCTGAACTTCATGGAAGCTATCAGCATGTGGCATCTGGAGACTGGAATATTTTCCCAAGTATTTTTTGCCATAAATCTTCGGAGTTTTTGGGCTTACCAGCTCGTACACCTTTCTTCACATCTATCCAAAGGTGTTCTATCGGATTGAGGTCCGGTAATTGTGCAGGTCACTCCAAAACATTGATTTTGTGGATTTTGTGGTCATTGTCTTGCTGAAAAGTCCACCGTAACGGCATTTCCTCTTCAGCGTAAGTTAACATAAAACCTTCCAATACCCACAAACTTCACCAGAGGTCCTACACCATTCCATGAAAAATAGCCCCACAGCATCAGCCTAAAATCGCTATGCTTAACGGTCTTACAAGTAAATTTAGAATTGAATTCCTGTTTAGGAGGCCGTCTTACGTACTGTTTATCTGAACCAGTATCAAACTGCAACACTTTTGTCAAAACGATGTCAGGTTCGTTTCTGAGCTTCTTGGCGAACTGAAGCCCGTATTTTAAATGCACATTTTTCAATAATGGTACTTGTCGTGGGCATCTTGCTTTAAGATTAGCTGCAATTCTTTAATTTGAGTAGAAGTAATAAAGGGGCGTGTTTTACAGTCCTTATGATCAAGTTGTTCTCCATTGGAAACACCAAGTAACTTTCTAATAAATGCAAACATTTTGCCTTCACTAAGTAATTGTTTGATCAAATCTCTTTGTTTCGCGGTGCAATGTTCCCTTCTTGCCATTTTGAAGTGATTTTTACTAGAATTCGTTCACTCCAAATAAGCAATTGTGTTACATTTGAGCATGAAATCCCCGGCTTGTGATAAGTAAAAGTGCGGCCACATAACTTTGTTCTAATTTATTCGAAAGAGTAGAAGATAGGAAAGAAGGTGTGGTGTAAGCTTAAGAAGACGACATTCCATAAAGTCTTGTCGGTGTGGCATCCGCAGAGCATCCGTTAATTGTCCGGGGCCCTTTATTCGCTTTCGCTTATTTAGAGGCTAATCATCAGTCGTATTTAGATGCGCGGCACCTATAACTGGGCCCTAACCCATGACTAGTACGTCGCCGTTCCAAAGCCGGCCTGGTGTTCGTTTGCTATCCGCAACGTCCGGTTCCCCACACAGCTATGGGTCTCACAGAAACCACTTCTCAAAATTCTGTGAGCCAGAAAATAAAAGAAAATAATTATAAAAAATTGTTTTAAGAATTTTAGAGCGCGAATTGAGTTTTAACTTGCATCGTTCTTATTATTTCGAACACCACTGTACATGCTTAGCAAGTATATAGTTTGCTGTCAATATTAATAAGAAAATCTTAAGAGTGAGAATGTAAAAAATAACCTGAAAAAACGTGCAAGAAGTTAACTAAGTAAATAAATGGCCAAATAAGTCAAGCAAAGCGAAAATTCTTAGAAACATAAAAGCAAATATAAAATAGTAGTATACAATTTATGCACTAATGAAATCAAGTACCGCAAAAAGGAGCGTTAAAAAAAAAAAACAAAAACTAAAAAAAAACTAAAAAAATACAGCGAAATATACCGGTCAGCTGGCTGGCTGCATGCTTGCAGCAAAAGGAAGAAAGCAACGCTGTCAACGGAAAAGTGCAACTTATTTACTGTTTCCTTTTGCGCTTTCACAGACGAAAGGAACTGAGCAAAGCAGAACACTAGAGTAGGTGGTTTCAAACAACAACAACAAAGTAAAGCTAAATGTCAAAACATTATAACAATAAAGTTGCTTTTATCCTTCGTAAAATGTACGAAAGTAAACTGAGAAAGAGTTTCAAAAAAAAAAAAGAAAAATATTTAAAGAAAGTCATGAAGTAGCTGCGAAAAGCCTTTTGCCAAGTGCAAGGTGAGGGTGTGTGTGTATTTTTAGAGATATTTCGCAACTAAAATGCATGCAATTTTTATGCATCCAAAGCCCACAAATAAAACACATATTTTTGTTTTTACCTCTGCCACAATAAGCTTTTTACATTTTATATTAAACTGAGTATTGGAAAGTCGTAATAAAAATTCATCAAAACAGAATTATATAAAAGAGATGTATGCAGTTTGAGACGGTGTTGACAGCAGTATAAATATTTTGACATATCTGATGACAATTACATACTACCTATTTATAAAAAACTGTTAAAGTATTGAGCAATCGCGCCATTTAATTTAGAAAATAACGAGCTTAAAAAGAGTTCGTCAAGGCAGAAATCGTCAAAAAAAATTCAAGTTTTAATATTGGCCATTCTGAGAATAAAAGTGCGTTAGATAGTTGAGACTATATGTAGTCAGTTTAAATGGTCGGGTACGCTAGGGTGTCGATATTGCTTACAGTAAACTATGGGACAAAACGTGAGACCACTTAATACGAATATTTCGCAATGTTCAACCGCAATCCGGATCAATTTTAGTGCCGTTTCGATACACAAACTCTTCACAACACACCAGATACCAGGGTGAACGTACTTCAAAGAAAGTTCCGAACTATTTTTGGCGTTGCTTCGTAAAAGTGATGGTTCTTTCGACAAGATAGTAAACGCATGATCATTGCGAAAATCCATAAGGCATCTGCTAAAGTATTGGCTCGCCGGTTAAAGTGTTAACTTACGAAAACCCGACGTGTGCTACTACGTTGTACGGCCGTTTCGACTGCTCTTTCGGTTGTTTTCCGTTTCGCATATGCTATTTTTTGTACTTTTTGTGGCATTTTTGTACTTTTTGGTTTTTTTGTTGTATGAAAACATACAAAAAAGCACTAAAAATATAATTATTTTTTGACTACAGCGTCAATGCAATATGTTGAGGCTAGTATAACAATAAGTATAAACATACAAAAAAAGTTACAAATTTTTGTATGGGAAAAATGGAAATATGACTTCATGAGTGAACCTGATGTTCCTAATGTATTGTTTTAGTGGGCTATAATTATGTAAGCATTGTTGCCCTTCAAATGTAACCGGTTTGGGCCTTCTTTGTTGGATGGTTTCGAAGTCCATAGCGGACATAGACAAATTTTTATTATAAAAGATAAGATAATTACTGAAGACAAACAAAACCTAAAAAAAATTTATTACATATTTGAAAAAAATTAACAAATTTGAAAAAAAAAAAAACCGGACTCTTTTATACAAAATTAAATTTGCATCGAAAGTCGAGTAAACTAAGCCACAGTGACATTTTCAAAGCATTTTATGTAGGACTTAATGTCTCACCCTTTACATTCTGAGAGTTACAAGCATCTAAAGCCAATATTCGTTTACCACAAATTTATCTTCAAAACATAGCTAAGAGATTTAAGATATTATACAATACGATTTCAAAAGTTTCTAAACAGCATTCTTCCATACATAATCTGAACCAAACACTAATTCAAATCGCTAAATAGATTTTTGATAAAATCCTTTTCTTATTATAAAAGATTCAATTTTGAAGACAAAAAGTACAAACGAAAGATTTTCTGATAAAAAACTGACTTATAACTGCACTAAAGTTTAAAAATAATAGAAGAAGGCAAGTATGTTCGAAAATTACATATTCCCTTTTCTTTTTTTTTTTTTTTTTAATTTTTTTTTTTTTTTTTTTTTTTTTTTTTTTTTTTTTTTTTAAAAATTAAAATTTAAAATTTAAATTTATTTTTTTTTTTGTTTTATATAATTTTTTTTTTTTCTTTCCTTTTTTTTATTTTTTTTTTGTTATTTTAATTTAAATAATTAATATTAATTTTAAATTTCTAAAAAAAAAAAAAAAAAATTTTTTATTAAAAAATTTAAAATTTTGGAGATTTTTTTGTGGGGGTTTTTTTGTAAATTTTTTTTTGTCCTAATTTTTTTATTTTTTTTTTTTTTTTTTATAATATTAATAAAAATTAATTTTTTTTTAATTATAAAAAAAAAAAATTTTTTTTTTTTATAAAATTAAAAAAAATAGGGAATATTTTTTGGGGGGGGTTTTAAAAGGGGACTCGAAAAAAAGGGTTAAGGTATTAAAATTAAAAGTTCAGGGTTGATTAAAATTTAATTTTATTTTATTGTTGTTTTTTCTTTTCTTTTATATATTTTTTTTTATTCAAAACAGAAGGGGGGGGAGGGAGAGAGGGAGGGAAAGGGGGAGGGGGGAAGGGAAGAAAAAAAAAAAAAAAAAACATATTTAGTTCCTCTCCCCTTTCCATTTTAATAAAAAAAAAATAAAATTTTTGTTGTGTTTTTTGTCTCCTTTTCCGCCTTTTATATATTCTCTCACCAATAATTTAATTTTCCCCTTTTCCCTTAGGGGGTAGGGTATAAAAAAACATCATCGCATACACATAACTTGAAATAAATGAAAAAAAAAACCAATTACAGGTCACTTTAACAAACTAAACGACCAATTAAGCGTGCCTTTTTTTGCACAGCAATATTTCTTCTTGCAATTTTTCCTGCGCAAAGTGTTGCTGCCACATACGATGGTCAACGTAAGACACACGTACACACACATACACAGTAAAAAAACCAAAGTGTGCAACAGTTAATTATTTAGAAAACAAGTTAAAAATTGTTTGCAAAAATTGTGTTGCACAACAACAACAGACACCACTAAAACTCTGCATATTAGTTTGTGCAATGAGTGTGTGTGTGTGTGTGTGAGTCCATTTATGTATTTCTACTTTTTACACAGACAAAGTAGACTACTCCTAACTGTCTTATTTAATACAATTACTTTGAAAACTCAAAAGCAACAAACTATTAAAAAAAATACCAACACTGACAGTTAAAAGAAGAAGCTCGTCTAGAGCGCCTTTAGTTATGCTACACTTATTTTCTCTTACTTTTACTCGTATTTACTTTCGTTCACCACTTTCACAAGTATTTATGTTTATGTTTGCTTATATGCTTCGCCAAATCGAATGAAAAAAAAATAAAATAAAGAACAACAACAACCAAAAAAAAAAAAAAACAAAATGGCAAACGTGAAGTTCGTCCTTACGCTTAATGCTTAAAACTTCCGGTTTGAGCATCCGCTGACACTTCCGGTTTAATGGCGCACAAAAAAATTCAAGTCAAGTGATGGCGTATGATGGCACACACACACACACACATATACACACAAAGCAATGCACAAGAAGCAAAAGCTGTTCTACACAGCGCTGTGTATTTGAAGCGTAAGCGTAGCGTCCGAATATTTTAGCGCTCTAAGTTGCATACTTTATGAACTTTTCTATGTTTCGAAATTGTCGTAAATTTTAGACTTAAAAGAATCATGCTATTCGAAAATGGACAAATGAAAAATACAAATGTATTGGTTAGAGAATTAAGTTCATCAAAACGTTTTAACTTCAAACAAGTATTGAAGGAGATACACCAACAAGTTCAAAAAGTGAATTAAAACCAGAAATACTAGAAAAATATGTAAGTTTAACCGAGAAAGTTTAACGAAAAAGAGCTGAAAAAGTTAGCGGATTTAAATTTTAATAAAAATATAATTTTTCATCCAAACAACTCAGACCTCTAAACTCAAAAAATCAGTGATTTGATATACGAAATGTTGAATTATTAAAACCTTAGTACTACCCTATATAGTAAAATTAACCTAAATAAAAAATAATAAAAATATTTAAAAAATACATTAAAATATTTATTTCGGACCCACCCTGGGCCTCAGGTTCAAAAACCCAGAAATATGTCAAAACAAATGTAATTTGTATTAAATTTGAGGTAAATCTGTTAGTGATGTACAATTTAAAAAAAAAAATGTGTGTGTTTTATAGGTGAGCGTGTCAAAAAAAAATAGTCTAATTTTTATTCCAGGGTCCCAGTCCCATTCTGTGATAATTTCAGGCAGATCGGTCTTTAAAAAGAACAGTGGGTGTATGGGTTGGCGTGGCAAAAAACAGTCTATTATTTGTTCCTGGGTCCCAGTTACACCCTGTGAAACTTTAGGAAGATCAGTTCAGAAATCAGAGCTTCTATAAAGTATTTTATTTTTAACTAGTGGATACCCGGCGTGTGCTACTACGTGAAATGTGCGTTTCGGCTGCTCTTTCAGTTATTTTTCCTTTCGGCGGCATTTTTGTATTTGTTGGGTTTTTTTTTTTATTTCAGCTAAAAAACACTAAAAATCCTTTTTTTGTTTGGGAAAACTGGAAAATCGATTTCAAGAATGCATCAAATGTGCCTAATGCATTGTTTTAATGGTCTAAAATTATACTTGCTTTGTGGCTTTCCAAATGAAAACGGTTTGGAACTCATCGCTTGGATGGTTTAGAAGTCAATAGCGGACATAGAAACATTTTGACTGTTTTATTTAGATTTATGAATGTTTTTCTTGTCAAATAATATTTTTTATGTGTAATATTTTTTCCAAATAAATATTTTTTAACAAACTAGTACTTTTTTTTATCAAACGAATCATTTTTTATTTAACAAATCGAAGAACCTACTAGAAAGCAGCTTTATTTCTGTATTTTTTTTTGTTTACTACTTCTAACTTACTTTGCCTTATTCCTTTTCATATACAACGTACAATGTCCGATTGAAGCATGAGCTGAACTTTTACTGGAAAATGTCATTTTGCTAATGTGAAAAAAAAACTCATAGATACAACGCAAACACACACACACACAAACACAAATACGCATAGTGCACAGCGCTTATATATAGCTTCACTTTCAACAGGCAACGCCATTTTCAACGTTGAAGTCGTCCCTCAAAAGGGAATTGACTTGAATGTATGCAGCAAAAGGAGTAAAAAAAAAGAAGAAACCAAGAAAGCATGCAGCAGCAATGGCGAGCGACTGTGACGATTTTCGCTATATTTCATGTTAAATTATTCAAAATTGTGTGGGTGTGACAGGTATGAATAGCTAAGTTAAATATGCTTAAAAGAAAATTAAGTAATACATTTCACAGTAAAAATTTTCCCGAAGAATAAAAACTCATGGGAAGCTAATGTGATGTTTGTAAATTTTTTCAAAATATTTTTATATTAGATTTGAACAAAAAAAGCAAAAAAAAACAAGCAAGAACGTTAACTTCGGAAGCACCGAAGCTCAAATACCCGACACACGAAACTTTATTCATTTTCTTAAAAAAAAAAAAAAATGGAAGGTGAGTTTGTATGGGGTCTATATGTTATAGTGGCTCGATCCTTGTCATATCGGAAGCATATTCATAGGATAACAGTAGAAGGGATTTTACACAGATTGGAGTGAATATATCCATAAATAAGAACTATTTTCATACAAAATCTGAAAAATGGGCGCTTGGTTTGTATGAGGGGCCATATCAAAAAATGGGCGTGGCACCTTTCTTTTGAAATTGGATGTCATTAGAAGTGCTTTTACCCATAAGTAAATACATTTCCAAATAAAACAATTTCATACAAAAATCGAAAAAATGGTAAGTTTGCATGGGGCTATATCTAAAAATGGGCGTGGCATCTTTTTCTGATATTGGATGGATGGATATTGGATTAGAAATGTTTTACCGATTTGTAGTCAAAACATTCATATATAAAACTATTGTTATAAAAAAAAAAATTTATTTAAAAGGGCCTTTCCGATGAAGTGCTTTTACCCATATTTGTAGTAAATACATTTACAAATAATAACAATTTTCATACAAAAAATCGAAAAAAATGGTAAGTTTGTATGGGGGCTATATCTAAAAGTGGGCGTGGCATCTTGGTTCTGACATACAAACTGCCTAGGAACACAAAAAGCTTAAGTTAAAAGTTTCAGGTCAATACCTTTAAAACTTTCCGAGAAAAACGCATTGCAACAGGCGGACAGACAGACGGGCATGGCTAAATCGATTCGTCTCCTTGAGCTGATCAATAATATAGTTACTTTATGGGGTCTCTCTTTATGATGCCTCCTTCAATGCGTTACAAACTTTCCGACAAACTGATAACACCCTTCACACTATGTGTGGCGGGTATAAAAAAACTGAACGTAGACAGTGCGTTCTGTAGCAGAATTTTGGTTTACTTCTTAGAAGAACTATTGAAGAAATGCTGTACAAGTTCTTGTATAATTCCAAGGATTAAATTAAAACAAGATAAGCACCAGAAAAATAATTAATTTCGCAAAAAATTATGGCACACTTTTAAAAATGTTTTTTAATCAACCCTTTTAAAAAATAAAAACAAAAAAAAAAAATTAATAGAAATACTATATCGTCATTTCTGCTACTTCAAACTAAAATAATAAAAAAAAAATAAAACTAAAAATATCCCCAAACTCAGCAAAAATGCGTTTATGGAATCTAGTAAAAGGGGCAAAAGGATCAAAAAACGAAGAACAGAACACAACCAACGAACGAAAAAGAGCCAAAATAAAATAAAGTAAAGCAAAGAAATCTGTTATGGTTAAACTTTTTTTACAGAACGCTAAACTTTTCGACAAATTGCAACGTAGTAGTATGTTTGTATCTGTACATGCACAAGTGTGTGTGTGTGTGTGTGTACGTATTTGTAATTTTGAATGCAAGGGGTTGCTTTAAAAATGGAAGAAAAAAAATAGGAAAAATATAGCTGCTAGACTCTTAGCTTTTTACGCTTTCTACACTTTTTACCTTGGTCCTCTCGCAGCTTTCTTGTAAAATAATTTTTTTAATAATAATAAAAAAAAAAAAAAAATAAAACAAAAATAAATAAAATAAGAAAGCATATAACTAGCGCTCCGCAAAAACCGCAAACTTTGGGTGAACTTTATTACAGCTTAATGCAAACAAACGACAGACGGACGGACAACCATCCCCTCCCCTTTTTCTTTCTTTCTATTCTAATTTGCTTTAGCAGCACAAGTATTGCTAGCTGAGTGGGTAAGCTTAGCTGCTTGTCAGCTCATTGAGATTTTGGTTGTAGCAGCACGAGCAAGAAGTGCACACAGCCAGCACAAGTTTATGCTTACACTAAAATCATTTACTTTTCGAGGTAGATTAATTTTTAAAAATGCATAGATTATCACAGAATCGAAGAATAATTTTTAGTGAAAACAAAAGTAAAAGCTAAGAAGAAATTAAATGAAAAGAAAACTTTGCAGATAAATATTTTGGAATCAGTTGAAGGTTAGCGCAAACATCTGTTTTTATGCAAATGCATTTTTAAAATTTATTATTAAATGATGTATGTAATTATTTTAAATGCATTTCTTGCAGAGCATGAAGGGAGAATTCACTATGGCTAGGATTTTTCTGAGTATCTACAAGACCAATTCTGATAGAAACGACATCATAGAGACGGCACTAACAGAGCCACAATCATAATCATATTCCGAAGTCCGTTTCGTATGGCTACCAGAGAGAGAGACGACAGTCTGCTACAGTCCTAACAAAGTCGCAGCTGTTAGAAAAGAAAAGCTTAAGTGCAAATAAACATGCACCACAATAAAGCAACAAAAGGTGCATACGGGATCTGTGGATTTTCGGGAAGAGATTAAACTTCTTTATGCTCCAGGTATGCTTAAATTAAAAAAATTGCGAAGGAGAGATACCAACATTTAGTCTACAACTTACGAGAGTAAACACTTGTTTCAAAAGCTAGGGAGTCTAGATGATAACATATAAGTCATCTCTTTCTGAAGTTTATCGGACGAACACTACTATTCTGATTGATCGATTTTAAAAATAAAAAATATATCAAACTGTGAATAATTAAGTGAAAGTCTTAAGCAAACTCTTGATTGCAGTAACAGAGTAAACGTCATAAAGCGAGGGCCAGATAGGCGAACTTTTTGAAACAAAAAGAAGTCTGCCCAAAGAGAAAGATTGTAGAAATACCTAGAGCCACCCCTTTATTAGAGACTCTGAAAAAGTGTTTGTTTTTATGGTGTTTCTTCTTTAAAAAAAAAATTGTGTACCCTTCTACATCATTCTACCTTTAGATTTCGTAGTAAAAATAGTTTCTCGAAATTATATAAAAGTTTTAGCAGTCTAAGCTGTACAGTTTTCCAAAAGTTATCTAGAAATTCCACTTTATATTATAAATGTTTTATGGTTATAGGTTAAAGTTTTATTATTATATTCTTTTTTTTAAAGGCTTTAATACAAAAAATGACTCATGCAGAAAAGAAGTTTGGATCCTTTATAAGGAACACTTAACTAAAATAAGACAATCAACAAGTTGTTGGGGTAAAGTGAACAGTTAACAATGCGTTGGCGGATCCATTATGGATAAGAAATAGAGGATGATAAAAAAAAAAAAAAAAACATAAGTGTGTTAATTTCTCCCATGAGGGAGATCGAGCGGCTGAAGCCTATTTAGCCTTCTTTGCTCGACCACCCTGCCCTACACAGGTCATTCGCATTCCATAGTACGATATGGAGACTTATTTGCATAGTTTCGTCATTAATGACGTGAACAATTGCATCATGACTGTAAATTGATCGAGCATTTTTTCAATCATGGTTTCCAGTCGGTTCAGACTGTGATTTAGTTGACTTATAACTCGGAGCGACGCTGTTGGTTGCTGCGTGGTTTGATGCCCTGGACATTCACAGTGACCTCCTCGCACTGTGCTGGCAAAGCTGTTGCCATGATTTACTGAGCGCGCTAGGAGACTAGAGGTTCTTTTGTCTTGAGAAACCGGAGTGGGTCTTGGCTTGGGTGAATGCAGCTCTTTCGCTTACTTATATACTTTACAACTCTTTTATGAAGCAGCATGGTCTCCTTGGCAATGGGCGCAACAGGCTGGTTCATTCTTTCGCTTCGTGCACTCAGCTGAGCTTTAGTCTGCGCGACATTTGACACATTTTGGTGGTAAGCGACAGTTCTTCTGTGAATGTCCAAAACCCTGACAGCGAAGATAGCATTGATGAACGTCCTTGGACTTGATGTTTTTGTCATTGATCATTTTGACCAAAAATGCCACCAAACGTATCCTAACATACTTAACTACACCCTTAGTTTGTGGTGATTTATATTTGATTTCACCATGACAGGAGAGAGAGTACGGAAATTTTGTACTTATACTTTGGATGCTTTGGTACTTTTAAAAGTATTTATTTCAAATTTTTGTAGAAAAACTGACATTCATAAGGTGAAATTATATAAATTCACCATAACATGCATACTCAACAAAATTTATAACCAAATTAGAAAGAACAGTTGCGGAATATCTCAGCTGGTATAATTGCAGCATGGATACACCTACCCTAATGCCCTATATACGATAGCTCTATGTTAAACCAAGGAACTTTAACTGTTTTATATACTTAAAAATTAATTAAAATATTAAAACTTAGGACGACTTACCGTGGTTTCGACAATTTTTTCATATCCATTGCAGCGTCTCAATCCACAATTGCATTTGTTTGCATTTGTTGAACGACGTCGTTGATCTCCGTTGTTGTTGTTGTTGTTTTGTTGGTGTTGGTGTTGGTGTTTTTGTTGTTTTTGTTTTCTAAGGCTGTACTTATTGTTGTCGTATTAGACATAACAATTTAGGCATATTGAACTTATTGCTCTATTGGTTTTGTTTATAAAGTTTTACAATTGGTGTTTTGTATTGGTGTTTTGTTTTTGTATTGATTTGTTTTTGTTTTTTTTTTTATTTGGCAGGTTGCTAGCATAGACAACAATAAAAACGTTTTTAATATTTCACAACAAATATGAAAATATTGCTGCGCTTAATTTCGACGACGACGATAATTTTAACAAAAACGAAGACTTTGAGAAAGGCGTTATATTTTTTTTATTTTCGATTCCTTTTTTGTAGAATTAAAGATTTACACCAATTGGCATTGGATTAGATTTGGTTTTATTTTAATTAATTTTTTTTATATTTTTTATTAATTTTTATTTATTTTTTTATTTATTTTATAAACTTTTTTTTTTGTCTTTTTTTTTTAAATATTTTTTTTTTAGCACTTGTTTGAGTTATATTTAAAAATATATAAATATATAATTTCTTTAAATAACTTCTTAACAGCTTGTCATGCTTTTTTATGTAAGAAAAAAATTGATTATTATTATAATTATTTATTTATATTTTAAGCAGCTAATTCGAAGCATAAATTTGATTATTTTTATGTAGCGTATTTATATATATTTTTTTATATAGAAAAATTTTTTTTTTTATTATTTTTGGCAAAAACAAATAAGTTGAAAAACGCAAAACAAAGCACTTCTTCAAATACAAAAATTTGCTTCATTTACTAATTCGTTTCGCTTGTAAGTTTATTTTATTTTATTTGTTTAATTTCAAAAATTGATTTATTTTATTTTTAAATTGCACCTTATTAATTTAAATATATTCATTGCTATTTTTTTATTTAAAGCTTAAAAAATTATTTTTTCGTTTGTTGAAGCCGTAGTATTATGAAATGTTGGTGGGCGTTATAGATATTTAGATACTAGAAACTTATTGCATTTAGATGTATCTTAGAAAGAAAGATTGTTATTTGCTTTCAATTTATATAAATATATTTTTTTTTTTATTTATTATTTAATTAATATTACATTTTATTGCTTTTTGTTGTATTGGTTGTAGAATTGTTGTATATATTTGATTTAAAATAATTATTTTTTTTTTTTAACTATTTACAGATACTGCGTACTTTAAAAAGCTGTAAAAATACAATAAAAAAGAAAAAATTGTCTTAGTATGCAGCAATTATAAAAGCCGCAAAGAGTCATTAAAATTGTGTCAAAGCATTTAAAAAAAAAAAAAAAAAAAAAAAAGATACATTATCTTTAAGATACAATTATTTGACTTGATGCATAGACAATCTATTAGCTAAATAGACAGCAGCACGTGTTCTGTCAGTGCAACAGGATATAACGCTGTGATCCTTTTCACAAATTCAAGAGAGCACATCTCAAACAGCGCGTATTAAATCAGATCTTTTTTTTTTGACGTAATACATTAAGTGCAATCAATCAAAATGGAAAATGAAGCATGACACAGAGAAACCTGAGGCACACACACACAGACAAATCAAAGTCTCTGTTAAAGTTAAAGAAGCAGCCGAAAAGACACAACACAAGAATGTAACTGCATGAGTAATAGATACAGTGTTATATAAAAATATAATGACTAATAAAATAAATTTTTTATAGCATAGACTTTTTTCCAAAATTTAGCGCAGAATATAAATTAAATTAATATCACAAACTGGTCTACATTTTTTTATATCTGACTACGAACTTGGATTCAGCGTAAAATTTTTGACAATACTTGACTATCCGAAAAAAAAGTAATTTTTTTAACCAAACCCCCTCAGAATCACCTTGAGATCTTTATGTCCACTCTGTTCAATCCAAGAAAAAAATACCTAAAAATAAAAAATTTCAACAGCTTAAAAAATATTTACCTAAGACTAATAAACATTTTTTTAAATCATAAATCGGTATTTACCACAAAATGTGTTTTCATAAAACAACTTATTTGTAACAGATATACGCAGTTTTTGAAGTTATTATTAGAAACCCTATTTTAAATCGAGGTCACATATGTCCCCAAAATATACCATACTGAAAAGTCTGTAATTATTTGAGCAAAATAAACAAAACACTTCAGCTGAGCACACAAAGTCACATGACACTTTTATGGATATTTTTTTAGTTAGAAATTGGTGTATGACCAGAATTAAATATGACGAAATAGTGAAAAAAAAAATAGGACTTGGACCAAACTACTTTAGATAATAGATAGATAAAAGTGACTATTGGACCGTCCCAAAAAAGAAGCACATAAGAAGAACACTAGTAATGACTTTTTTAGGGGGCAGGTATTTGACAGCTCACCTAGCGAGATGAGCTGCCATTTCCCAAGTAACCGCTTTCTGTGTACAGTGAGTGCGGGACAGATGGGCAGAAAGTACTCCAGCGTTTCTGTTGCGTCCTCTGCCTGTTGAACGGAATTCCTAGTCTGGCCGCATGCTCCCCGATGGGCAAATGTACCGTTATGGTAGCTGTTAGTCTAGCGAGATCTTAACGGGAGTTTTCTAACAGTTTGTTTGAGCGTTTTGCGACTAACCTAGACCAAATCGTTCTAGCTTTCCTGCAGCTGTTCAGATTTGACCATTTTGGTAATAGTTTTTATTAGAATTCGAAAATTAGAAATTTATTTTTAATATTCAAAGAAATCAGGGAAACAAATTGAAACCCACCGTTTTGTAACGGCTGGTCAAATAGTGTAAAAATTGTGACGTTTATACTAAATAATATAATTTGTGGCAAGTTTTTGGTCTTTTCATCCAATGAAGGAAGTCTACGGCTAAGATTCATCAGGAATGATTATTAAAACTTAGGCTAAAGCTTCTTTCTGTCAGGGAAAGCACGCTATTTTGGGTTTCAGCGCTATAAAAGTAATGATTTCAAGTTTGAAGACAAGATGCTTTCCGGCTTTGAAGTTACGAAAATGAATATTTTACTTGAAGAAGATTTTTGTCAGATGTTAGATTAACTTGCGATTGAGGGGGTCCCAATGGGATACTTACAAGTTTTGCTAAAGTTTCGGGATATATAAGAATTTTGGTGAAAAAGAACGTCGGGTTTTTTTATTTATTTTTTATGTTGGCAACATATTTTTAACAATCACTGTTGGTAATAAGATAAGTTAAGATCATAATTGTGCATGACTTGTACGTCTCGACTTCATCTGCTTCTTCTTCATCTGCTTCTGCTTCTTCTACTTCTCTGTCACGAATTCAATGCATTCATCAAAAACAGTTGTTGCTATTGTTATTACAGTGCATCCCAACTATCACTTTTACACGCGCATTATTTCTTGTTGTTTGTTTTTGTTTTTATTTTTTAATTTTTATTATTTTTATTCCTTCAAGTTGATGTGAAGACAGCAGGTGTTAAATAAAAATCAAAACATATTAAACAGCAAGACAACAACAAAAACAACAACAACAATTACAGTGCAATAAGAATTTTGCTTTTTTATATTACAAAAACAACTCAAAACAACAATATTAATTCATACTTATAAGCATTGTTGTTGTTGTTGTTGTTATAGCTTTAAGTGCCGAAAAGTACTACAAAAACAATTTAAAATTTTTTATAACTGCTTCTCACTTCCTTGCTGCTATACACTTGCTCATACTCTCTCTGATTTACACGTACAGAAGAGAGAGCGAGAGAGTTTGAGTGCGCTGTAATAAATTAAATTAAAGGGCAATGCACGCATTTATGTTTGCCACAATATTGCGTGTGACTTTTTTGTTTTATTTTTGTTGTTTTTATTGTTGGATTTTTTTTTTGTTTTTGTTTTTTTATTGCTTTTGCTTCATGTTTTTTTTTTCATCAAAAATATGCGACGGCGCGATCATTTACAAATAATTTTCATTTTTTCGGCAATACAAAGCTTTATAGTTGTGCTGCAGCCTTTTTAACAAGTGTGAGAGTGAATGTTAAAAGATATTCAATAAAAACAACAACAAAAACAACAACAAAAACGAAAGATATATTGAGTGCCTGAAAATAAGATGAGAGCGAACCGCGCGCTATTTATTATAAATGTGTATTTTGTATCTATGAGTTTCTTTGTGTTTTTTGCTTAAAAGAAAGTGTGAACATTTCACTTTTTTATACCCTTTCAAAAAATATACAAATATTATGGTATATCGGTAAAATAAAGCGAATTATTGAATTTTAAATTTTCTGAAGTTACTTACATTTGCTTGAAAATGTATTACTCGAGGAGTTTTCGAGATCACTGAATTCAAATTCCATGCCAGTAGTTTCAATTTCAAAATGGCGTATGCAATATGGCTACCTCCTAAAGGGTATCAGGTAAAGGAATCTGATTATAATTTATATTTCTTGGTCGCCATATTGCATCCGCCATTTTGAAATTCGGCATGAAACTTTCGTGACCCCGAAAACTGCCTAGTAATAAATTTCTAGCATATATAAAAAGTTTTAAAAATGGTTTTTGACCCTACCCCACTCCTCAAAGGGTGTTTTCAACTCTTAAATTTGAACCTTTTCCTAGCTTAGTCAAATAGGCAAAGTTTCATTAAGATCTGTGAGTATCACTTGGGCTTTACTTGGGCAGCTTTACAGACAAGATGTGCAGCTACAGGCAGAAATAAAATGTTTTTTTTTTTTTAGTTTTGCCTATGTCTGCAATGTGTTTGTTGTTGTTTTATGGCGCGAGCTTGTGTGCTCGAGCTTGTGTGTTCTAAAAAATATAATTATTCTTTTGCAACGAAACCTAGACAATATTTTTGTTGTTGTTGAGGCCCTTTTGATAAATTTCTCTGTGCACACAATTGATCTAAATCATTCTTTTTATTTCGTATATGGAATGTCTTCTATAAATATAAAAGTAGCAATATTTCGACTTAAAACAGTTGTATAAGTAAATCAAGAAAGTTGCACTCGACACTTGTGAGTTTTTAGTTTGAATTAAAAAAAAATGCTTTCCTCCCATTCGTGGTCGTAATGAAAGACATTGATACTTTTTCGAATGAGCTGTTTGAAAGATTATTTTCCATACTTCTAAAATTTTAATAACTCAAAAACAAAAGAATCAACATCTTAAAAATTTAAATAGTCCAAAAAATACGGTTTTTCTTTTTCTATACAATATTGTTCACTAAAAATGTATCTTTAAGAATAATTTTAAATGTGAAGTGCATTACAAGTTCGATATCATAAAATTAGGCAGTTTTTGCTATTTGCAAAAAAAAAAAAGACATATTTTTTTGTCGAATTGGAATGTACTTTTCTATATATACAATATATGTATAGTTTTTTTTATTTATTGGCGTTGATTAAAAATGGCGACTTTGTGTTGTTGTAGTTATATTTCATTAAAGTTTTTGAAAAATCTAGTAAATTATTTGAAGATAACTTAAATAATTTTCCTTTTTTTTTTATACATAATTCATGTAAATCGCGCACTTCTTATAATATATACAACTGCATACCGAGAACCATGTATGACGACAAAAAAACGTACAACAAAAGCTTAAAAATACGGCGGCAACGACGACGACGACGTGTTTTCGTTTATATGTGTATATAAATATATTTAAATGATCTCAATTTGATAATACAATAATAAAAAAAACACAAAAATAATAATAAAACCGATGGCGCGCGCTCTTGTTGTTTTTGTAATCCGACGACGACGACGACAAAAGCAGCGACGTACATAAACGATAGACAGCGGCAAACAGAGATGGCAACAGCGCGTTTTTTATATTACTACGACTATCGAGGTTAACTTTTTTTTTAATTGTTGTAAAAAAAAATTATATTATTAATTTTTAATTTATTATTACCTTTAAATATTTTAAGCGCAAATTGTATTTTATAATTTTCTTTTTTAAATTTTCACATTTTTTTTTTTAAATTAAGATACTTTTTTTTAAACTTGAGATACTTTTTTTTAAACTTTAAGCACAACAACAAAACTTTACACAATAATATTTTATGCACTTTGGCATAATTATTTTTTTCTTAATTTTCAATTTGCGCTTTATTTATTATTTTTTTTTTAATTCAACACATTTATTTATTTTTTATTAATTACACTTAATTTTTTTTTTTGTAATAAATTTTGTTTATTTCTTTATGCGAGACGAAATACTTCACGACTCGACGACAACGAGACAACAATAACGAAAAACGGCGGCGCTATCGGAAATTTCTTTGCCGATTTTATTTAACTCTCTATTACGCTCTTGCTCTCTTATTTGCTGCTGCTTCTTCTTTTTTGTTATATTCATTTCTTCTTATCTTCTCAATTGTTTTTGTCATTTACTCTCTAAGCAAAGTAATGACGACTCTCTTGCTCTCTCTCTCTCTCTTGTGTGTGTTCCCTATATAAATGTTTTTTGTTGTTGTTTTTATTTTTTCTTTCGGCTGTTTGCAACTGTCAATTCGCGTATATTTTTAGTGTAGTGTGTGTGTGTGTGTTTTGAGTACCGTGTTTGTTGTGTAAAATTGTGAATGAGGCGGCGAAAATGTACACAAAATAAAATGACAAATTTTTTTTGTTTTTTTTGTTTAAGTGTTGCCATTGCAATGGAATTCAATAATGTTAACACAAACAAGTAGTGTGAAGAGTTAAGATATAGTTTAATTGGTATATTAGTTAGTTTAGTAGGAAGTTAAAACTTTGTAATTGTAATTAGCTACTTAAAATCATTTTAAGATATATTTTTAGATAATATTATTTTTAAACTTTAATTTTCTAGTTAAACAAAATTAATTAGTTCAAGAGAAATTTGTAGTTTATTAAATATAGTTTTTAAAATCATTTATAAAAAAGCCGAAAAAGCACGTCTACTATTTGACCGGTACTTACTATATTTTGGGTAAAATTGAGATAATGGAGGCTATATTTATGTTAAGTTAAAACGTTTAATAAGATCTGATATACTCATTATTCATTGGGATATATCGGGATATAAATTAGAATTGAAACAATAAATTGATTAAGTGTATCTCATAAAGGGAATAATAAAAATCTAAAATTCAATATAAAATAATTCTACCCTTTGTTTTTTACCAAAATGTTTTATTCCTATAAGAATCGTCAAATCATTGTTTATCATTTTTAGCCTTAATTAAAAATTGTTTCAAAGTACAAATTTATGAACCCACCAAAAATTGTTCCTGTTAAAATTCACAATAATAACCTACCGATAAGTTATGCCAAATAAGATATTTTTTTTTTAAAGTGACCTTAAGAAACACTGTGAAAATCGTCTGAATTCAGTTACTTGTAAGAATCTAATTTAAGAAGTCTCTGAACATGGTGTTCGAAAATTTACACCGATACTTCGAGTGTTTTCATTGATTTCATAGGCTAGCCAATTCAATATTTTTAATTTCTATATAAAAAAAATCAAATTTTCGACCCGCCACATTGAAAGTAAAACCTAACAACTCGATTTAAAATTTAAAACTCAAAACTATAGTGGAAGTGTTTTATGTGTCACCCTGATAGATTTGATTATCACACATATAAGTATACAGACACCCCCCGAAGGTCATAACAAAATTAATTCATTTTACAAAAGGCTTTTTAAAAAATTTACAAACAAATACTGTCGCTCTGGGCTAAAGAGATGCTTAATCATTTTCAGATACTATTTTCATTAAAATTACATTAAGCTATAATCAAATATATTGAATAATAATAAAAATAAAACCCCCAACTCAATTTTATAGTGAAAAATTTTTTTTTTTTTTTTTTTTTTTATATTCTTTTATATTGCTTCTGTAATTAAATTTCGAAATTATACGATTAAGAACAAAAAACGTACGATAATAATAGTAAGCTTATATAGTAGAATCGATTGATGTTGCATTGAAGTTAAAAAACATTATGATAAAATTCAATTTTGAAGCAAGACTTAGTAAAAATTGCATCATTTTTCTATCTGGCAATGTCAATTGGGCAACGTGAAGCTACGATTTGAAGACTATGTTTTTTTTTCGGTAGGATACGTTTAAATTACGATCTAATATCAACGAACTAGCAGCAACGCTATAGTATCTTAGAACTCAAAATCTCGAAATAGATATTCAGGGGTGACACCGAAACCTCAGAGATTTGGTGTGTTTTGCTGTAAATACTTGAAAATTTACACCATTACATCGATACGTCGAGTGATTTCATTGATTCCATAGGGTAGTCAATTTATTTTTTTTTATTTCTCTCAAAAAATAAATGTCGACCAACAAACTGAAAATGAAATCTTAAAATTCTATTAAAAATGTAAAAACTCAAAACTCTAATGGACGTGGTTCTAGCATGTCACCCCTGATTATTGGAAAATTTAATCCATGAGACCGATTTGAACGTTTTAGATAATAAAAACCTTCGAAAAAAAAAGGTCATTTCATCAAAAAATATGCAGGCCAAAAATCTAGTGGGTTCAACTTAAATATATATTGTACTAGAGATGAGAGCGGTATTAAATGTTTGGTCCATCCCGATCAAATTTTTAAACCCGTCCGCCCAACCCGCATGAAATGGGTCCCAAATTTTTTTGTAAATATATCCTGCCCATCCGAATAATACCCTTTACTAGAAGAAGCCAGCAAAGATTATATATTTTTGATCAGCATCAGAAGCTGAGAAGAAATACATATTAACTTGATGAAAACTAGCATCTAATTAAACTTAAAACTAAATTTTTTGTAGATGCATCCTGAACTCAAATTTTGTTTCAATACCCTTTTAAAGGGTTAGCCACCCATACTAGCCTTGTATTATCTTATAGTCTCTGCTTCTCGGATTTGAAACCTTTTTAGTTACTTATCCTAATCCCAATCTGGTGTAAGTCCAAGCTATTTTGACTTTTTAATCCTGAACATTATATTTGTTTTTATTTTCCGCAATTTCGATATTAGACCGATAATTAGAAAGTTTCTCCCTAATCACACCCATAACCGCAATTTTCATAATTTTACCGCTCCCATTATTACTCTATATAACCAGTCCACAGTTTTATTCTAGATAAGTGTTTCAACCTTGATTTTGATATTTTTCATAACTTGAATGTTTGAGCGAAGTAGGTGAGGAAGCTATACGGAAAAAAATTTGCCGATGATAAAATTCTTCGATGCTGTTCAAGAATAAGCATATGTATATGGGTGTTTAACACGATATCTTCACGGATTACATACTTAATTTGTAATCTAGGCAATACCAAAAATCTTTTATTTCACTCAACAACTTTATCCCTAAATTATTTTATGAGTACATTATAATAATACTATTGACCATTTAACGTACCATTTAAACCATAATAAAACGTAAACGGAAAGATAGCCAAGAGATAGATGAATGACAACCATTTGCGAATCGACCATGTAATTTGCGGTCTCGCTCTACAACACTCACGCGCTGCTGCTGCTCTACAATAACAAAAACAAAAAAACAAAAAAAAAATACGCTCTCTGTATCTCCACAAAATTCATGATATATTCACAATAGTCAAGTCGCGCGAATTCGCTGCGCATAAGCGTAAAAAAAAACGTTACTCGCTTACTCGCTCTTACACACTTGTTTGTTGTCGCTTTTATTTTTTATTTATTTTTCTTCATCAATTTTAAGCAACATATTACATATTCTGCTTTATATTGTCTTCGTTGCTGCTGCTACAACTGCTCTGTCTGATGTAGCGCTAACGTCACCCCCATGCATGCAACACCCCTTTTATCTATTAATGCATTTGACACAATTTAAAGCACTTTGCAAAAATAAATAAATAAATAAATATTATAAGCAACTTACTTACTTTTTGATTTTTGTTTTCAACTGTTTTGTGATGAATGTGTGTGGCTGTGTGTGACACAAATCGTATGCGTTTGATTAACTGATTTTTTTAAATGTTTTTTTTTTTTTTTTTTTTAATTTAAACTAGAAAAAGATTTTTTTTTGTTATTAATTTTTAATTGTTGTAGAAAAGTTAACAAAATGGTTACAGACACCGAATGAAATAAACACACACCGCACCGCAAACACAATAAGCGATACGGCGCACAGAGGCACAGAATTATTCATCAAAACTTTTTGTCGTATTTCATTTTTTTATTCTGCCCATGATTCTTTTTAATTTATATTTGGGGCATTTCTTGAAATATTTTATTTCGATTTTTTGACATTGCACAAAAAAAAATTACGCGCGTTCTAGACACAATAAAAACACAGCTGCTGCTATTATTGTTATTGTCGGCGCTGTAGCAGCCAGCCACCACTGCTACAGGAGTTGTTCAAATGTGTTGACGCTGTAGCGAAGCGGGGGTAGTGGGGATTATTGCATACTTTGTATTCGTTGTTGTTATCAATTTCGAATTAATATTCAAGAAACAAAAAAAAAAAAAAAAGAAACCGTAGCGCAAAGTAATAAAATTAAATTAAACTAAAAAAAAAAAAATTGCAGTGGAAAACACGCACGCACACACATACACAGCAACTAGTACTTTGGCGCTCTCTCACTCTCTCTATCACTCATTTATACTATATATATTTTTAGTCGCGCACACTCTCACACAGCGAATGGTGGCAATGGATGTTGAACAAGACGACAACGACGACGATGAAAACGGCGACGACGATTAGATGATGATGAGTAGAGAGGAGAGTGTATGATGTAGTTGTAAAGTATCAAGAAATTATAAAAATTTTAGCACTTTTCTATTTATAAGCCGCACTTCATTTTAATGCACACGCGTAATTAGCATATATAAGTCACTGTTATGCTAATTATTAACATTTATTTTTGCATGCAAACCGTTCAAAGTAATTCATTTACTTTTTGCCACCAGTTGTGATAATGTATCTCATTTACACACTAAAACACTGTGCGGCTTACACTAATCGAAATTGGCAACTGTGCTAATGAATTTGTACAGTTTGATTTTCTTTAGTAGCAGTTGCGAGTGCATTTGTATAGAAAATATATTACAGCTATGAATTGGTTTATAAGTGCGAACGAGTAAACGCATGGCAACATTACATTTTATATATGGCAGCATTGTAGTTTTTCAAAGGGCTGCCTTAATCAGCAGGTTGCAGTTTAAGTGCTGTAAAATGTTAGCAGTTTTTACAAAAAAAAATTATTAATAATTTAATTTAGTTTAAATTAGCATAATGTGCATATTTTTTCGATTTGTATTAATGTTGTCTTTATCTTCAAAATATAATTTATTACTACAAATAATAAAGCATTTAGGCAGCGCTTCTGTTTCAATTCGCAGCCTTGCCATATAGTAAATTAATTTGCTTTACAGTGTTCACTGTTACAATTGGTTGCGCCGTGAGGTGCCTATTTGGATCGTGTAAAATTAATGCTAATAATATGTAATTACTCGTATTATCACATTAAATCACTCGTATTAATTTAATGCAGCAATCAAAAGCTGTTGACATAACTTGTAAGTTAAAGTAATTTTAAAATTTATACAAAGTTTCAAAGCTTTTCAAAGTTTTTTACTATAATGTTTTTTACTAATTTTTTTTTTTTGTTTCGTAACTTCATTAATATTAAGTTTAAAGCTAAATCTTTATTTTTTAATGATTGATCAATTTTTTCTTAAAAATCGATTCGTTACGACTTCTCAAAATTTCGATAGTTTAACGCAAGAGCGAAACTATCGACAATTTTGCAGCCCTACGCTCTCAGTCATACAGACAAAATGTAAAAACGATCATCTCTATTAGTATAAAAAAAATAGTAAATATAAAACGTAACATAACTCCGAAGATACAAGTAGCAAAGACGTAAACGCTAGAATAAAGAGGATATCAAAGTACAAATATGATAAAGACCATGAGGAACCTTAAATGGTATACATCGAAAAGCCTGAAGAAATAAATTGAACGGAAAGCTATAAACGCATTGCAACTTGGGAATCGAAAATAGGGAGTATTTTACTGAGATAAGTAAAATAGGACGCTGAATGACTAAACTGAGGCAGAAGGGATAGACTGCAAAGACTTTTCAGCCTTTAAGTTGCAAAACGGAAATAATAATGGACATACCAATTTTTTTCACAAAATTCCTACATGACCATTTAGAGTCGTATATCGAGATAATGGGATCATAAGAAATATGCGTAGAAGCTCCGATAGCAAGGACAAAGGCGTAACAACTCGAGATGTAAAATTATATTTAAAGGACTAAAAATACATGCACAAACGGTCTCATTCAAGTCAATTTCAATCACTGATTCCCAAAGTGTGATGAATGCGCAAAAAGCATAACGTAATAACGCCTGAGATATTTGAAAGGACTAATGGAATAGGGCTCATGTTTCTACTTACCGTAAATGTGGTACTATGGAAGAGCTTACAACATTCAAAAGTTTATAACACTCGAGAATTAGTCAAGTAAAGAAGTAAACACCATTTATTACCAACTGTCTTATAAATGTCTTTCCAAAAATAACAGACGGCTTTATTAAAACAGATTGCCAGAGATCATACGCGTTTAGAAAAACCCACTCTACTTCAAACTGCATAAATGATCTTATTGAAAAAATATACGAAGTAAAATTATAAGGTTTCCAAGTGGTGGTAGCAGCCTGACTTGACATAACGAAGGCGTTTGATTCAGTCAACAATTCGCTGCTTTTTGACATGCTTACGACTAAGCCAGAAAATCCATAATTAATGGTAAGTTTATGACTTTAGGTTGGAGTATCAAGGATGCTACCGCACAAAAATATATAAAAAAAAAAAGAGTATGGTAACAACAATGCTTCAACTATACGCAATAACATAACTAAATAATAATTTAAAATCAAAACCATGAGTTATCGCAAAAAAAATTGAAGTCTAAACAGAATCGAAGTGAAACTGATAAACCGATTTTAAAGCGGTTACGCAGTTGCCAAGGACACATGCGAAATCTGTAACACCACTGAAGATGCTTCACATATTTTTTTTCAAATCTGTACAAAACTTACAGTACAGCGTTAACATTTTCCAACACTACTCAAATACAATAACACTGCAGACTTAGTAAGAAAAAAACCAACAAAAAAAGAAAGCAGCTGTTTGCGTAGTTGGCTCCCCTATCTGCGTTTAGTTAAAATTATTAAACATACGACTCTAATGTTTTAATTAGAGATGCTTTATAGCAGCTTTTAATAACTAACAAACAAACAACAACAAAATAGTCAAACATTCCAAAAAGGAATTAGAACGAAAAAAAGACAACACAAAAAAAAAAAAACACCCACCGCCTGCAAAAAAAAAAAAGGAATACAGAAATGGTAAAATTATTCGCATTAAGTGTTTATTACAAGGGCCCAGGCGAAGCACGTTTGCTCAAATGCGCATACGATCTGCAATCATTCTCATTTTTTCAACGAAGCACCGTAAATGAGTTCATGTCGTTTGCATCGAAAACCATTGTCGAACGTACACAACCAGCGATGCGTCAATCGGTGAAACAGGATGCTTATATGTGTCACGTTTATGTGCGTTCCGATAATTTATCTGGCGTACTAATCGGTGACCATGAATATCCGCAACGTGTAGCGCATACGCTTATTACAAAGATACTCGATGAATTTACGGCAAAAGTTGCACCCGAACTTTGGCAGAATACACAAGGAGGCGGTGCAGATATTAATTTTGATATATTACCTGCGTTTTTGGCAAAATATCAAGATCCAAAAGAAGCTGATCCTCTAACGCGTATGCAAAATGATTTGGATGAAACAAAAATTATACTAAAGAATACAATTGAAGCGGTGCTTGAACGTGGCGAGAAAACTTGATGATATGGTCATTAAATCGGAAAATTTATCAATGCAAAGCAAAGCATTCTATAAAACGGCAAAAAAGACAAACTCCTGCTGCAGCTTCGGTTAGGTAATTGATTGATTGATGGCCTTAAACGAAACGAAAAAAAAAATACAAACATACTACATGATGAATTGTAAACATAGAATAACCCATCTATATTTGTCTTGTATTTCATGAATTCCGCTTAATTATATGTATTATGTGTTTTTGTCTCCAATGCTAACTCTAAATAAATACACTATATATGTGACTCATCAATAATATCCTTTGTGTTTTTTTTTAATTTGTATGTAATTTTAAGAATACTTTGCTGTGAACGCATTAAGTTAAAAATTAAGAAATTAAGTTGGTATCAATTGGTATTTTTAAGAGCACTCTGTTGTGAACGCATTAAGTTAATCATTAATTAAGGAATTAAGTGGAGATCAATTAGTTTAAAAAAGAGTCATCGTAATCTAAGATCCATTGTAATTTAACATTTAGATCAAAATTAACGGCTCAATATCTTTTAAACTGAAGCATAGACGTAAACGAGATGACGATTAAATTAGAAAAATAAGGTGTTGGTCTGACCTAGAGTGAAACACCTATCTCACTACAGACACAGTACAGCAGTCTAAGGGAGATTGCCTCAAATGAATTTGAAAAAAAATAGGAGCAGCCGATCCGACTGCAAAGTATTCAAAATAATGTGTAAGACACCAAGTAAAATAGTATTTTTGTATCTAATGCAGTTCTACAGGAGAGACTGCGGACTGCTAATTGGCATTTTAACAGGTCATTGCCCAGCGGGTGCTTAGCAAAGAAGCTATGGATAACCAAATGGTTAAACGTGATTGTCCTAAGGTGCAAACAGTTCCAGACAAGTGACACTACCAAATTCCATTTCTTATATTGGTACAATCGAAATTCGTTACGTATTTCAAGACTGTCAACACGGCACCTTGTTCCAAATTAGTCTTTAGAATATCCGATTTGCATGGTACTTTGTTAAAATTTTTAAAATGGAGAATTTTTTTTGCAAATGGTCTAGACTAGACGATTTTTGTAAAATTTGCTGCTGAAAATCCGATTTGTTTCTCGATGTTAGCCAAAAATAAGTTGCAAACATATCACGCAGGCAGCCAGATGTAAGTAGAAACGCTTTATTTCGTAGAATTAGGACCCGCCGTTTACGATTCGACTGTGCAAAGTTGCAACAATTTCTTATTCCGCAAAGAAAGTTCACTCCTGCCGTTCAGTGTGTATGGCCATTACAGCTTATTATCACTTAGGGTATTAGCCCAGCTGGTATGGTCCAACGCCACTCGATACCAATTCCGGAAGTCCTTTAGGACCTGATCCTTTCAATGCAGCAGCTGTCATCTTCGCTGTCGTGCCCCTCTGCTGTTCAGTAACGATTACAATTTTCTTAGTTTTTGGCGACAGTAATGATTTAGTAAAATTTTGACAATGTACTACGAAACCTAGAAGTTACGCCTTAATAGCAAGCTTGATCCAACTCTGTTCTATAAATATTGTCGCAGTTTTTTTTTAGAGCGCAAAAGCATACATTTACAAAAACTTATCACTACTGCGTTTGTTTAGAATTAATTAGTAAAGAAAATTCCAACAGAACCTACTCTCAAACGTTTCGTTAAATGCAAAAAAAAAAAAAAAAAAACTAATTAAATATGAAAAAAATGTTGTTCTTTTTGAAAAGATATAATCCTCGAATTTATTTTTAAGGCATTATAAAATTATTCTCTAATGCAGCATTTTTTATCAAATTTTCTTAATTTATAAAAATTTTGTTTAGCTTTATTAATAAAAAAATAAAATTTGAAAATAATAAATTTCACTAAAAACTGAAAAATTTGGAAAGAAACAGCTAAAATACGAAAATCTTGGAAACTCAGTTGTAGTTTTTTTTTTGAGTTGTGGATTTATAACTAGCATAGTTGTATATTTAGAATTATAAATTGTTGTACAACATATACAGATAGACTACATATATATTGTATATATATATATAAATATATATAGATTTATATAAACTAAATAATAGATCATTTTTTTTTTATTATTATTATTTTTCAATCTTTGTTTTGTATTATTACAATAAATTTCTATATTAAATCAAAGGTATAATTTTTATTAGATATAAAGTTTTTTTTTTATTATTATTGAACTGCACTCAAATGATATATGTTTTTTTTTTTTGAGAGTATTTTGCAAAATAAAATAACAATTATAAAAGCAATACAAAGTTTATTTTTTTTTTCTTTTAATTTGCAAAAATTATTTTTCTTTGTTCAAATATTTATTTCGCTTGCTTTTAACTTAAAATAATAATATAGAATTAGTCATTATTAATATAATTAATAAAATGTTGCACAAAAAAATAAACAAGTTAATTAATAAAATTAAATAAAAAAGCAAAATAAAAAAATTTAAAAGACAAAATAATGTAAAGAAAAATTGTAAAATATGCAACGGATTCTTTTTTCAAACGTAAACAATGCAATTTAAAAAAATGAAAAAATATATATTTATTCTTTTTGTTTTTATGTATATATCAAGTATTTTTGAATATCATCAAAAATAATTATTGATAGGGCATATAGCATGGTTAAACATGGAAAAACTGCACACAAATTAAATGCATATTTTTTACAACAAACGACGAAATTTTTGTAAACTTTTCATACTCAATATGAATCGTTCGTCAAAAGAAATTAAGAAATACTTCGTACATTTTACGAAATGTTTTGTAAATAGTACTAATTTCGTACTATTTACAAAACCTGTATGTATAATATACGAAATAACTTCGTAGCTTTTCTGTACAAAAGATTCGTATTTAATGTAGCAAAGAATAAAGAAAAATTTCTTAGTTCCATACAAGACTGTCGTATATTTTAGAAAAAAATGTATTTGCATTTGCGCACAGTTTTCCCATGCAAATCCACTCTTGCTTAGACATTTAATTTAATTGCAAATTTATACAGTTTTCTTTTTTTTTCTTTTTTGTATACAGTTTTTTTTTATTACTTAATACTAGATTTTACTTTTGGTTAAACTTCTTTTTTTTTTTAGCGCAATCCGTGCACATTTTACTTAAAATTAAACTAAATTGTTTCAACACAAATACAGATTTTTTGAAAAAATCGTTTTACTCTATACGTTGTGTTTTGGTTTTTTAGTTGTAAACGGATTTTAGATTAAAAAAATTTGTATTTTTGTGTCATTTCAGAATGAAATATTTTTTTTTCTTATTTGTTTGTTTGTTTTTTAACTGCCACCGTTACAGATACGCTGTAGTTGTCGCTTTGCTTGTCAAATTAGCATTCATATTCATCATCTTTCTGTGATATATATAATTTTTTTACACCTTCGGCGTGTATTTTATTTTAATTGTTTTCAATTCTGTTTGTATTTCTTTTTTGTTTTGTTTTTGTTTTAAAACTATTTTTCCTTTTTTTGTTTTTTTGTTTTAACTTTCTATCCTATTAAAATGTTTCCATATTTACTAAATGTTAAAATCGGGATCTTACAAAAACCGCGCTTGAATCGTGATCACTATAACCTAAACGCTTAGTATGCTTAAAGACCTCATTTGTAATGCCTGTGACGGGCATTGCTTGATCAAGATTTTCTGCCATACTTAGCACCAATCGTAGATCGCGTTGCATGTGACTTAGTGGCTGTTGTGGATTAAAGTCACCTTTGGCCATTTCTAAAAAAAAAACATAAAAATTGTATAATAAAAGTTAAATATTTACAAAAAAATATATATTTTATTACCTTTTGCCTTTCGCTAGCAGTAGCGGTGATTTCATGGAGGTTAATTCAAATATGTCAATGATATCATTTAATGAAATCGAAAAACGATCAGCTTTAAAGAAAAAATAAAATGTTTTTTTTATTGTTATGTTTTTTTATAAATTAAATACAATTAACTACTTACCCAAAGCGAGCGCTTCTGCAAGTCCGACCATACTGACACCCATTATGGTCTGCAGTATTAGATTCACTTTACATGCATTGCCAGTCTCTGCTAAAAAATGAAATATTGAGAAAAACAAAAAACACAAATTTTTATACATGTAAAAAAAAAAAAAAAAAAAAAAAAAATAGATTGTATTTTATTAGCAAAGAATTAGCATAAAGTTAGTAACAATTAGTCTAAAGTTTATCTTTGAGATATGCAAATTATGCTTAAAATGCGAGAGAACTTTGGTATCAGCTATGATATGAGAAATATTCTGAATACAGATTGAATTTGGGTTTTATGTAAAATTGTATTGGAAATACATACTAGTTGTAATTTTAAAAAAAAATAGGGCGTGTGTCTAGTGAGTTCATAAAGGTAGGTAGATTGCTTCGGCTGACCCCAAAAAGATGGAGTAATACATAGAACAATTTACTCATAAGTATTGCCTTTTGTCAGAGGTTCTAGAGTTGCCTTGAAGTTTTTTTTTTTTTTTTTTTTGCTTGTTTAGCGAAAGTTGGAAGTTGAGTATCAAAACGACGCAAAACTTGCGCTACTTGCTTAGGACTGTCCCATCTATTTATCTAGAAGTTAAGTAGGTATCAGGCTGGCCATATCATCCAGTGATGCGATCCATGATGTGCCAAGATATTTCAGCGTTATTTGGGCAATAACTGGGCAGTCATCGTCATTGGTTATCCATAGTTTCTTTGCATGAGCAAACGCTAGACAATGACTTGTTAGAACGCCAACCAACAGCCTGATGTCTCTCTAGTGGAGCTGCAGAAGGTACTGCAATAATTTTTTTACTCAATACTTTGGATACTCCTACACTTTTTTCCCTACCAACGCCAACTTTTGCCAGTTTATTCACCATCTTGTTTTCGTCTATGCCCCGTTGACTGGGAATCCAGCAGATGTGCACCTTTTTGGAGGTGCTTAGAGCATCTATTGCTTCCCTGCTCGTCAGAACAATTCTGTAGCTGATGGTGGTCACTTGAAATGCTATTATGGCGGCCTGACTACTGTCAACAAATATATTGATTTGTTTATGTGGATCGTAAATTTGTTTTACTACTTCCACAGCTTTCTTATTGCAAAAACCTCCGCCTGGAAAATACTACAGCCTTACGTTCGGCTCTGCGCAGTATACCGCTGCACCTGCACCCAAATCCATATTGGATTTATCAGTAAAGATGTGTAGCGCGTATTGCCGCCACCCTTGCTTCAAGTCCTCAGGTCCCAATGAGGTTAAGAATAGGATAGTCAGTGCTAAGAATGAAAGCCCTGGCATAAAGTAAGTACACATAAGTATGCTTCTTATTAGAACTTAAATCTCGAATTTGGCTATCTTTTTTGCCATATCGACTTTAAAGACTATATGCTCATTCAGCATTAATTTTGACTTTAAAATCTTCGTCGAAACCAAGGAAAGACTTGATAAATATTGCTATGACAGCTGTATAAAGTAAGTCACAATCAATAGTGCATATAGCTTCTCTCTCCCTCTGTTTGACTATGCTTTCTATAAAATAATAAGATATTGGACTTTTTGAAAAGATGTCAGCAAAGGCATACTAGCAAACAGATGCATATACTACGGTGTACTACAATTAAAATCAGTAAATAAAAGATTTGAATAGGACTTACCCCCTAAAAAGAATGTATTCTTTGCAATTGTTTTAAAGCAGGAATGACATTCTTCGAAAACTGAACGATCGCCACCAGCAAGAATTATTAACATGCCATCCTCTGCTTCTTTACGTGTGCCGTGAAGCTGCAAAATAATTTCAAATATGAAATATATCGAAACATACTTACAATTTATTTTTCTTTACATACCTGTGCTTCCATATAACGACCATTACATGATCTGATGCCATCACTTAATATCCAGTGAGGTCTCTGGATCGACTGTGGACATTTCTACATAGGCTTTGTTTCGTAAATCTTTAACCTGCAATACACCGCAGTTGCCGAACACGAGCTAAGAAATAAAACACATTAAATTAATATTGAGTTACGCTTATATACACTTCGTAACTTACATCCTTGACACCACGCGGATCAGAGACGCAACAGAATATAATATCAGACGCCTCCACGACATCCATTGGTGTTTCTTTAACTTCTGCACCAACGCTAGCAAACGGTTGGCATTTTTCTTGTGTGCGATTCCAAACGACAACTTTGTGTCCTGTGAACAGTAAATCTTTAACAATTGTCGAGCCCATCATGCCCAGACCCAGAAAACCAAATGTTAAATTTGACGCTGTTATATCACGATCGAGTAACGTTTGCGAACGTGAAGTCAAATCGATTGATTGTGGTTCAGGACGTGTTACCACTGGTCGATTGAGCAATGCAACAGAATTGTTTGCACGACGTGCCAAAGTTGCAGCGTTGCTTGCCTTACTCAGTGCCTCTTCGATTTTACGGCGCGACAATGTCGATGGTGATATCTGATCATCATAGTCCGAAAAGCTTGTTTGAGCAGAACCATTTCGTTTATTACGTTTAGCCGCCGATGCACTACCACCTGCTGCATGTGTCGTGGTGCGTCGTTTTGCAGCGGTTGTTTTAGCTGCTTTTGATTTTGGCACAGCTGCTGCGCTAGACTTTGCCTTTGGTGTGCGTTTTGCCGGAGATGTAGCCTTAGGCGGTGTTATGCCACCCGTTGCTATATCATATTCATCGGGACTACCGACAACATGTGGTACACGTGATGAACTTGCTACATCACCATTATTAATAGCCAATGCAGCATCTTCATCTTGTTCATTATTTAAGATATCTTCAACGCCAGATATATTGTGCTCATCGTTCTCATCCTCGGTTAGACCATCGCGTACTTTGTCAAAATCGGCTTCTGTTGGTGGACTACGTATGCCGCAACTTTTATCAACTTCAGCATTTAACTCTTCGGGATCTTCAAGATATTTGTTGATATCATTCATTGCAAAACGAAATGATTGTGGTTTAGCAACCTTAGACAAATCATCTTTCCAGGGTCCTTCAAAAGGTTTAATATTATTCTCTTCGATCCAAGCACTAAAATTTTGTGTAATAAAATTTTAATTACAAAATAATTGTGGTTAATATTTAATAATTACATATCTTATAAAAAAAAAAAACTTACAAATTGCGTGAGCCAAAGAAGAAAACACATCTGCTATTTGCACGACGATTCTGACTTATCAAATCTAATGGTGGTTCGACAATCTGTAATGAAAAAAAAATTTTATTATTAAATGATCTTTTAGATATAATAAAAGTTAAGCATAACCCAAATGCATATTCAGTGAAATTGTATATAGATTTTATTCATACGAATTAAGTATTTTTACGTTCGATTAAATTAGGTTTAGATGCCAAAAAAGGTCAAAAAAACAAATCATTATGATGTCATATGATCTCAAAACCAGTTTAAAAACAAAAAACACCTCAGATTTCTGCCAACATTTAGTTGCCTCACATATCTAGATAAGTTCCTATTGTGGATCGAGGTTATTTTCGACAGATCTTTCATAAACTCGAATGTTCTTCTAATTATGAGCATGACAGATAATGTTGTTAAAAAGTTCCCCCTTTAAAGCATTGTTACAACTTCTACATAAGTCTTTACTCGCCTAGCGTATGTGCCTATAAGACAGTATCCCGTGGTCACTGCCTGCTCTCGATGAAGCTATGCCTAGTCTATTCATTTTGAAAATGTTCTTGGACCTTTTATACTGAAATTATTAAAATTATGTGAATAAGTCTAGGATAAGAACATAAAAGTTGATAAATATTTAGATTGTTCCTGAAACTAATTAGAAAATGTGCTTTAAGTTTGTATATGATAAAAGTGCTAAAGTTTCCTATGTTGCTCGAACATGGCTAACAAAATTAATCGCTTTGACCTCTGTAATTTTTGATCTTCTACAAAACTAACAATCAGATTCAGCTAAAATATTTAAACAGCATCAAGCTCGGTGACACTAACATTATTGTAGGGACTGAATAACCACCCTACAATGTTGAAAACCTTGATTTTGTTGAAGATTCAACAAATAAAAAGGGATTACTTTGATATTCTATGCATAACATTTTCCTAAGTGCCGATACTCTTAGAATAATTCTGATTCAAGATTAATTTAAATATGGATTATTAAAGGAATAGGCCAAAACAACGCCTGAAAGCTCAAAAAATTGGTGGAATCAATGCCAAATGGTGTGAAATCTGTTGTAAACAATTTAGGCTACTATACTAATAAAAGCAACTTAAAATTAAATTTCAAGTTTTTTTTTTCAAATCTAATTTTAAATAAAAGAAATAAAGACTCCTTGGACATTTAGAAAAATACATATCTAAAAAAATGGCGCTTCAGGATTTTTTATATATTGTCTTGTTTTGAAGATAGAACAGTTGGAACTTAAAAAAACAGTGCATCTTTTAAGCTGGAACCATTGTATGACATAACTTAGGCAAAGGACGCTAGATTTGTATGGGCGTGACATCCTATGGCCTAAAATGCTCCAGTTCCGAATTTCAGCTTAAAATCTTTCAAACATTTTGGATAAAAAGCATTGCATAAGTCCGACAGATATGAATTTATTGATACATCCCATTGAGCTGATCAAGAATAAATATTTTGAGGTCAATGACGTCTCCTTTAATGGTATACAAACTTTCAGACAAAGTGATAACAGCTATTCACACTTTATGTGACAGGTGTAAAAAATTTTCATACCAGAACTTATAGAGGCTAAAAATTATAGAAGACCGTATGCATACAATTCGGAAATTATCATAAGAAGAGTGGAATAATTAATATTATAAAAAATTATTAATATCATTCTAGCAATAATAGAAAAATTAACGATTATCAATATAAAATTGTTCAGTTCATCATGAAAAATTTAATTGCTCTAACTTTTATAGACTTCGTTCATATGAGTTATAGACAGACGGATGCATGGTTTAGACTTCCATAGTATGTATAACAAAAAAAACTACAGTGAAACAGTAAAAACAAACTGATAACACGCATTTTTACAAAAATTGTTAAGGGTTAAAATAAAAAACAAGCGTTAACAAAACGGCTAACAAACAAGTGTCGCGCGCATATTGAGGCCCTAACTAACTAACAAAAACTTTACACTTGTAAGTAATTAAAAATCATACACAATAATGTCAACGTCGTTCTCGTTTTGTCGTCATCGACGACGCATAACTTTGTCAACGACGCAATGTGGCACCACGACACATAAAAAAGTACAGTCAAAAAAAATAATATTTAACTGAATGCGTTGCGGCCGCCGCAATGGCAGCAGCAGCTAATTTACTGCATGCAGCAAGAAAAGTGTAATGTGTTACATAGCTACGTTTTCGTTATTTTTTTTTTCTTAATTTTTGGAGCAAATATTTATTTAATAAATTACAATATTTAACTTACCATTGCCGGCCACGGTGTAAATCCTTTCATTTTGGCCCTGTAAATAAATTAAATTTTTTTAAATAATTCATATTTTTTTTTAAATTATACATGTAAAAGTAAATAGCATATTTGTTGCGTTCAAATCAGAATTACATGCTAAAAACTAAAACGCGCGGGAAAATTTTTTATAGCTTAGACGCAGCGCAGCAGCAGCAATAACAGCGACGTCGACGGCAATAAGATGCGCCAACGCAGCTCAGATTTCTAATTGTATATGTGTGTGAGTGTGTGTGTAACGTCGACTGCGAACGTCAAGCTCGGCAGACATTGAAAAAAAGAAAAAAAATGTACAATACGAATAGCAAAAATTGTGTTTTTTTGTACATTGTACATAGGTGCATATATATATTTTGTATATATATTCTAGCTGATAATTAATATTTATATTATTTGGCGTCTGCATTTTGTTTTTTGCTTGCTATCAGTATGCGCGCCGCTTTTATTTATTTTTTTTTCACTGTTGCTGCTGCTGCACTGTTGCTATTTGGTTTGAGGTTATGTGCGCCACCTTTACCATTATAAAAACTAAAATGAATTTTTACAATAAAATACTTTTATTGTTTTTATACATAGACACAATAATACAATACACAAATATGCCTTTTACATTTGCACTATAAACACACTCACCATATTAAATCCTTCGGTTTATATATAAACTTTTCTGTCGGGTCACTACCGGACAGTGATAATTTTTTTGCTTTGGACATTTCCAGTATTGTATCAAGGCGTATATTGAATTTTATTTTGATTTATTTATTTTGCTGTACGCTTACGTACATGCACCGCACAATACGAATATGTTGCACAATGTTATTTTCTATTTTTTTTTGTTTTGTAATTACAAATTAAGTCGCACAATACTTTAAAAAAACCTTTTAGGCAAATTATTCTTATTTTATTTTGCAAACGAATACAAGAGAAACCACAAACTGTGTGTTATACTATTTCTTATTTTTCACTACTGCGTTTGACGCAGTGACGCGTTGATAGCATCACATTTTTATTTATTATAGCACTGCACTGCTCGCACCTATGAAGTAAACATCTGCACTGCTGATTGTGTATCTAGTCTAGTGCGAATGAAATAGATAGATTATTATATCTATCAACGCAAACTCGTTGTCTCTTTCACGCGAACTGTGTACAGCTTTATAAATGATATGAGCGATATGAGAGATATGAGCTCATATAGGTGCGAGCAAGCAAGAAAATTGGTCTACGAATGGTCCACGGAATGGTCTACAATGGTAGACCATTGTTCTGCCTGGTCTGCTATTTGGTGTGTGCTGTGTTTTTATTTCACGTATTTAATGAAAAACAAAATTTGATTGCTGCAAAAAATGTGATAAAGCACAGCTTTTGCACTCGAAAACCGAAATTACTTTCTTGCCAAACATTAATATTAAATCTATTTCTTTATTTTTCTCCTTGATACATTTGTATTTTTGATAGATCTAATAATGGCGTATTTTGTCCTCTTTTAGGCTTTTCTTACTGTTCAAAAAATCTATCAATATTCAAAAACCATAGTCAAGCCCAAACGAATAAAACTTTTTAAATGCGTAAACTTTATTGAGAAACATCTTAAAGTTAGGCTTATATACTACATAATTTACGTATTTTAACGTAAATTATCGTTTTTCTTTACAACATTTAAATCATTAGAATATAAAAGCGACAGAGATCTACTCTGTTTGTGAGTTATTCTATATATCATACGAATTCATACAACAAAACTTAACTTAAATGTCACAAGTTTAATGTAAATTTATTTTCCATTTAAATTTATTTTCCATTATCAGAGAAAAAACTTACGAAACTGTCATGATCCGAGTTATTTAGCAAAAACTTAATTTTAGCATCATCGCTCTCCATGCTATTACCACTTTTATTTAGCTCCGCAATTTGCAAATCATCTAAATTCCATAAATCATCTTCTTCTACTTGTTTCTTGCATGTCTTTGAAAAATCTTGCACCTTTTGACTTTCTTGTTTTTTAGCATCATTCGAATTATTGTCCACAATATCACAATTTGTCGGTTTTTCTTGCTTTATTGAACTGTGTTTATAAGCTTTGTCGTTCTGATTTATTTGTTTGTCTTGAGCATCGAAACAATATTCCAATTCGTTTTCTTCTGTATTGTTGCTCACAATCCATGATTCATTCTGTAAAATATTCTTTGAAAATTCTTCCAACTCTTGACTTTCCTGTTCTTGAGCATCATTCGAAAATTCTTCAAAATCTTGCTTAGTCTGTTTGTTTTGAACGATCTCCTGTTTAATTGGGTTATATTTTACATGAGTCTGTTCGTTCTGATTAATTTTTATCTTGATTCCAACAACACTCATCCGAATCCTCTTCAGCTTGATTGTTATTAGCATTCCAAGTTTCCTCTTGATTATTGTTTCGATTTCCATAAAATGACTCATCGTCTTGCATGTAATCATTACTTTTAACGCCAATATTGCGTGTAGTTTTAACGCGAGACCAATGGTTTGGATTACGATATTCTACCAGTTGAGTTATATCAAATCCTGCTGGCAACATACGTCCTAAAGTCTTTGTTTCTTGACCACTCTGTGGACGTAGATATTTTTCATCAAATGGCGAAACATAAGGTTCATCAGTTTTGTCATTGTTATTAAAGATGAGTGTTTCCTTTAATGTTTAAGATTTTACTACATTAACAATTTTAAAACTTTTATAGTGAATCAATTCAACTTACTGTCTTTAATATTAATTCTGGCATGTCATTATCCTCTTGTGGCGTCTTGCTTTCCATTTTAATTTGCTCAGGTTCGTATAGAGATTCAACGTTAAAAGATTTCTTAGTCTTTTCAACCTAAAAGTAATTAAATCATTTAAATTGTTGTTTAAATAAGTCCACAAGGCTGTGCGAAACTACTTGACTATAAAGACTCATGCGACACTACCATAACATTGAAATTCTACGACTTCCAGATTAAACTTGATATCCAAGCAAATATCGTTCGCTTTTCTATTGACTTTTACAAATACTCAAAGCGCTGTCATGACAGGATAGAACTTTTAGGAAAACAATGACAGCAATTCGATTTTTATATTCTTTGACAAACTTTTTATGCATACAAGCCTAGTAAAATGAATTATGTTTGATTTCACCATGACAGGAGGGAAGAGTACAAGAAGTTTTAAGCAAGAGATAGTAAGAAAAATAATATTTTTCGTACTTTTGCTTCGGGTTTTTTTCAATCCAACCCTAGAAGCAGAAAAATTGACACATTTAAGGTGAAATTATATAAATTCACCATAACATGCATACTCAACAAAATTTGCTACCAAATTAGAAATAGACAGTGGCGGAATACGTCTCCTGCTAAATTTGCATCATGTATACAAAGCTAGTAAAATCGTTGAGTTTGTAAGATTAAATTTTCACTTAGAAATGGGTGCTGGTGACTCGTCTGTAGAGCTTTTTTTTTACTTACATTTGTTGCAATGTTGGCTCGGTTATATTTCTCAGCCTCAGTGTCTTTTTGAATAAGCGAGTCATAACGCATATGGATGTCTTGCTAAAATTATAGTAAATTTTAAAATATTGTATTCTTTTTTATAAAAATTTTTGAACTTACATTATTATTATCATTGTTCATCATCAAGTTTTTCTGCTTGGGTTGATACAACATTTGAGCTGTAGTCTTCTCGGAGTCATCATACATATTAAAATATTCATCGTCAGGGCAGCATTCAAGAATTTCATTCGACTTACAACTAGCGTGCATGTCTTTATTGACATTCCGATAATGTGAATCATCAAAAGTATTATTGTTGTTGTTCAAACCCATTGCAATATTCTCTTCTAAAGGATCAATATGCAGCATAGCAGCATTGGCGTCTGTCTGTTGAAAATTGCGTTGTAGCCAATCACCGACTTTGTATTTGGTTGACTGCAATTGATCATCCCACATGGCTTCCAAAGGCTCAATATGTGATATATACTGTTTATTGGGCTCATTGCGGCAGTAATTTGATGTACCATTAAAATCGATCCATGGTATTTGTTCTAATGTTTGAAGATTACTGCAAACACGCTTAAATTCCTCGGTCTCTACCAGTACGCAAAGTTTTAACTCGCTCAAAAGTTCTGAGATGTAACCACTCTCGCCGGTGGCAGTTTTAATCATCAATTCGCACCAAACGTGACCAGTGCTACGTTTTATAAAGTGCATTTTCATGTAAACGTTATTCGATTCGGACATCAATGATTTAAGTATTTTACATGCGCGTGGTGTCCATTTATCGGAACGTTTCTCAATTGGTTTCATATGCATGTCGTCGTATTTCTTTTCAATTGGTAACACATGTGACAGGCCGCCCCGTTGCACAAGTTGTACAGGTTCACAAAGTTCATCGGGTAAAAATTTAAGCATTTTATTGCTGGTATGCACCGGAAAGCCATGATCGATTAACCAGACAATATAGTAGTATTCTCCCATTGAGCATTTAATGACTTCCTTGACAACGCCACGTACATATTTGCACCATGGTACATAGTAAAGAGTGACAAAATCGTCAATTTTGAAATAAAGACAGTTCGACTGCGGAAAGTTTTTATGATGCTCTGGAATTTTGCGCTCCAACTTATCCACATGTTCTAGTTGCTCATGTGCTGGCAATACTTTAAACCAAAATAAATGCGGATTAACGAAATGCGTTATTTGTACTTTTTCCATTTTGTAAATGCACTGCTAAAATCAAATATAGATTTTAAGATGTGCTCGCGACAAATTCGCGCACTTTTTTTCTGTCGTCTGTTCGTCTGCGCGGTAACTGTTTTTTTTTCGAATCTAGTTCTAATGAAACAGGTTTAATTGGTTAGCACTGCTTGCACTTGGAGCAAACGTATCTGCGCAACTTTGCTAGCAACACTAAAAATTATATCTATCTCTGTTCTTCTAATAAGTTAGAAACCGTTATACGTAGGGTTGCCATGGTGCAGCGTAAAGTGTATGCTTAGTATTGATACAATATACACGTGTAGAAGCGAGATAAATAATGATTTAACATATCGATTAGGCCGATAAGTTCGAATTGTAAACCGATATACAATTATCGTTGCATCGATGTTAAAGCAACAAGCAGTCACAGCTGATTTCGTGCAAGTTTAAATAAAGTGCGCTGTTTGTTTATTTTTTTTAATAAATGTTTATATGTTATTAGCAATTTGCTTTAAAAACATTTTTAATTGTGAACGAAATTATACTATGATAACTTTGAATTAATTGTTTTGTTTTTTTGGTAAGACGTGTCAAGTTTGTTTACATTATAATTTTTTATGCATGCAAGTTTGTAAATGTGATTTAAATGTTCTGTGCGCACATATTTCATTTACATATATCATTATTGTATATTATTTATGTGTGCATTCAGTAACATTTTAAAATATTTATGTAAATACATACGTATTTATTTACATATGTTTTTTTTTTTTTTTTGCCGGCCGCCGGGAGCTTACAATTAGTTGTCTAAAGCGTAAAATAAAGCCGCTGTGAGACTTGCCTGCATCGATCTGAAAAAAAAATCCAATACAATAAAAATTGTATACGGAGTTTCTTGCAGTCGAGCATACTCGACTTTAGCATTCTTTCTTCGTTTTTATATACATCTGTAAATGATACATAAGTATTTTTGTGAATATACATAGTGCAGATAACATAAACAAATCTATTTCATCTTAAGAAGCGATCCATTGAATGTGTATATACATATGTATCCACACTGTAATCTGAGCTTCGTTTTACACTTATAAACAGAAACAAATTATCAGTAAACTGCGCACTCAGCTGAAATAAACTCAGTTTGGAATGTAGCTAATATTCATAATTTTATAGCACCGCTAAGCATATTCTTTAAATTGCATTTTTTGAATGGCTAGTATTCAGTTATTTTCTTACGCTCAACTTGATATAGTTTGGCCAATTATATCTTTTTATTTTTTTCCCCTGTATAATATAGCTGTAATTTTTTTCTAGAGTCTGGCAACGCTAAAACAGAAAATCATGGTGAAATAGATAATTTGTTGATTCAATCATGAACGCTTTTGATTTTTTCGTTTTCTTTTTCTGACAACATTTGTCCGGACTGGGTAGAGTTGCGTGTCTGAACGCAAATATTTTTAAACAAATTTTTAAAGTTTGGTAGGTGTTCATGTTTTTTAATACCCTATTTTATTGTGCCTACTTTAGTATTTGAAAAAATTTATCATATAAATTTTTTTTTAATGACTTTTTGAATCATGTATAAACATTTTGTAAAAAAAAGTACAGCCATGGGTGATCATTTGATGCAAATAAAAATTAAAAATTTAATCTTTGTATCTTTCACTAATCTTTTCGAAGCTTTAAAATGGTGCAATCGTGGTGAAATAAATTTTGACCATGCACATCAACTCGTTATTTCACCATAAACGCACTCGAATGTTCTTTCTTGTTTTTGTCGTCAAGCTGTAATGTTGTCCTATCTGAGTCTTTAAATTGTTTTTCGAAAATTGCGTATTACCTGTTTAGCAAATTTTTTTGTTATTAATAAAAAAAAAGCATTAGTACTTTCGAAAGCATTGATTATTTTACTAAATATCAAAAGGGTAAAATTTTTTCCAGTACAGCACAACTAATCTATTTGTTTGTTTTCTTACAGCTTTACTATCTGAAAATTTCTGAATTCAACACAAACTTACTTCTTCTATCGAACTTTTTATATTATCAACTAAAGTCCTCAAAAAAATAATACGGTAAGTTTTTTTTACAAAATTTACAAAAATTTTACGAATGACATTGTAAATTTCTTTTAATTTCTGATAAAAATTTAAGTTTTTATTCTAGAAAAGCGTGAACGCATTTTGCTAATTAAATTTTAAATTTAAAAGATAAAAAAAAGCATTTCATAGTACATAACAAAGCCAGTAGACTTTCGTTATCCTGATACTTTGAAATGCTTTTATGGCGCACATAGTTTTGCTTTAAATTCTAAACAAAATAAGAAGGAAACGGGAATGAGTTATTTTACTGATTTTATTTTCAGTGAAAGTAACGTTACGAAACTAAGCAGCAGCAGGCTCACAAGAATCCCATTTGCCACATCCTGCTTGTGCTACTTTTATTTGGTGAATTGAAAAACTAAAATACAAAATATAGAGCAACTGAGAAAGTAAGGACTTACGCGGCACACATAAATCAACACTTGAGTTTGTAGAATTAACACATTTGCTATACACATTTGCGACAGTAACTCTTTTTTTTTTGTTTTTGTTTTTTGTATGCTTTGAGCCGCTGTAGGAGCAGCAGCGCGTACGATTGTCCTGTTCAGTCATAGTCCTTGTCGCAGTTGAGCGCACATATTTGTTGAATGCACACAAAAGTTTACTTCAGTTCTTACTAAAGTAGCTGCTGCCTACTTACGCAAAAATAGGGGTCAACCGATTGCTGCCTTTTAATGTTGAAAATGTTCAAATCTGTCCGTAGTGTTTGTTTTAGAGGAAGGTTGCTTCCGATAAAACTTAAATACGATACAAATTCAATTGCGTAAATACATTAAAATAGTTTTGCTGTTTAAGCCGTAAATGATTTAAAAAAAGTTAAACAAGATACTCGAATATAGCAACAAGTTCTGATATGTCTTTTTTCTTAAAAATAGTATAGTCCTTGGCGTAGTGTTCAGACACTCGTCTGGCGTACGTCCGTCCGTTCTAACCAACCTTTAGCCCGTATAACTCACCACCATTCAAACCATCTGAGACGATGTGTGAAAGAAGTCCCGATCAAGGTTTGCTCGACAGCTGGTAAAAGGCTCACCGAATCCTCATTTCTCTTTCACTGATGTGGGTTGACATTTGAAAACGTTAAGGTTATAGCTTGCGATGATGAATTAAAAGCTGCAGAACTCCACATTTGCTCTAAAAATTTAAGCACACCAATGTAAACACACAAGATATCTGCAAGACATGTCATGCATGAAGTGATGAATTCGTACAAGACATGTCACGCATGAAATCGTACAAGACATGTCATGTATAAAGTCGTTCAAGACATGTCATGCATGAAGTTGTACAAGACATGTCATGCATGAAATCGTACAAGACATGTCATGCATGAAGTCGCACAAGACATATCATGCATTAAGTCATACAATACATATCATCCAAGACAACAGAAAAATTTGTATGAAAATGTCATCAATGACTCGAATATGGACTGTAGTGGGTATGTCATCGAGGAAAGAGACTTGTCACTAACGCATCATTGCTGCTGCGTTGATGAGTTCCCCGCTCAATATGCCAATTTAAACGAAATTTCATAAAAATTAAACAGATTCATAAATTTTGATTTCTGCCTAAATTGAATACTAATTGTATTTTTTTTATAATTTTTTACTAGACACCACCATGGAAATGGCATTATTGAACAACGTTTCATTGGTCGATTCGATCGATAAAATAATTATAACTCATTTTGTTAATCCACAATTATTTTGGTATGCCAATGTAAAATGCATTGAACAAAATGCTGAGAAACTGGAACAATTGGAACTAGAACTAAGGCAATACCATAAGCTATCTAATGATGAAGCACAACTCAAGCATTTTGAATATGATTCGAAAATAATTTTAGATTTTCTGCCTATGAAAAAACTAATACGCGCTGTTGTATTACAACGTAAGGATGCAATTGAAAGTAAAACCCTTTCTACTACGTATATTGTTTGGGCCATGGATTATGGTTTTCCCATAGAGACGAGTGCAGCACATATGACATTGCTGCCTAAACAATTGCATCTAAACTTTGGACATATACGACGTGGTGGTGTTGGTTTTTTGTTACCATTACGTGGTGATCTCTGGAGTAGCGATGCTTGCATACATTTTCAAACGTTATTATCGAACGCGCAGGAATTACGTTTTGGTACAATTTTTCAAACAAAATCTGGACAAAATTTCGGTCATTTATATCTATCCATGGCTGATGGTGTTTCAACTGCAGCTGAATTGCTTATGATACACAAATATGCTCAAATATGTTTATCAGATTTTCAAAAAATTTGTATTGATTTAAGTGCAACAAAAATCTGTGCTTGGCAAAATTCGGCAAATGTTATCATTAATAATGCCAATTGCACTGATGCTCGCATAGAAGTGTTTAAGAATTTATTTGAAAGAAAATGTTCAAGACAAATTGCTAATGCTGCAAGTACAAGCGCAAAGGAAGATACAAACACAACAAATCATTGTGAACCGAAACGGAAAGATACTGAAAATTCTGAAGCTATACAAAATGGAAAGATTAATGATAAGGTAAGTTTCATATTGTGGTCTGGTATTTTTTAGTACTTTTTGAAATCGCTCAGATTGAATTGAATGTGCCTAATACATTGCTTTAGTTGTCTATAATTAAACTAGCTTTCTTATCTTTCGAATGAAACCGGTTTGGTATTCATCGGTTGGATGGTTTCAAAGTCCATAGCGGACATAGAAAAATGTTTACTATTTTATATATAAATAATTTTCTTTTTTTTTTATACTTTGACTCTAGTGCCGCAGCCATAGAAATTATCCAGTACAAAATGGATACACTAAACTACGTCAAATGATAATGAATCTCAAAAATCCTGCTGAACAATTTGATAGACTTGACAGAATTTTGAAACTACAACAAAATGATGAATACTTTCATGATGTAAATTTGTCTACAAGCAAAAATGAGAAAAGAAATACTGAGACTGTAAGCAGAACTAATATAAGTGCGCTTAAAACCGAAAAGATTTTAAATAAAACAGAGGAAAAACATGATGTGGAAGAAATGAAAAATGAAAAACTTACATTTGAGGAAATAGTGCGTCAGAAAGAAATGCTGCAACGTTCGAAACCAACAGTAAATGTGCCGGAGAAAAAGAAGGACGACTCTGCACTTTTCGATAAACAAAAAAATAGTAAATTAATCAAGTTGCTGCATGACAGTGAAAAACATGAAACTCGTATCGATGTAGAATTCAAATTAAAACGTGATAAACCAAATCAACAGCCTATAATCACTTTTCCAATTTCACGTTTAGAGGAACATGATTGCATACAGAAAAATGCAGCTTCCATCTACGAAAAATATTGAAAGTTCTAAGGATAATTTTAACTCGACTGAAGTAAAGCAAACTGTGGCAACAGCAGAAACTTCACAGCCTAAAGTAAAAAATTTAAATACGACAAACTATGCATCGCTGTGCAAAGATAAGAAATCAAATCCTACGCAAACTGTACCAGAAATTGAAAAAATTGATACGACGGAAAAAAAGACGCAGGATAATTTGCTGCAAAATTTAGATGTTATGGCTAATGGAAATGCTGATGCATTGCAGCATACTTTTTTGAATTTTAAAAACTTGTACAAGAAGAAACCCGGAAATTCGAAAATCCCCTGTCAAGCGAGTTTTAGCGATCACACTATATTGGCGCATTCGAGTGTAGCACTCACGCCAATTGCGCACCTAAATGAAGTTAACTTTGCCGCATGTGTTTTGAAGACAATGAAAAGTAAAAAAATACAAAGTATCTATCGCACACAGAGTTACGCCTGGCCGCATACAATGAATTGTCGACGTCACTCTTTGTTCGTTATTAATGGACCACGTTCCGGACGTACATGGTGTTATTTGCCAACATTGTGTTCACATGTCTATCGCACTATGGAATTACGTTTACAGCGTGCACCTTTAAGCGGTCCCATAGCCATAGTTTTGGTTGCCAGTGTACGTCAAGCTGAGTTTGTGGCACAAGCGTGTACGCTATTGTTAAACGATAATACGACGAATACAACAAATATGGAGCGTGTTGTCGCCGCTTTTGCTGGTAAAAACAATGATGATGTACGCATACAATTGCATAATGGTTGTGGCATACTCGTGGCAACGCCACCGCAACTTGCCGTACTTTTAAAGCAAAATGAACTGGAGCAAATGTTTATGCCGGAGTCACTGGAACATCTTGTAATTGATGATCTTAATTTGATACAAGATACACACAATAAAAATGAAAGTTCTTCATTGATTATACAACTTTTAAAGATTTGTGGCTTGAAAAAGAAAGAAAAACTTCGTGCGCAGCTTATTGTTACAACGCAGTATTGGGATAGTTCTTTAATGCCACATCTGATCAGTTTTGCTTATGCGCCGCTACTGCTTTTTGGTGATTTTTTGGAGGCTGCGACATATGCACATGTCGATATGGGCATTAGTCTAATACGTACTGAGGATAAAATGCGCAGAGTATGTGATTTTCTGGCAGTTCGTGAAAATTTCGAGCGCACTGTTATATTTTGTGTTGGCGATGATGATGTACTACGCGTTAGGGAGGCACTGAAAAGTACTGGTCATGATTGTGTAATTTTTCTACAAAATGGGAATAAGGAAATGAAAGAAACCGTCGAACACTGGAAGAAAATGGTAAGTTATTAAGTTTATATTTTAAATTAAAATAAAGGCGTGTAGTGGGAGGAACGGAAATTATGGAAAACCACTGCGTGTAATGGGTTTGAACATGGATTACTCCTTTATTTTGAAATGCTATAAAACAAACAAAGAAGAACGTTAACTTTGGTTGACCCAGCTTTGGTTAACCCGTTACACGCATCCAAAGACGAGACATAAAAACTACTTAGACCCAAAAACTGCGTTGATTCGAATTCGAGAACAACAGAAAGACAAAGAACAGACTGTAAGAGGATCTGAGTTTCAACTCTTCACTCATAGTTACCATTAAGTTCCTAAAAGATAATTTTAGATATCCCTTTGATGTAGGTAATAGCTCTCATTTGTTCCCATGAGTTTACAAAAGTGGCCCTTCAACGTTGAGGGTAGCTTTCCTAAGGCTACTATTTTAGGAACTTACAAGGGACATAACTGAACCCGGACTCACTGTTTTGAATGAAACAAAGATTTTCTTTTTAAAATATGGAAAAATATTAAATACGTATTTTTTGTTCTGTGCAAAGGCTTAAATTTAATGGTAAAAATCATCCCTTGAGTAGAACTTTGAGGTAGGTATAAGGTGGCTAAGGTGGTTCAAAAAAAATTTTATTTTCGAAATCTTTTTTTTTTGAGATATTTAAAAGTCCTTAGGTCTATTAAAAGGTTTTTAAAACCCATTAATGGTTCTAATTGTACCCATCTTTTAATTCTTTGTGCAGAGTTAAGTGCCTACGCATATCAAAGTTTACTTCTTGAGGGTTGGTTTCTACCCTAAAATAACTATCCAATATTTTTCCTTATAATAAAAAAAACCTTGATTCACTCGAATCACTGAGTCCGGGTTCCGTAGTGTTCCTTGTTAGACTCTCCTAGGCCGTCAAGTGATCATTAATTTCAAATGGCTTTTCTCTAGATCCATTTCAAGGGGAGCCCTACTTACAAACCTATTCCAAAAATTTGAGTTCTCAAAATGGGGATCTCAAACTATAGTAAGGATTATGCCTACAAAATTCAAATGTAATATCCCAACGAGGGTATAGACCCTCTACAAATTTTACTTTTTGTATAAAAATTCTATACAAGAAAGGTTAATAAAAATTGTGTACAAGGTTTCTTGTAGTCGAGCATATTCGTCATTAGCGTTCTTTTTTGTTTTAAATATTTTTCTTGTCGTGTTGGGTCAACACGAACCATTCCCATCTCTAGTACCAATTTCAAAATCTATTGGAGCTAAATTTTTTTCTTGAACTTTTTAAAATCCGATTCAACTATTTTTTACTTTATTTTATTTTTTTTGAACAAAGGATACTGCCAAAATACTTATCTGTAGTGACAATTGTGCTGAGTTGCAAGTACAAAATGCCCAACGTCTTATACACTACAGTTTACCGGATTCATGGAATAAATTCACTATGCGTCATTCGGTAATGGGTAAAAATTTTCCCAATGCTTTAACAGTAGCAGACGATGCAGCGGAAAAAAATGCAACAGATACAAGCGCAATGCTAAAAGTCCTTGTGTTACTTGATGAGCATAACAACAACCAATTGCCACGTTTAGTTGCATTTCTTGAAGAGCACAATCAAATTGTCAGCGCAACTATAGTTGAATTGGCCAGAAATATCAAACGTAATTTTGATAAAAATAAATACCAAACAATGTGTACACAATTGATTACTTACGGAGTTTGTGATAATTCAAAATGCACTGCACGACATGTATTCAACGAGAAGGATAAGGTACCAGAACAGGAACTTAATGAAATACCGGGATTTGGTGATATACGCATATTTTTATTGAAGGTTTGTGTTATTATATTTTAAGCATAAATTTCGAAACTAATTCATCTTTCTCTCCATCTTCTCGCACAGGTTTATACACCATGTCACTTTGCAGTACGTCTACTTGCGCATCGTAGTAGCAATTCAAATGAATGGCACGAATTGCCACATCAAACCCGATATGTACGCATGTCATGTCAGCTTAATATGCATTTTGCAGTTGCCGAAAATCGACGCATGCACTGGCCACCAGCATTAAATGATATTTGTATACTAAAAGTCGGTGATGACTATCAGCGTGTACGCATTATAAATATGCCACAAATTAAAGAAAAGCACATAGTACAGCTGCGTATTTTAGTTGATGTTAAATTTCTGGATACAAGCACAGATACACGTGAATGTAAAGCCATAAATCTATTAGAATGTCCACAACAATTTAAAGATATACCAGCAATGGCTATCGATGTGCGTATTCTTGGGCATTGTGCCTTACGATAAAGATCGTACATGGCTAACAAGTATCACCAAAGAAGTTGAACTAAAATTACAGGAATCTGTGAAAGGAAAACAAATACTTGGCATTATAGACTTTTCATTGGCACATACGATTTTTATAAAGAATCTATTTGTGCTGGAACATATGCCTGCGTTAAAAATTAATGCTTATTATGTTAATCTAAAGAAATTTCTGGCTGATAAAAAACTTGGCACAATTGATAAAAATGTTATTGAAAAACTGCATGCACTGGTGCAAGGCATTATACAAACTGAAGATGAACAATTTAAATGAGATTACTAGTAACTTTAGTAAAAGTACAGATACGCTTAATGAATCGTTTGTATCTATTGAAGATTTAAATGAAAATGAATGGTACAAATTTAACGATATGAATATAACCAATAAACTGGAACGTTGTGATTCTTTCGTTAGCGTTTTAACACATATTGAGAATGAAGAAAACACTGAAGAGTTGGTTTTGGACTTCGCTGATAATGAAGAGCATGCTCTAAAGAACTCAAATGATGATGAGAAGCACGAAACAGAAATTGTTTGGGATAATGAAGTGGAAGATGTAATAGATACAAATATTAAAGAATTTCCAATTGAAGAAACTGAAGAAACCTGGTGCACTTTACCGCTACACAAACCAATACATAATCGATTTTGGCAGCGAATCTCAAAATGGTGCATGGAATGGTTTTTATATTATTTGTCTAACTGAGCAGCATATACATGACTACGAGCAGTTACAACAGACAATACATACGTATATACAAGAGCACAAACCCAGCACACTTAAGAATTTCAAAAACTTTAAAATAGGCCATAATTTTATACTCGAGCATAATGCTGACTTTTTGCGCGCTAAACTGTTAGCTTACACAACAAAATATTTTAAATTTTTACTAGTTGACTGGGGTTATGTCATCAATATACCCAATGAAGAATTAAAGCTGCAAAAACGCGTAAAATTTTTAATTGTACTACAAATATTATTAAAGCTTTGCCATTTCAAAGCATTTATTGCAAATTGGCTAATATAGATTTGCTACCAGATAGCACATCGATAAAAGCGTCTGGCGATTATTTATATGCAGTAGCTAAATATGAACGGAATGGTGCATTTTGTGTTCTTAATAAAAATATAGCAATAAACAATTATGAAATATTGCTTTATGTAGCTGCAAATGAACTAGACGATCCAGAGAGACAAGGTGTACTGCAAAATGCACAACTTATTGAGTTGGGTGTTGCTGTTGCCAATAATAATGATAACCAAAATAATTATATAGCTGATGAGCTAATTAATCGATTAAAAATGTTCGATATCAATGATGAAAAGGAGAATATTGGTTTTCAAAACTTTTTTAAAGATTTAATGTTGCAAGCGCCGCCAATGCAACAAGAAATCGAAGAAGAAGTAAGCGCAAAAAGAAATTATACCAAAAACAGTGGAATCACTCAATCCAATAAATAGTAAAAGTTAACAACAAATCAACTATAAAACTCAGTTATCCACATCGTTATCCACAGGTTAGCTGGTATCAAAATGATAAATATATTTATTTTAAAATTTATGCCGCTGAAATCACAAATTATACAATATGCTGCAGTCAGCGTTTATTCTTTTATGCTACACAAGCACCACATGTACCTAAAGAATCATTTAAACTTGAATTACGTGCCTATGTTGCACAAATGTCACATGCGAAACGTGGCTTATACATTTATGTTAAAATTGCTTAAACAAAGACTAGGTTATTGGCGTAGTTTATTATTGGCAGCTCCGGATCAAATGGTACGTTCTTCCACTGTGTACAAGTTGCATTGGTTGAAATATAATATGGATCATATTGAAACAACGCCAAAGTGTGTTATAAATGATCCTTGTCCGCGTCAGTTTATGGAATGCCATGACAGAGCAGCAGCAGCGATTCGGAGACAGAAGATCAGAGTGTTGAAGATTTCATAAAAGATGAAAACTTTGATTATGATGATGGAAACGAATATCCAATTTATCAGTAAATAATCATTATTTTTTCTTGATTTTTTATTTTTGTTAAACTAAACCAAATAATTTTTAATGTGTGCATTTATTAAATTCATAATTTTTTAACGCATTATTTTACGTAATTATGAAGCATGTCTGACTTTTTTTTAAAAAATATAAATTTTAAATGTTAACCTTTTATTTATTTAAGGACTAGCAAAAACACTCAGCCTTGCTCGGGTGTCGGAAATATTTATTTTGAAATATTATTGTGGCACAAACCTGCTTTTCCCATATACCCAGCCCTGGTGGAGAGGTAGCACGGTGGAGTGCGATGTCCAACCAAAGACAGAGTTTGGTACCACGGGCAGCCAGAAGGCCCTGGATCTTTTGGGTACGGCTCTTTTGGGAGTATCGTGGTGGTTGTGGTTTGCGTTGCGATTCAACCACGGCTGACTGATAGTAGATATCAGACGAACAACGAGGTTTTAGATAGTCCTCACACTTCACCAAGGTGGAAAGTACATGTGCCAATACCAGCATGACTTCGAATTTGATATCAGAAGCGGACGCTCTCGGGGATGCACGTTGACGTACACCAACCCCTGATGGTACCTAGGGATTAAGTCGACAAAGACAGTCACCCACGTAAAACACACTGGCATCTGTACTTTTTCCGCTTCTTAAAATCCTGTTTCTGTCTATGTAAAGGAGACGTCGTCGTTGAGACAGGTCGATCTAGCCACGTCCGACTGTCTGGTCCTCTGTCTGTCTGTCCACCATTTTTTAAAACAATAGTTGTTATTATACCCCTGTATCCAAAGGGTCTGTCTGTCTGTCCTGCTGTCTAACTTAAGAGATTATCTCGGAGACTACAAGAGATGGGGTCACCATATGGGGACCATATTAGTAATGGAAGTTCTGACCTGTAAAGGCGGTTGTATCATTTCATTGATTCTAATAAACTGTAAACTAAAATTATTTTACGTGGATTTCAATAAAGAATCCATAGTTTTTAAGCTATAAATGTATTTCTGGAAGTAGTCAAAATAAATATACCATTTTTTCAATTTTTCAACATTTTTCCAAGAAAGATAATGCTTTGCGTCCTTCGATTAATTTATGGCTTTTTTGAAACATCAAAAAATTATTTATTACCCAAGTCAAAGATTTCAACATCATTCGGTATTCCTTCACCCAACATTTCACAGCCCAAATATGTTAATGCAACTAACCCCCTTTTTTTGTTGTTGTTATTGTCATTCGATTTGCAGCACACTTGTCAAAAGCAAATATTATTTCTAAATAGAAAGTAAAATAGTTGCCAAAAAGTGGCAAACCGACAAACTCGAAAAATTCGCGCATTTGCAAAAAAATACGTCAAATAAATATTGCAACGTGCCAAGTATGTCGTCGATATGTTGCATGTTAAAAAAAGGATTTAAGAAAAAAAGAAAAAAGGAGTTTGTTAAATGTCATCTCGTGTGTTGTTATTGTATTGCAGCCTTAACCCGCTCAATATTCAATTGCATTAAATAAAAAAAAGATACGATCTGCTTTAAATGGTTTAGTTTATTCAACGCAAATGTTGCGCCTGATTTGAGAGCAACCCTTGAACCCTTGAAGAGTTTGTCCATGCATGCGTGCTATTTATCTAGTGTATGTGATCGGCTTTGTAAACTTATTTTTTTTGGCACAAAAAAAAAAAAAATTCTGAAATAGAAAAAAAATATGTCATATAATAAAATCTTTCACTTAAGCCCATAAAAAGGACCTCAAAATAAATTGTTGCACATAACCTCAAATGGCACGCATGCAATACACAAACACACACAAGAATGTATGTGCATACACATAATATAATCCATATAAATATGAAACAATCAAATGAAAAAGAAGTAAAAATGTTATGAAAATTATGTATATATAAATAAAAGTTATGTTACAATATTAAGCCAGTGCCTAGTGCCTAGTTTAAGGAATGCTTCAAAATTTCTTTGTTAATAAAAATTTTAAAAAGATATTTTCAAAAATACACATTTCTATCTACTTTCTAAGGAACTAAGGGAAATTTGGCAGATCCAGAAGTATTATCAATTAAAAATACCAATTTTTATGACCCGTTCTGTCATTCGGTATCCTGAAATGACCTTTGGGTATACATAGTGCCTTTTCTAAAAAATTCCATTGAGGTGTAATAAAATAAATGCTGTAGTAAAAGGAATTTCATAATTTCTCCAAGAGCTGTATTTTCGCTGTATGAGAAAAATGGTTTTTATAAGGGGATAGTCCCTCCATTTATGGAAATCTTAAAAAAATGCGCAAATAATTACAAAGGTCGACATAGAAAATTATTCAAGCATCGGACTAGACCTATATTATAGATTTTTCAACGCTTAATGCGTATCTGGTCTTAAAAATGTGTTTAAAACCCCCAGATCGCAGATAAGCCTGAGTTGATATAAATCTTAAATTTGGCTTAAAAGCTTAAACCTTCCAGTACAAGAGCAAGGTCGAGAGAACCCGAAATCATTAGGTAGCTTTGATCTAGCACTATTTTTTAGGACTACATTTTTTTGAGTCTTTTTTCAAAATCTTAACGTGATGCAAAATTTTTAAGGCTAGATTCGTGTTAAAAAAATCTGTAGGATAGATCTAGTCCGATGCTTGAATCAAAACAAGTTCATATTTTGTCGACCTGTGCTATTTGATACTTGGTGTCTTGCAAGGGTTCTAGAGATCGGTTCGATTATACGGCAGATAGACAGCAGGGTCCCGCAATAGTGGCACAGATCAATGAGTCGAACGCGGCCTAGTAAATAATTTCAATCGTTCTCATTACTTTTTTTTTTTTTTTATATTCTTTACGTATGTGCTTATGTATATAAGGGTGGCCCCAAAAAAATGGTTATGGGCTCACCCCTAGGATTGTTCTACTATCGAAAATAAGAAGACCCGTATTTTTTTTTTAAATCGGATAATATTAATGGTGCCGCAAAGCCCCTGAAGTTTCCCATGTATTTTACATGGAAAAGTAACACTTTTTCGTTGATTTAATGTAGAAACCAGGAAAGCTAATATTTTTTTTTTTATCGGATATGCATGTTTCTCTTCATAAATGATCGTAGAATATCATTTAGTTATTCATTTTTTGATCATTTTTTATACATTTTTTTACCACCCAAATGTATATGGAGTGTAAAATGATCCAGCGGGTATGATTTAGTCCAATTTAAGATTCTAATCTTACGGATCTAATCGATTCTTTCAAGATCTGGTCCTAACAATGTAGCGGAAGTCGTTCACGCTTTTGTATTCCTTCTACTCCATATATCAATGATGGAGATATCAGCGTAAAGTTTAATCAAAAGTTATAATTGCTGGAACGGCTGTTAAATTTCAATAGAACCACTAATTTTGCATGCAGTTTTCTCCATTATGTCAAAGTGGTGAACTTTCAAACTAAACCTTGTTAACTGCTTGCAGCCGCCTTCAATGATTCATGATCTCATTATAAAGCATAAAGTAGGTAAGGGATACAAGGTGGCAGCGGTGATGCTGTGACTACACTTTCAATGACAAACTAACATACAAACCTACAAAAATAATAACGCATCCCAACCCAATAAAAAAAATATTAAAAAAAACACGCAGAAAAAAGGGTAAAAATATGCGTTTTTTTCCAACGCATATAAAGGATTTCTGTCACTTTTGTTTTCATTATAAATAATATTTCACTTTGTTGCACAATTAAAACTGAGGTTAAGTATGTTCGTTTTTTATGGGTTGTAGCTCGTTAGAATGTAACCCTTTTTTGTTTTTTTTCGTTTTTCGAAAAGGTAAGCCACACAATCTTTGCTCAAAAGCGTAAATTTGATTTATAATCAAAGTAAATTCGCTAAATTGTTAAGTTCAAGAAGGGTTAGAAATAAAGTTAAACGAATTTATTAAATCCTTTTTCAAAAGAACAATTTTACGTATATTTTTTTCTTTCTTTAAATTTTTTGGTTTTTTTGTTTTTTATCTTTGAAATACAATAAATTTTAAGCATAAATTCTTATTATTAAGTTTTAATACATGAATTAAAGATGTTTATAAAACTTATAAAAAAACAAAAAAATGATTAACATATTTACAAATCATAAACAAATTTAAACAGAACATAAAAATATTAAAAAGATATTAAAAAATAGTATAAAGCGTTTTAAAAAGTAAAACTATACAGCTGTGTTCTCAATTTCTATTTCAAACAATTTTTTTGGCGTATACGAATTTGAGAACAGCGCTGTTACAATATTTTTTTTTTAAGATAAAATCAGTTCAGTAGCATTGAGATTTATTCAGTCTAGAGTTTGAAAACTTTTTTTTTTTATAGATTTAAAATTTATTTAATTATTTAATTTGGTTAAACATTTTTTTTGATTTTTATTTTATTTTTTTTTTCTGTACAACATTTTCTTAAATACTAAAAATAGTTTCTAATCACATGGCAAATGATGACAGCAGTAATATTTGCAATATTTACTTATTTAACGATATTTTTATATTTACTATTAATATTTTAAATTAAAACAGCGGTGTTCTCAATTTCACTTTCACAAGATTTTTACAATAAAATTAATTTTATATTTGCATTTTATAGCATTAATATAATACGGCTAGCTAAAATCACTTTTAGTTGTTTATATTATTATAAATTTAATATTCATTAAAATATTGTGAAAGTGATTTTGAGCACAAGGCTGCCTGTTATGTAGGCTGCTGTCACTATTTATACATTATTTTTTTTTTAGATAGACACTTAATAATAATAATAATTAGATTTATATGTTATTTTGTAAAATAAATGCTGTATTCTTTTAATTTTTTTTTAAAGCTGCTTTCTCATTTTCACAAGTTTTTCAAAAATATCGAAATTTTGACGTTTCGGCCGATAACTTGTGAAAATAAAAAAAGCCGTTTTAAGCATATCAAAAACTGCCAGGTTTGAGTTCCTTTACTTAATTGAAGCATACACATATATAATATACATTTATATTTATCTATAATAGTAACGATCCAAAGGATCTTTACATATGCCTTAAGATTATTTATAACAATGAGTTTAGCTAAATATATAGTTTTTAAGCTATGCATAGATATATATAGTTATTTTATTTACTTAAGTCTATATAAATAGAAACCGATTTTGAAAAAAAAAAATTGAAAAGACACACAGAATTAATATCATAATACCGGGTTTTCCATTTGTTGGGGGCGGGAACCGTTTTTTTTTTATGTTATTTTTTTGTTTTTTTTTTTTCCTTTTTTATATAATTTTTTTTTTTTTTTCCCCCCAAATATTTTATTTTTTTAAATTATACTATAAAAATGAGAAAAACCGGTAAATTAGCATGGTGGCTGGCGGTCTACACAGCACACATTGCTAAATCCAGATCATGCGATTTGAACCCGTTAGACTTTTTGTGGGGTTATGCGAAAGACAACATTCGTGAAGTTATGGCCGAGATACCGCCCCATATGTGCCGAAAAGTCATCGAAAATTACCTGTTCGGATCAAGGTGTGCGAGGAAGCCCAGGTGGACATTTGAATGATGTTGTATTTCACACATAATGGCATGGCAACCAAACTTTAATTTGAAATAAAAGTTTCATCGAAATTCGAATTCTAAGTGGAAAACCATGTACATGCCATGTCACACAGCAAACGATACACTGAAGTATTTGCAGCACAAGTTCCCCGGAGGCGTTGTGTTGAAAAATGGCGATATCGACTGGCCGCCGCGGTCGACGGATTTGACCCCGCCAGACTTCTTTCTGTGGGCTTATTTATAGGGCAAGTGTACAACAGTAAGCCAAGGACCATCGCCGAGCTCAAGAACAGTATTCGCACCGAAATAGCCAATATATCGACCGAAACGCTCGAAAAAGTTATGGAAAATGCCCGAAAAAGAGCCTTCTTCGCGATCAAGAACAAAGGCGGCCATTGGATCGACATTGTATTCAAAAAGTAGCTCACACAAATTGTAAAGGTCCAATCTAAATAAACATACGTCTGCATTCGCGGATGCATTCCGAATGTTGACTGTGGAATACGGAGATGCTACCTTGGACCGAAGCAACGTTTATCGGGGGTACAAAATGTTCTTGGAAGGCCGAGAAGATGTGAACGACAAAGAGCGTGCCGGACGCCCGAGCACTTCAACAACAGACCAAAAAAATTAATGAAGTGGAGCAAATGGTATTGGCCAATCATCGAATCACCGTTAGAGAAGTTGCTGAGGACCTAAACAAATCGATTGACTCGTGCCATTCGATTTTTATCAATGATTTGGGCATGAGACGGGTCGCCGCGAAAATCGTATCAAAATTGCTCAATTGCGACCAAAAACAGCATCGCATGAATATTGCTAATGAGATGTTGGACTCTGTCCGCGACGACCCAAATTTGGTCCAGAGGGTCATAACTGGTGACGAATCGTGGGTTTATGGTTATGACGTGGAAACCAAAGCTCAATTTTTTAAACATAAATTCTCAGAAAAGATTTGTTTGTTTCATAATTTTCAAGATTATAATTTGCAACTCTGACCTTTAAATCGACCACAAATTCTGATAAGAAGAACGTTTCCGATTTGGTAGATTTCAGTACTTATTGTTTGGTGAAAGTGAAAAGTTGACGCAAATTAAAGTGTCAGAAAATTAAAGTGAAAACAAAAATTCGTTTTAATTTTGTTCATTCATGTTTCAAACGGAATTTATTGACAAAGTAAAAAAATATTATTATACTACATACAAATAAGTCTCAACTAGATCTACAACCTAGATCTACTATAAGACTTCACAGCACAGTAATATTGACTAAATAAAGCAAATGCCAGCGATTCCTCTAAAACTTCAGATCAGAATGAGGCATTCCGGAAGACCAAAAGGCTCAGATTAAGTCTAACTTTATAATAAGTCTCACGGAATGTTTGAAAAAAAAAGTAAGATTTTAAGAATCCAATAAAACTATTACAAAGGAAATGGTCGATGATCTAAAGTGTCAATATCAGAGAGAAATATGTGAATTATAAAATGATGAGGCTGATGTCTTATTCAAAGATCCGATCTACATTTGGAAACTGTAGTGAAAGAATCGAAGGAATTAATAAATCAACCAAGAGGCCACTGAGATTGTTAAGAGCTAGAAAAACTCAAAATTCCAGCATTTTCTGGAGATTTAAAAGAATGAGCGACATTCTTTAACTTATTCAAAGATTCAGAAAATTCAGAAAAAATTGTTGCAGTGCATGAAATGAATTCAACATTTATAATGTGGCTTGGACACTATTAAAAGCAAAGATACGAAAATAAAAGAATATTATTTTCGAATCAATGGGACAGAATTTTAGATCAACCAAACCACAAATTCTGATAAGAAGAACGTTTCCGATTTGATAGATTACAGTTTCAATTGTTTAGTGAAAGTGAAACGGTGCGTTTTTAAGAAAATCAAATTCTAACAAAATTTTCCTTTTAATTTTGTTGATAAAAAAAATATTATTATTATACTACATACAAATAAGTCTCAACTAGATCTACAAAAACTCTACTATAAGACTTCACAGCTATTTTGAACCAGTGAATGCCTAAGCGCTCTCATAGATCAAGGCCTTATCTGCAGAAGCAGCAGAAATGTTAGCAGTTCTAAAAATAAAAACAGAGACAGAGACAGAATACTTGGACTTGGAGAAGCTATAGTAGCTGAGTCCAATTTTAAAGTAAAATATAAATTTTAAATGTTAGTATATAATGCTATATTATAACATTTTTTGGAGTTCAGACTGTAAAAGATCTAAGCAGCTATTGCTATAATCTATACAAATATATATACTATACATATTTCTCCATTTTTTAAAGTTATTTTTAGAAGCGATTTGTTTCGAAACACTTCTAATAGTAACCCATTTTTAAAAAGGACCCATGGTTGAGGTGGGTCCACTAAAGCATAAAGCTCCCATACAAATCAACGCCCAATTTTTGATTTGTGTCAAATACGGTAAAAAGACTTGTTTAGAAAATGACCCATGGTTGAGGTGGGTTCCACCGAAGTTAACTTGACGCTATAATTTTTTTTTTTTTTATCCAAACTGTGAAATGGCGAACTCTTGTATCTTGTATCATTATTGTTGGCTTCAAGAATACCTAATATACTATATAAGGTATTATTGAAGCCAAACAATTTTTTATATTTTCAAAATCGGTTCAATTTTTTAATAAAGATTTATATGAATAAGAGGTGGTAAACAATCGATAATTAACGCTATCGTTAGTTTTAAATCTGTTGATAGTCTACGATAGTCCTATCCACTCATTGTCAGTGACATTCACTGTCTATATATATAATTTACTTGGTGAATGGGACTATCGTAGACTATCAATAGATTTAAAACTATCGATAGCGTCGACTATCGATAGTTTACCATCTCTAATATGTATAAATATACTTATATATATAAATAGAGCTTACTAGATACATAGAGTATATATGCGTGTAAAAGTAATAAACAAGAAGTGCAACTATATATGTATCTATACATGAAATTCCTTTGGATTTAACTAAAACACTAAAGAGAGCGAGTGTGGAAGAATGGTGGTATACCTACTATAAACGAGTATTTTTGTTTTTACTCATTTAAACGCGCAAGAACAACAACAAAATCACGGCTAAACTACATACGCGGATGCCATGTGAGACGCTTTCAGTTGGGCCTCAATGGAAACATGCCATAATGTTGCTGTTGTTGCTGCTGCTGTTGTTGTTGTTGTTGTACTAACATTTGTTGATGTTGCTGCTGCTGTTGTGATTGCACCTGTGCTGCTGTTGGTGCTCCTCCTCCAATTTGTTGTGTTGGTCCTTGTGTTGTTGTTGTATACGTAACAGCACATGAAGTAGGCTGTGAAACCACAACTGGTGCGGTTACCTTACGTTCTGATTGTGTACGTATTGGCTGCGGTTGCTGCACTTGATGTTGCTGCTGCTGCTGCTGTTGCTGTTGCTGAAGTGTGCCTACTTGTGGTTGCGATGGTGGTGGTGCATACATTAACATTGGTGGCGGTGGTGGTGATGGCTCAACGCTTGGATATTTGGCAGGTGGCGTTATTGCAGAACCATGATAAGAACCATATGAACTATCATCGGATTGTGCTGATTGGCCACGATTACGTGGCACTGTAGTCATGCCATAAACAGGTTCATTACGGCGATCATATTTAAGATTACCATCGTTTGGCGTAGGATTATGACGTGTACCATAGATGGGTTGGAATCCCTGTTGTGTTTGTTCTGCTAATTGTGTATTTGCTGCTTGCATTTGTTGTTGTTGCATATGTTGCATATGTTGCAATTGTTGTTGTTGCTGTGTTGTCATTGGTTGTTGTTGTCCACGTATTGAGCCACGTACGCCAAAAATACTTTCCGTACGTTGTTGCATTTGATTTTGTACATTTTGATTTTGTAAATGTGAAGATTGTCCGGTTTGTTGTTGTTGTTGCTGCTGTTGTTGCTGTTGTTGCTGCTGTTGCTGTTGATTGACACGCATTGGATAAAGACTTTGCGCTGGCACTAATGGTCCTGGACGTGGCACTATATCACGATTTATCGCTGTATTACTTTTTGCATAAACCGATTGTGAACGATTCAGATTGCTGCGTGTTAGCGTAGGCGAGCGACAATACATGGAACGTGTACCACCATAAAGTGGCTCCTGTTCTTGTTGCTCGTATTTACAATAATTTCCATTACCATTCAACGCTTGCATATTGCCAATGTTTTGTGATGCAGCATTCTGTGGTAAACGCGGATACGTTGCAGCAGCTTGTTGATATTTACTTGGTTTCTCCACATCTAAATCATAATTCGATTCATCTTCCGATGGTACCGGCGAGGAATCATGATCATTGCTACATTTTGCATGACGCATATTGCGACGTGAATTGAAAATGTATTCATATAAGAGACCAGATATTAGGCCACCAACAATGGGACCAACCCAGTAAACCCAATGATTATCCCATTTGCTGAGCATAAATGAGGGACCAAGCGAACGTGCGGGATTTAGATAGGGCATCTGTAAATGAAAAGAGAGAGAGAAAAAAATTACATTAGTAACGGTTTAGTCAAGAACTGTACTTCATTTTAAAAATAATTTAACCTTTAACAAAGAAAATGTTGCTACCTAAAATGTGCTACCTGCAACAGCAGCAGCATTCCATGCATTTTCTGTTTCGTGTTCGGTTTCTCTGATTTTAACAGTTTTATTTTCATTTTGATTTTTCTCTTTGTATTTCTCTTCTTTTTGTACAAAACATAAAAATTCCCAAAGGGCAGGTGTTTCTGTTGTTTCAAGATTTGCGCGCATGCGCATGCGTAACGTCGGCGTCGTTTCACTTTGCACAAAATATTTTAACAATTATTGTCTCGCTCTTTCGCATACACACAAACATATATCAATGTCAATTATTGAAATGCTTTTAGCGCAAAGTTTAAACTGAGATCCTACATTTTGCATTTCTCGCCCGCTGATTTTTAAACTAAATCTTGAAATCTTTTCAAAAAAAAAACTTACCGATACAAAACTGCATGCGCCGTATGCTGCACCAATCATTGTGGCCGAATTACCCATGAACTTCTTAAATGGATCAGTCGATACGAAATAGCAAAAGACAACGATAAATGTTAAGATTAATTCAACTACAAAACGATGCCAGGCACCAAGTGCAGCGCTTTGTGAGATGGCAGCTTGTAAATTACCCTGATAGCCGGGCACAGTGACGCTGTAAATGAAAGAATTTATTTGAAATAGTGATTAGTTTTGATTATTTTTTGTATAATTTTAAAAGAAGAAACCACTTCTAAGCAAATACAAGCCCTAATCACAATTAGTCACCCCTTGATACATTATTTTACAGAAAATTTAACTTGGAATGGCTAGAACGCAACTTTTCAATCTCTTTTTATATTTTTTGTTCTCCTCGAAACCTATTTTCTGGACCTAAATTACACACAGAAATTGTTCCAATGTTTCTATTGCGTCTTCATCTCTGCAGCTTTTGGCAATGTGTGTTAAATGGGAATCCCAGTCTGGACGCGTCTTCCCCGATGTGCTAATGATCAGTGGTTTTTAATGGCAGTGTAATATCTGAACCCATTGGATTCTTTACCAGGACCGGATGGGAGACGCTTGTTGTGTTGACCAATCAGTCGCTTTATACAGTCCCTAACCAACTTTGATTTGATGACTTGAGAATCTTAAGCCTTTATAACAGCCTGGCTATCCGAGAAGTTGAATACCGATCTGTCATGGACGTTCAGTTCTACTTGGAAAACCCTTCAGTCGAAGGGATTTCTCGACACTCAGGTCCTCCAAGTATACTCTAGCACCCACGCCACAGTTCATCTTAGAGCAATTGGTGTAGATTGACAGACCGTTTCGAAGAACATTACTTCGTATATCTTCTAGATTTTGAACATAAGTCTTCCACGTATCCCTTTTTGAAAAAAACTAATTTACTCCATTAAAACTTGAATTCGAAAATTGTTGATTTTTTTTTCCAACAAACATGCGTTTTACTTAACTCTTACAAACTATGTACCCCAGATTTTAAGCGAAGCAAGTGTAACCAAATCGTTAAAATTTCAAAATTTGAAAAACATAAAAAAAAAGTTATGTTTGCCTTCAAAATACACAAACAACTAAAATGTCAGAATATTATATATATCGTTCGAAAGATCTAAGTTTCTACTTTTCAAAACTGTTTAAAAAATAAAATTCGGCTCGAAGTTAACTTAGATATAGAACTATAAGTAAAAATATATATGAAAAATTTTTTAATCATAAATTCACATTTTCATGGGTGTTTCGCAAATTTCAAGTATATAGTTTGATTTTACTCGACCAAAACTTTTGTTTTTTTTTTGCACACTGTAATTATGCTACACTTTCTGCTTTGTTTCATCGAAATAAAAACTTTTAAAAACTTTCTACATAACCTAAAATTTACCAAATGTTTTTCTTCATTAAAAAAAAAAATTTAATTTAAAATTCTAACATTTTCAAAATAATCAAAAATTGCAACAAAATCTAAAAAATATGCACACACACACACAATGTCATAATTTGCATGCACATTTTAAAACAAAAAAAAAAAAAATTTCTTACATTTTTGTCGCCTTAACTTTTTGCTTATCGAATATGAAAATTTTGTGCTTGAAACTTTTGGTAACAGTTTGCAAAGAAATTTGTTAAAAACACTTTCAAAACGACAGACAGACAGACACACTTACAAATAATAATATTTCTACAAGAAAATTTATGAGTTTCTTCCGTTCAAATAAACCACTCCCAAATGCGTTTGATTTATAAGAAAAATATTACACTTGAGTAAGTCGACATAACCTCAAAATAACATATTTAAGTAGCAGCTTAGTATGAAGGAAATTGAAAAATTTTCGCTACTTTAATGAAAAAAAGTGTATTTCAATAGACAAGTTGATGATTATTTCAAGGATTATAAAGTCATATCCGGCTTAGTATACTAAACGGCAACTAAATGCCTTTCATGTGAATGAAGTAAAATTAGACAACTAAGATACTTTGCAAATATGTATCTAGATACTTTATCTTCGAAGTATTTAATATGCCGTTAAGTATATATATGAGTGTAAACTACTACCTTACTATAAAATGTAAAACTTTTAATTATAGCAATTTTATTCTGATGCTTGCCTGGCCCAATTGTGCACTTTGCCGAAAGTTACTTGAATAAAATTTAATAATTTATATTACGCTTATATAACTTTTTTGCACGTTATATTTTCCAAAGGGAGTACTTCAAAAAAAAAAAAAAAAAAAAAAAAAAAACGTTCTCGTTGTCAACTCAACATCATCATCATCGTTATTATCATTAGGAACGTCAGCAGCTATGGCTAACTTAATTGTTCATAAATCATAAACTGAAAATGTTTGTAATTATGTGTCTGGTTTGTATATAAACGAGAATAGATTCAAAACTAATCAGTCTCAACATTCAGATGAAAACAGTCCTTAGAAAACAGTTCTCTGAAGAAAAATATGGTAAAAATTCACTTGATTTGAAGTATTTCAAATGTAAAGGTACTATTCGCAAGATAGATGCTACTTAGCTTCCAAAATAGATCTCAGGATCTTGGAATTTTCGAATCGAGATCTGATAAAAACAAATAACTAAAATAAAAGCGACTGTTCCAGAGTAGCAAAATGTAGTTCCAGCAACCGTAAAGTTTATTCTGACGGTTTTCTTTTTTATGACAAATTCTTTTCGTCATTTTCTTCAGATTTATTTCACTGCAATTATTGTCTGCTTTTCTCTATCTATGCACCTTATATACCAAACTACCCTCGTCTGTATATCCCATGTTGATTATTATTTTTTTCAACACTCATAAAAATGTCAAACGTTGTCGAAAAGTTTCTCGTTTCATAATTGAGCCTGTGCATCATCACAGTTTCTAATGTATCTATGAGTTTAGGTTATGTGTGCATACATAAATACTTGTCAATATACTCGTATATAAGGGTAGTTAGGTAGGTAGAAAAATTTATTTGAATAGGTTGAAAACGTACACTCACAATGTAACGGTAAGATAAACCATATTTCAGGCTAAATTATTGCAAAAGGTTGTTGTAAGAAATTGGAATGTCATTAAATGAAATGATGGAAATGTTAAGTTTTGATTATATTGAATTTATCATATTTCTGTGGTATATTTATGAACAGAATTTACATTGTGCATTTGGTTTAATTTTAAAGAGTTGATTAAAAATATTCTTTGTATGGTAGATCTTTAGGCTGTTTCCTATGCTACACCAAAATAAAAAACTTATTACAATCTCTTCCGATATCCAAAAATTCGTAGAGTTTATATTCTAAAGGTCCATAGACGAAAAATCTTTTTGAAATCATTAACTCAAAGCTAGAGTATAGTGGAGACGACTGTGGCGAATGGCGAAATTCTTAGCTACGAGGGCAAACTATTTAATTCATTACAAGTATTTTTTTAAATTTTTTTAACCATTCCAAGTTAGAGATTTTGTTAAGTTCCTCAAAGAAATCTATTTAAATCGTTATATGTTTTTTTTTTTTTTTTTAAATTTTTTTATCTTTTCTAAATTATGGATTTTGTTAAGTTCCTTTAAAAACGCGTTTGTTACAGTAATGAGCTTTCAACCAAACAATTTCTTCACGCTTGGAAACAGCAAATAATCGAAAATCCATTAATTTTGAAGAACAATGGTTTACCTTTTTTTTATCGAAAAGATCATATTTTGACTTCAGAAAAGAAAGTAAAAGCAAAAACCTTTCTTCAAAAAAAAAAAAAAATTTTTTTTTTGTGAAATGCTTGAAAACTTCATAAATATCTCCCAAACCGTCGGTTCGATTTTAAAGTGTTGCATACACGTTTGAAAGGAAATTTAATTACCTTTCGTTTTATAAAACTATTTTTGAAATCAGACAAGTACATTCAGAGATAATTGCAATTTAGTGAACTCACCAGAAAAAGTAGTGATACGAATTTCTTTAAAACTGCAAGCATTTCAATTGGCCTAAACATTATCCCTTTATACAAGTCTATTTTATCTATTTGACTGTACTTTTCTACTTAATGCTTAAAGCCTGTTCATATGCTCACAACTCTAATAACGAGCATTTTGCTACTACATAAACAATGAGTAAAATGAAATTTTAAAAGCATTTTTGAGTTTTAAATAAAATTTTGTTTTAACGCTAAAAACTAAAACACATTAAAAACGCATAACTATATTTCGTGTTGTGCTAAAACAAATTTTTACTTAATTGCACAACGCAAATATTTTTGAAATATCAACGCATAAATCATAAATAAATACCATACGGAATATACAATATGTATGCTGTATTATGTGTGAAAAAGCATAAAACGATTTAGTAAGCCATAATTAAATTACGGAATAAATAGTTGAGATACATACAGAATAAAAAGTTACATATTCCATAGACAAAAATATTCAATAACATTGAAGTACATAAATTGTTTGTTAACAATTTTTAGACACAATTCCCTCGACACATACGAGTTCCGATTTAATAAAAAAAAAAAAAAAAAAAAAAATAGAACACAACTGGCACCTGTTATGTTCCTTTTCAACGATTGCCAACTGTAACCGGAAGAGCATACGAAAAAGTCATTCTGCATTCGTATTAAGAATTTATTTTTTAACGTAAAGTGTACAGGACAACTACGCTTCAATGCCAAACAGAAGGATACATAATATATATGTCTGTGTATGTGTGTACTTGAATAGTTTGTGCAGTTAAAAAATTCAGAAATTCAATTCGTTTGCAGTTGATTTTCAGATTTGGCTGAAATGTGCAATTGAAATGGAAATGCTTTAACAAAACAGGCAGGAAGCAAAGTGCATCTGCAGCAGGAAGTTGCGCTTTAAAGATTGAAATCATTTGTGGCACGTTTATAAAAAAAGAAAAAAATTTGTATAATCGAAATAAAAATCATTTTCTTTTTTTTTTTTTGAATACTATTTTTATGTGCTGCGCATGAAAATGAGTTATCAATGCTGTTCTTTAAAAGTGCCGCTTTCTTTTTTTTGTTCCTTTGTTTTCGACTTAAGCCGCTTTTTAGAAGTGAAAGAGTAGTCATTTTTTGAAACAATTATGCTTAAATTTCGCTTAATATGCATGAAGAGAAATCCTGTTTTCTTAAGATACAAAAGTATCTACAAGTTTGGTTTAAGCAAAAAAAAAAAAAACAGGCTTTAATAAGAAGAAAGATCAAAAATTGTGCGAGGGTTGTTGTAGAAAATGATGTGCTAATAAAAATTAGTTTTGTTTCTTGGTGACCTCGACATAGCTTGAAAAGGGGTTTTATAAGAAAATCGGCGTATATTCTGATTATTATTTGTTTCTTGGTGACCTCGACATAACTTGAAAGGGGTTTTATAAGAAAATCTGCGTCTATTCCGATTATTATTTGTTTCTTGGTGACCCCGACATAGCTTGAAAGGGGTTTAATAAGAAAATATGCGTCTATTCCGATTATTATTTGTTTCTTGGTGACCTCGACATAGCTTGAAAGGGTTTAATAAGAAAATATGCTTCTATTCCGATTATTATTTGTTTCTTGGTGACCCCGACATAGCTTCAAAGGGGTTTAATAAGAAAATATGCGTCTATTCCGATTATTATTTGTTTCTTGGTGACCCCGACATAGCTTGAAGGGTGTTATAAAAAAAAAATCGCCTATTCGCCTATTTATTTGTTTTTGTCTGAAAATTTCTTTCAGTATCCTATCACAGAACCCTCGCATATACATACATATATATTTATTTAATGACTAATTTCGGCAGCAGGTGCTACACACAATGCATCCATGCCAGTTTTTATTTCCAGCTGCTCTTCAAAAAAACCCTTGACCAGCGCTACAACAACAAAAAGGAAGAGTTAAGATAAAATAAAAATCGAAGTTTAAAAACTTTAAGAAAAAGGAGTAAGCAAGGAATAAAAAAATGGACAACGTTGTGGCTGATGAAGTTGACGACGACGACGACGCGACACGTGTTTGATTTCGTTCAGCCAGACGCAAAGCATTCAGTTCAGAATAATCAACTTTATATTCTGTTGCGCATGCGCAGTTGTCGTCGCCCCCGTCGTCTCAGACACAAACAATGCCAATGGCGACTGCTGCTATCTGTTTTCTTTGATTCTGTTCAAATAACGATGAAACCACAACGCATATCATTGTTAATTATACCTTTTTGCTTGCGCATATAGCCTGGCTTACTGATTTCGGCGATTCTTAAAGATTATATTTTTTTTTTTTGAACGTGCGCAGAACACGCGCGGTCAGTAAATATATATATTTTTTTAATTTTCTCTTTTTTATTCAAACAAAACAGTACACATCCGTTGCAATGCTACTGGTAGATACTTTGTATCTGAACAAATTTGTTATTTGTGTAAAAAATTGTGTATTTCAAGTACTCTGCATAAAGTAAATAGCCTGTTTCCTTTCTAAAACACATCACATTGCATACATTTTATGCTGCAGTAACTAAAAAAAAATATACACTTACAATTCACTAAAAATGCTAAAGTATCTACAATATGTGACACATGTGGGAATGTAAAGTATCTCGAATATACATACACAACGTAGTACTCGTACGTACATAAGTACGCATTGAACTATTAAATTTCATGCATGCTGCCAAAAAGGAATTTCAAATTTAATTGATTGCATTGCTGTAGTGCATTGCTGTAGAACTTGTTGAAATTTCATTTTAAGTGCGTATCTAGTTAAAATACAAAAGCGCAAGTACAATTGAAATCAATTAGAACGTAAGGAGTGCATTTTTTTGAAGGTTTGTAGCAAGGTTTTTTTTTTATTAAGTGAATTAGTGCATGTTTAAAAGCAGTAATGTATCTATTTGATTAGCATAGGTTGAGATACTTTTTTGGCAGATAGTTTGTAGCTTGAAGGTTTTTAATCAATGAATTAAATTAATTGATTTTATATTGAATATACAAGACATAGCGTTTAACTAGCCCATTTAAAGGGAGTACTACATTTGTACAGACACCAAAAATATTTTATTAGTTTTTAATGCTATAGAAGTAGGGTAAGATGTATCTCTGTGTTGATATAAAATAGAGCCCTGCCTCGATTAACTTGTCAAACAGCCATAATCGTGTCTGGACTTACTCGATCCAACTTACTCGAACTGGTCACTTCGATTTAGCTCATATTTTTATCCAAAATAAACTCGAGTAATCTCCATATCGAGTATTCATAGTTTCGGTTAAGCGACCAAAGTTAATCGATCCGTTCGATTATTCGTTCTTGTCGGAGTATGACGTCGACTTGCGGTTTTAATTTCGAGTTATTGAATCGATTTTAAATTAGTTAAGTCGAGTTGATTTTCTTTAACTTTTAATTTGACTAGTTAGACCGGGGGAATGAGCTAGGTTTTTGTCGTGGCTCATCGAGTCGACTTGTAACGAAATTAAACGAGTCAAGTCAAGTTGATCATTTGCCTAGCAATGCGAATCGTTTATATTTCGAGTTTTTTAACCGAGGGGAATGAGCTAGGTTTTTGTCGTAGCTCATCGAGTCGACTTGTAACGAAATTAAACGAGTCAAGTCGAGTTGATCATTTGCCTAGCAATGCGAATCGTTTATATTTCGAGTTTTTTAACCGTGGGGAATGAGCTAGGTTTTTGTCGTGGCTCATCGAGTCGACTTGTAACGAAATTAAACAGAGTCAAGTCGAGTTGATCATTTGCCTAGCAATGCGAATCGTTTATATTTCGAGTTTTTAATCGTTTTCGGATAGTTGTACAGGACTCTAGCATGTATTATTTTTTAACAAAGTCTTTATTATAAGCTTCGTTTCAAAGATCTTTAAATTTACTCAAAACCAATTTCATTGGAATTTGTCCAACAATTTTAATTAAATTTTATAAAAAAATCCCTTATAATCGATTTTTTCATTAAAATACATGCTTTCTTCAAAATCTCACTAAAACCTATTAAAACCTTTAAATACATTTTTAGAAGGCGTGGAAAACACACAAAATAAATAAAAATTAATAAATACTAAGCCAAAAAAAACCAAAATCTAAACCAATTAATCAACATGAAATAATTTTTTTTTTTTTTTAAAGTATCTCAAAGAAACATATGTTTTGCTACCCTAAAAATATACATATACAAGAAGTGCAACTTTCACGAACAAGTTTTATACAATTTTAAGGAGCACTAAAAACCAAAAAAAAAAAAAAAAAAAAAATGAGATCAGACAGCAGCTGAAGCCTGTCGTATCAAAAAACAAAAAAAAAAAAAGTAAAAAGAAATGCTTAAGAAAAAAAATCTTTAAAAAAAAAAGTATTTATATAGCGCAAACTCAACAGATGTTGAACAGACAATTCCAAAAAGCCACTGATCGGTACCCCAAACGCATAAAACGCACATCGAAAGAAAAAAGGAGTTCAATGTACAGGAAGAAAAAAAAAAAAAAAGAGGAAAAGATACAAAAAAACTCAAAGCAAAACAACAAAAGATATTTTAGCAATGCTACGCATGCGTACAGATACAGTAAAATTGAAGAAAGAAAATACAGAGAATGAGAGAATTTAAGGATAAGTATCTGTGTCAGCATATTTCCTTACAAGATACACGCAGGCAAACTGAAAGTATTTGTATATAAGCAGTAAAAAAATGATAAAAATAAAAAAGGACACGCTTTCAACGCCTGCAGCACCTATACAAATGCTAACTATTTATCATCCTTATATACATACACACATAAAGATAATTTTCTATCTAAAAGATTTGTGTTTCTTTTTTTTTTTTTCTACTTTCTGCTTTATCCTTGCCAAGAAACAATTGCGTCTCTAATGAGCAAAATGTTGTAGCTGCGTGTTGCACATGCTCAAATATAATGACAAAAAAAAAAATTCCAACACCAACGCAACGCAGCAGACAATAAAGGACATCTCTAGCACAAATGGCAAATCACAGAAGTAGTAGAAGATTGTTGTTGTTGTTGGCAGATGTTTTTCTTTTCTTCTTTTTTTTTCAGATACATATTGTTCTATCTGTCTGTCTGTCTGTAGCTAGTTTTAAATGCGTAAATAGCTAGAAAAAAAATCTGTATATACTAAATACACACACACAGATACATAGATATGCAGGTGTGTTCTAGATACTTATTGTAGATACATAAAGAAGCGAAGCATAGCTATGTATCTCAACGTGTATGTTGAGCGATTGCTGTAATCTTCTTTTGAAATTGTTTACCTAGCTGCCTGCCTGTCAGGATGTTTCTACCATTTTGCTATGATTTGTCAACAACAACAACAATCGAAATGAATACCTGCTTTTTTTTTTTTTTTTTTGGAATTTTTCTATTTTTCTGTTTTGCTGCTATTTTTCCGCAAAAGTAAACTTCCTGTAAAGTACTTTTATTTCCTAAACATACAAGTACAGTAAATAGCAAAAGATGTACGATTTTATAGATTTCGTATTTGCTTAGAAGTAGAAAAAAATTAAATCGAACTTACCCATAAAGTATTGCTGCTCCAGCTATACCACCGCCACATTGTGCGATTATATACAAAACAGCACGTAGCGGCGATATAGCGCGCACCACACACGAGGCTAATGTTACGGCAGGATTAATGTGTGCGCCTACAAAATAAGAAAATTATTTAAGTTTAATTTTAGGCTTAAGCAACTTAATCTTCTTCTTTTTTTATTTTTATATATATAATTTATTATTAGATTAGAAGTTGTCTTAAAATATAAACATCAGCAAGTCACTTTCACATGACTGATTTTTATTAATCTGACGTGATATGGAAAAAAAAAAAATATTCCGAGTATAAAATGGCAAGCTGCTTGAAATTGTTGTAGTTCGTGAAGCTTAATTTGAGCAAAAAATTTATTTTGCGAAGCTTTCTGAACATCGAAAACGGTATGCGAATTGAATTCACTAAATGTAAAATACTACAAATTTTAGTAACACAAATTAAAAAGATTTTTTACTTTCTTTAAGTAACACTATGCGACGAAAATAAATCAAAAGTTGGTAAGTCTTATGGTAGAGTTTGTAGATCTGGTTCAATAAACCCACAAACTGCATACTTGGAATTTGCGGCACAGCCATAAAAATCTGAATTATGGTTCAAAAACTGATTTTTGCTTCTATTTTAACTAATGGGTTTTAGATCTGTTCAAGGAAAACCAAACTGCATACTTGGATATTGCGAAACACCCATAAAAATGTGAACTTATGGTTAAAAAACTGATTTCTCCCATATATTTTTACTTATGGGACTATATCTCAGTTAACTACGAACCGAATTTTTTTTTTTAATCAGTTTTGAAAAGAAAAAACTTAGAGCTTTCGAACAATACACATAATATTATGACATTTTAGATGCTGTGTTTATTTTTAAGACAAAAGTAACTTTTTGTTTTATTTATTTATTTATTTTTACCAAAAATTTTCAATTTTCTCGATGTTTATTACACTCTTTTACTTGAAAGCTATATCTAGGGCATGAAATTTTTGAAAGAATGCACATTTATGAGTAATTTAGATGTTTGATGTAAAAAATTTGACAGAGATTGACGAAGTTATTAAAGTTTTTCTAATGACGAACTTTTCACGAAATTACACTTTTTAACAATTCATGTCTTAAAAAATAAAAAATTTGAGGAAAATTGTTAGAAAATGTCGTAATTAGAAGTGTCAAAATCTCTTTTCATTGGTTTCAATCTCTTCTAAAATTTAATGGAATAATGAATATAATTCACAATTAGTTTAAACTGCAATAATGAAACTGCGGTGCATATTTTATTTATTCTATAAATGGTGTTTGAACTAATTGTGAATTATATGCATTATTTCATTGAATTTTAGAAGAGATTTGAAACCAACCAAAAGTATTTTGTGTGACACGCCAGAATATGATATATGTTTTTTAAAAGGTCTTATTTTTTATTTTTTAACCAGTTTTGAAAGTAAGAAATCCTTCGAAAAAATAAAAATCGGTTCGAAGTTTACTCAGTTATACCACATAAGTGAAAATAAAAAGTAAAATCTATTTTTTAACCATAATTCCAGATTTTACCTATATTCCAGATTAACATTCGAGACCTACAATCCTAAATTAATACTTCTCAGCTATTTCAAATTATTTTGTTTTTTGTGTGGCACATTTGCAGGTTGCTGGAGATTATAGAAGGATACTAATAGTCGTGTTCAGATAGTTCGTTTAGCTGTTATGTATGTTATTTAATAAGTATCAAATTATCTAAACTTTATTTTTGTATTTTTAAGATACTTTTCGAATTTATTATACTTGGGACCAGAAATTGTCTGTAGAATATCTAAATTATAGTTTAAGTAGCTTGCCATGCTTTTTATTCTTGTAAATATTTTAGCTATAAATTAATTTTTTACTTTTAATCTATTCATTTATTTTGATAAATTATGTATTTGTGTCGTAAGACTTATAAAGCTTAAACAATAAATAAGATCCATTGAAAATTTCAAGCATCATAGATACATTTTCAATGTATTAATGCGCAATTTCTTCAATAAATTTCACTACATAAAATTCCAAAAGCTTTTTATAGATACAAATATCTTTTCTTTCAACACTCAAGTGCATTCAAAAAATTATTATTTTATATGCTCAATTATCTGTGAAAATCCGCTTAACATTTTAAATGCTATTTAAAAAAAAAAAAACGTAGAAGAAAAATACTTAAATAAAATTCACAGAAAATCAAAAACACATGTTTTAACTAAAGTGTCACTTCTACAAAAGATACATTTGTAGCTGCAAGTATATGCATAAACAGATACAAATAACATACTTGAGACATGCTATAAGTCATTTCTTGTTGTTGTTGTTTGCTGCTTAACTCAAGTGTTAAGCTAAAGGCAAAGAAAAACAAAACAAAAAATGAAGAAAATTTAATTGACTTGCATGTCAACGCAAATAAATGTGTAAAGCACAAATGTATTTATCAAAGGCAGCAGAAATAAAGTATCTACAAGATACAAAAAAGAAGTTGTAGAAAAACAAAACAAAAAATGAAAAAGGGAAGCGCATGTGTGCACCCCAAACGTAAAGAAAAGTAAATTGTTATACTTGCGCCCTACAAATTCCCACGCATGCAATACTTCAGAATAAAAAAAAAAGAATAAATAAAACTCCAACTCTGACATGAACTTCATTTAAAGAAACTGACTAACTTACCAGATATATGCAGAAAACATTGAGTCAATGTGGCCATGGCCAGGCCAGAGGCCAATGCTGTTGCTAGTAATACCAATGAGACCGATGCACCCACACCGGCACCCGCTGCAGCGCCACAAACAATGAAAACGTAAAAGAATGAAGCCAAAAATTCGCTTATGAGGGAGCTGCAAAGAAAGAAAAAAAAGAAAAAGATACATTTTTTAAAAAGGAAACATAAAAGTAACGCTCAAGATAAACATTGCATATTAAAGCATAAAATAAATGAATAAATAAATAAGTAAATATTTGCGCGCTTTAATTTCGCTAGAAACGTACAAGGAGCAATTAGTGTATATGGCAAAAAAAAATGGAAGACAGTGGTGTAGTCTTGTCATATTGTGTGGCGTTGGTGGCAACAACAATAAAAATAAAAAAAATATATTCCAATTGAATTCTGAAAACTTTGTTTATTCTTTTGCTACTTTTATTTTCTCTTCGAGGCATTTTTTTAAGCAACTGCAAGTGGCAGCTGCAACTGATTGGCGTCAACATTGACTTAACGCTGATGTTTTGAAGTTGAAGTCAAGCGACACAACGTAACGAAGAAACAAGAACATAATCGCTGTTGTATCTTCATATCTGTCGGTCTGTCTTTCAATCTTTCAGTGCTTGTCAATATAAAATTTTGACTCTTGAAATTCTTTATGCTTTCTTGTTCTTCAAAAATTTTGAGCATATTTATACACTACAAGCACACTGATTGAGTATATTTTGTTTTATAAGAAAGGTTCTTAAGCTTGATAATATTTAAAAGTTATTGTGTATCTAAGCAGTGAGTGTTTGAACCACTATGATCATTGCTTTGATCTGGCCCAATAATCTGGATCGTTTTTGAGATTTTTAAATTTATTAATCTTTTTTTAATTTATCTTGTGTTCTACTGGTTCCTTTTTTCTAAACAGTCGCTCAAATTGAAGATAATTTAGTTTTCCACAAATGTATTTTACGAATTGTCGAGATCGATTTGGTCGTTCAGTTTCTATAGGCTAAGATATACAGGAAAATAATTTTTTTTTTTTGACAAAAATAAATAAAAATTATCCATAAAAAATCTTCAAAATTTGCGAATTTAGAAAATATTCTAGTGAATTGTATATTGAAAATAATTTTTGGAATCGCTTTCGAGATTTTTAAATTTATTAAATTTTTTTAAATTTATCTTGAGTTCTACTGGAGTTTTTTCCAAACAGTCGCTCAAATTAAAGATAATTTAATATTCCATATGTGTTTTTAAAATTGTCGAGATCGACTCGATCGTTTAGTTTCTAGAGGCTTAAGTATACATGATAATATTTTTTTTTTTTTTTCGAAGAAAATAAAAATTAAAATTATTCATAAAAAATCTTTAAAATTTTGGGACCTAGAAAATAGTCTGATGAATTTCAACTTAAATGAGTTTGAAAGTATCGAAACTTTAGGTTCATTTGGATCAGTTTCAATTTAAGTTCAAAAGAAACTTTAAGTTCGAAATGATTTTTTTTTAGGCGTATAAAAATTCAAAACGTCATTATTTTTCGAAATATTCGAAATATTTAATTTAAAATAAAAATTAAGTCAAACTTTCTTGTCGTGTAGTGTATCACATTGTTCATCAATTTTGATTTTTTCCATTTTTATTTCAATTATTTTTTTTTTTTGGCTTTTATTTACTACGAAAATTTATCAACATATTTTTTTACTTAATTGCAGTTGCGAGTTGATAAAATAAAGTGTCGCTGAGTGTATTATTTAAAAAACGATGAACAAAGACATCCCAAGAATACATTCAAATGGAAAAGTATTTATACTTTAGTAATTTTTTTTTAGGCTTAAAATAAATTGATTCTAAAGCAACCAAATTCACTCAACTGCAATGTTGGTTGCCTAAAATTTCTTGACTTAAAACTGTTCCAAATAAATATATAATATATAAAATAAATTTGTACTCATACTTTTGCGACACACTATAATTTATCTGTTTATATGTGAATTCCGTTTTTTTTTCGGAACGAGGCAGGTATTCATTAAAATCATGTTGCATGTTGTTGTTGCAATCATGTTGAAGGACTTTATCGCTACATAAATGCCATACATTGTATCTGTTGATAGTTGGGCTTGCAAATAATTGTTTTATTTTTATATTTTATTAAAAGAAAAAAATTGAAAAAAAAAAAAAAAAAAACAAAAAAACAGGAAAATAATAATACAAAATTTAATTGCTCTATAAACCTTTAAAATATTTTAATGGCGTAAAAATATGCTGAAATGCGGTGATTTTCTTTTAAGCGCCTTACATATTATTTAAAAAAAAATGGGTTTATATTGATTGGGTATAAAGTTTGTAACGTTTTGTGAAGTTGTCTGACGAGAAACTTTAAAGTTTGCAAAAAAGTAATTTTTTAAACAACTAAAATTCGGACTGAGATGGATGTAAGGACGGACAGACAGGCTGTATTTGACATTGATGGGGAATCTGGACTTAGGTTTATTATTTCTGCATTGTCAGGGAAATCTCTTTGAACCGAATTAAAACCAAAAAGACTTTGAGCGGTATCAGGAAAATTTCTTTTTTAAGCGAATTTTAATAAAATTTTAACCAAAAGAGATTTTAATTTATCTGAGAATTATAGGGTTTTTATATAAGCAAATTGAATAAATTTATTGTTTTTTTAAATGAACTAATTTTAAAAAATTGAAAAATTGTTTAATTTTGAAACACTACTAGCTTATAATGAGTTTTACTGTTATCAGTTTCGCTAGAAATGTTCAAATTTTTCCTTTATGGGACTATAACTCAGTGAATTACGAACCGAATTTTATTTTAAAACCAGTTTTAAAAAGTAAAAACTTCAAGCTTTCGAACAATATAAATAATATTATAACATTTTAGATGCAAATATATTATAAAAAGGGTTTTTTTTCTCGACAAATTTCCCAGGATTTTCTTTTCGAAGACTTCCCAGGCTTTTTAACTTTTTTTTTTTTTTTTTTTTTTGTACAGTGTAATTGATTTAAAGTTAGTTAGGCTATAACTCAGTAAATTACGAACCGAATTTTATTTTAAAACCAGTTTTTAACAGTAAAAACTTCAAGCTCTCCAACATTATAAATAATATTATGACATTTTAGATGCAAATATATTATACTAAAGTTTTTTCTCCAAATTTTTTTTTCTCGAACTTTTTTTTTCTAAGTTATAATTTCTACCAAAAGTCTTCCCAGGCTTTTTAACTTTTGTTTTGTTGTTTTTTTTTTTTTTTTTTTTTTGTACAGTGTAATTGATTTGAAGTTAGTAAGGCTATAACTTAGTGAATTTCGAACCGAATTTTATTTTTAAACCAGTTTTAAAAAGTAAAAACTTCGACCTTTCCAACAACATAAATAATATTATAATATTTTTTATGCAAATATATTATATTAAGGTTTTTTTATTTCTCTAATTATTTTTTTCCCCAAACATTTTTTTTTGCCTAAGTTAGAATTTCTACCAAAAGAGCCAGATTTTTGAACTTTTTATATTATTTTATGTTTTTTTTGCACAGTGTAATTTATTTGAAGTAAATATTGAAATTCTATACAACTTTAATGAGCTTTAGTTATGTTGAAACTTTATATCCAATTAAATAACTTTCTACAAAAAATTTGTATTGTATAAAACTGTAAACTATGCACCTATATGTATACTTCTATATTGTTTTTAGCCCACTCTACTGCCCCAGTATATAAATATGGGCTAAACTAACTTACCGCCAAAACTCGAGCGTACGTATTTCAGCTTGCATTGTTCGCTTTTGAGGCTGCAAAGTGCTAGACAAACGATTTACATTTGTATCCTTGCGCATAGCCTCAAGACGTTCGAAGAGCGTTACTATATGATAGTCTATATTATGCTCAAGCGGTATTGTATGTAAACTTTCATCAGCCATTATGATATTTTTTTTTTGTTGTTGTTGTTTTTTCACTTTTGTTTTATTTAAAGTTTATTTTTGCTATTGTTTTTTTTTTTTATAAAGTTTATTTTATATTCGCGCGCACAAGATTTTGTCTGCTGCAAAATTAATTAAACCAAAAAACTATTTTGCTTTGCTGCATTTGCAATGATGACATCGAAGTAAGTAACAAAAAAAAAAATTATGCCGACACAAATTGTATAAAATTGATTTAAATTTAACAATTATACAATTTTTTTTCCTTTTTACTTCAATTGTTGTTGACCGTTAAATTTCGCGCGAGTTAACCACAGAAATAAACACAAACACGCGCACACAATAAACTGCTTTAAATTTTAATTTTTTTTTTTTTTTTTTGAAAGATGCGCAGCTGAATTATGAACCACGTCCGTACACAATCACGTACTGCGAGCGATTGAAACCTGCAGCTGAAAACGATTTCGTTCAAAAGACAAAAAAAACCTCCCCCACGGCAAGTGCATGCTGCACGATGTTCGAAAAACTCACCACAACTCAACACATTCGCCGAACATTGAACACTTTCGTATTTGAGTCAAAAACTCACCACCAAACAAAACAGCAACCTGTTGTTGTTGCGGCGAATGCGTAGCATGGGTTAATCAAAAAGTTCATTCATTTTGGTTTTTTTTTTGTGTCTTTCTTTGAAGTTTTTGAGTAATAAAAAAAATAAAATAAGTAAGATATCAGGTTATATGGTGTAATATGTGGGTTCGAACTTAAACGAGAAATTCTAGCACAAAATAAATATTTTCGAAAAAATAAACTACGGCTAGGTACAGATTTTCAAGCCAATACGACACTATTTTAAGTCCATTTCCGTTTACATTCTGTAAAATATGTGTAAGTACCCGGAAACCGTTTTCTTTGATTATCGTGGTGTGGTTTACTCTCAGTTCATCACAGATGTTCAAAAACGTTAACATAGAATATTATTTATCCGTTTTGAGACGCCTATGCGTGAGCATCGGCAGAAAACGGACAGAATTGTGGAAGTAAAACTGGTGGATTTTGCACGAAGACAACGCGTTATCTCATAGAGCCGTGATTTCACAAGAGTACAAAGCCAAAAACTCAATAAACTCAATTCGCCAGATTTGGCTACCTGTGACTTTTTCCTTTTCCCAAAACTAAAATTGCCTCTTCGGCGAAGGTGTTTTGAGTCGATCGATGCCATTAAAGAAAATTCGCAGAAGGAGCTGAAGGCCATACCTCAGGCGGCTTATTAGCGGGCCATGAAAGATTGGGTTAGTCGATGGCATTGTTGTAACGCTTCAAATGGAGCCTATTTTAAAGGTATGTGTTTTTATACCCTGTACCCAAAGGGTAAAAGAGTATATTAAGTTTGTGCGAATGTATGTAACAGACAGAAGGAGGCAAGATAGACCCTATAAAGTATATATATTCTTGATTAGCATTGGAAGGTGAGTCGAACTAGCTATGTCTGTCTGTCCGTCTGTCAGGCTGTCTGCCGTATCAAAATTGAAACTTAGACTCTCCTAGGCCGTCAAGTATGCACTTACAAACGGTTTTTCTCTAGACCCATTTTAAGGAGTACCCCCCATACAAATCTACCCCCAATTTTTGGAGTTCTGCATAAAAATGTCATTGTTTTTTATTCTAGAAAATTCAAATTTAGTATAAATTATGTCTATGATAGTCCCAATCAAATATCCCAATATGATAGGACCAACAAAATTTTAGGTACAGCCCCATACAAATTTACCCCAAAATTTTTACATTAAAACGTCATTGTTTTTTATTCTAGAAAATTCATATAGAAAATTTTACTTAAAAAGTCATGGTTTTTTATTCTAGGAAGTTCAAATTTAGTACAAATTATGTCTATGGTAGACCCAATGAAATTGACCAATATGGGTAGGCCCAACAAAATTTTAGGTATAACCCCATTCAAAGATATACCCGATTTTTTAAGTTTTTCTATAAAAATCCAATTCAATGAGGTATGGTAGTAAAATAGAACCTAACTTAAGGTACATATAGATTGGGTATAGGGTATCTTGCAGTCGAGCCTACTTGACTTCAGCGTTCTTTCTTGTTTTAAATAATTTCCGGCTACTTATTTTACAGAATGTACATTTTCTCAAAAACTTATTTTGGGGAAGCTATTATTTTGTAAAGTCTTAATATATTGTAGGGGTAGGAACTTGGTTCTTGATTGATTGATTTTAATTAAAAAAAAACAACAAGGAACGCTTAAGTCGAGTATGCTTGACTGCAAGATACCCTGTACTCAATCATTATGTACTACCATACCTCAAGTTTAAAAAGGGTTATATTTGTATAGGGGCTATACTTAAAATGGGTTTCGACCACACATATGGGTATATTTCATAGGCACCATCATAGGAATAATTTTTACTAAATTTAGACTTCCTAGAATAAGAAACACTGAATTTTTTATGCAAAACCCCAATTTTTTGAAATTTTGTATGGGGGTTGCCCCCTTAAAATCAAGCTAGAGAAAAACTGTTTGCAAGTAAATACTTGACATCTTAGGAGAGTCTAAGTTTCAAAATAGTATTTGTCTAACTAAATTTCTTCCAATAATTAAAAAAAATAATAACATATTTTAAGCAATAAAATTAAATAAAATTAATTTTCCAGAAACTCCCGCAGTAAAACAAAAACATCATTATTAGAATCAACGCCCTTCAATAAGTCCTTAAAATTCATGTGAAGAACAAAAATAATATAAAAACAAAATTTTATTCCCACAGCAAATTAAGCTACGACAGCAAAGTTGACCTTGTTGAAAAAATAATAAAAAAAAAAAAAACGAATTGAATAAAAAAAAAATAGTAATAAACTTTAATCTTATACAAAGAAGTTACCTAACTCACACGCAGCGAACAGACCGAACAGACCGAATGATGATCATTGGATATGCGAAATAGTGAGCAACAAATGAAGTGAAGACCAAATTGGAGACGAGTATCACGGCTATGACGGACAGACGGACAGAGGGACATAGTAAGTTTGTGATGCTACTTAAGCTTAAATATATGAGGTATCAAATATTGTTGCAGCGCATAAGTCACGAAGCAACAACAAACAAGCTTAAATTCCAAAAGGAAGAACTGAAAAGCAAATTTTTATTCCTGTGCGCTTACTTGTGCTGCTTCTCTGCATATTCAACGATATTCAATGATCATCATTTATGAAACGTGTGGTCGATTGTTGGGCCCAACTAGCACATCATGACACCATCTTAGCCATACCACAGAGACAAAGTACAGCATCAATGAGAGAGAGAGAGAGAGAAAATTAAGAAACTCCTACAAAAACAAAGACAACGACGACGACGTTATCAAAAAGAAGAAGAAGAAAAAAATACTTTAATAAGGGAACTCCAACTCATTACCTCCACGAATTGAAGCAGAATTCCCACGATCATAACAAAAAAACAACATCCCAATAAGAAAGGATACCGTCCAGTTCAGTTCAGTTCAGTCCAGTCAGCTGCCATACCATCCCACTGCATTGATTGATTTCACTTTGCAGTTTACTCTGTACAAAGTATCTTTTATAACACACACAAAAGTATCTTTCTCTTGTTTGCATTTTTTTGTATTCCGTCGATCCAAAACTTTCACGGCTCATTGGATTGTAACTCTATGCTGCTGCCTGATTGTCATGGCATATCAAGTGTAGCACATAATTACAGAGTGCAACATATTAGCCGACAAAAAAAAAAAAAAAAAAATCAAGCATAAAATATTAATAAAAAACAGCAAAGAAGTTGACTATCAAAATGTGTCTGTTTTGCTTTTGGTTTCAACAACTCATCAGCAGCATCAATAATCGTTTGATTGAATGTGATCATACTTAAATATATACATACACGTATAGGTAAGTTGAAAAAAAGTACAATAAGTTCAGTCCTGAGAATCTACTTAAATCGTTTCATCAGCCAACTGAGCTACAGATGTTTTGTTTGTGGGAAAACAAAAAAAAAAAAGATACATTTTCATTGATTGAGATTGTTTTTATTGATTTTAAATTGCATATGAAACTAAATTTCACACATATTGTTTGTCCGTTTAAATTTAAAAGCATTTAAACTTTATTTCCTTCCGATTCGAATTTTCGTCTTGGAATTTCATATTAATAACTTTTTTTCCATTGCACCCATTCAGAAACCTACACAAAACAATGATATTTGAGGTGACTTTGTGTAGAGACTATATGACAAAGTGACCTCATTTTTTTTCAATGTATATTTGAAGCAATTAGCCTAATATATGACTTTTTTTATATAACAACTCGAAAATAAGATTTAGGTTTGTATGGGTGCTATATTCTAGAGTGATCCGATCCTTACAAAATCTCTTGTGTATAGGCCTGTGTTGTCATTGGAAATACATAATGATTTATGAGACTATTGTCATACAAAAACTCCAAGTTATGCGGTAGATTCGTATTGGAGCTATGCCTAAAAATGGGCGTGGCACTTTAATTTTAACTCGTTGACTGCATAGGGCGGAAAAAGCTTAAGTTTTGAGTTTCAGCTCAATATCTTAAAAACTAAGCGAATGATTCGCATAACTACAGAGAGACGAACAGACAGATGGACATGGCTAAATCGACTCGTCTCGACAAGCTGTATATTATACTTTAAGGGGTCTAGGACGTCAAACTTTCTGACAAACTGATAATACCTCTCACACTATGTTTTGCGGATATAAAAAATATCTCAATCTGGCTCAAGTCGAACAGTTATTTTACTCCAAATTTCTGAATTTCTTATTTTTACTCACCAATGTCGGGACTAGACCCATTTCCCGTACCATCCGCCGAATTACGGAACACGATAGGCTCCATGACCCATATATACATACATACTATAATATTTGAATCATACTATTAAGAGACACAGTTTTTATACCCGCCACACGTAGTGTGAAGAGTATTATCAGTTTGTCGGAAAGTTTGTAACGCATTGAAGGAGGCATCGGAGACCCCATAAAGTATATATATTCTTGATCAGTACGACGAGACGAGTTGATCTAGCCATGTCCGTCTGTCTGTCTGTATGTATGCGATTCATTCGCTCAGTTTTAAAGATATTGACCTGAAACTCGGAACATAAGCTTTTCTCAATCCTAAGCAGTTCAAGTGTTAAAATCGTACTGCCACGCCCATGTTAAGGTATAGCCCCCATACAAACTTACCGTTTTTTTTCTGATTTTTTGTATGAAAATAGCTATTATATAGCGTAGTCACTCCAAGTTGGGTAAAAATACTTCTAATGTCATCCAATATCAAATCCAAGTTGCCACGCCCATTTTTAGCTATAGCCCCCATACAAACTTTCCGCCCATTTTCGAATTTTTGTATAAAAATACGTATGATTTATGAGACTATTTACTCAAATTTGGGTAAAAACACTTCTAATGACATCCAATATCAAAACCAAGATGCCACGCCCATTTATTAGTATAGGCTCTATACCAATTTTCCATCCACTTTCTATTTTTTTGTGAAAATAGTAAATTATTTAAGAATATATTCACTCCAAATGGGGTTGCTGATATTATAAGGATCAGCTCAGTACAACATAAAGCCCCAATGCAAAGTTATGGCGTGCATTTTCTAATTCTGTTCTAAAACCGAACCTAAACGTGGGGGTATTTGTCCTTGTCGGCTTTAGAACTGAAGTAAACCAATTCTTGTCCCTGTATAAGAAGCCGCTGGACTATGTGAATATCAGTCCCTTAAAAAATATTGTTTTATCGCTGCTTAGTATTCAGGGAGCCAGAATGACATTTTAATATTCATGTCTGTTGCATGAAATGCTCGTTCCTTGATTTTAATTTCAGTTTTGATATTTTTAAATTTCATGTTTTTACATTAAGCTTAAATTTACTTACTAACCTAATAGAGTAATATACATACAAGTATGCACATACTATATGTATGTATTTATATGTATATATATGAACTCATTCAGATGCAAAATTTTTTTTAAACTTTGACAAATGTTCACCCAGAAACAGGTTCACAACAGCTAGCCAAGTTCCCATAGGGACAAGTGGACGGACGCACAGTTTTTCCATTTGCAATATACAAAAAAAAACCTACCTATATTTTAGAACGTCCATCATGCAATCGCACTTCCCCAAAACATCAAGTGCAACGTCAGATGTATGACGACACGTGCTAAAAAAAAAAAAAACTTTAAAAAAAACAAATTCGTATCAAATCAAATTCCAGTTTCCACTCAAAAATGTCGCGCACTAATGATGTTGCATTATTTGCATATGTTGACCTGACACAAGCGCAACAACAACGATAAACACGGAAAAGGGTTAAATTTTTTGTATATCCCAAAGTTGCATTTGATGTTGATGATGATGATGAGTACACGCAAAAGGATATTTACACTTTTGGGTAGTTTAGACAAGCCGACTGTTACACTTAATTTATGCGTGTTCTACAATCATTGACTTGGTCGGTCGTATGCATTTAATGAGTATGAGTATGGGAAGGAGTAGGAGTAGGGTTTTTGTCTGGCTAACAATTAACGAAAGGGTTAAAGGGTTGTGTCGTGATTTATGCATGTTTGTGCAATGTATTTTGCATTATCATTTTTTGTTTTTTTTTTTTTTTTTGTAACGATTTTATTGTGGCATAAATTATTGGGTCGTTGTGATTGCAAAAGGGTTAGAGTGTAGATAGAAAAGCAGGTGTTGGATTCCATGAAATTAGTCAAGTTGAAGGCCGAACTGTGTTAGAAGTATAATACATTTTTTTCTGTTCTGTTAAGATACATGACGTAAATGCATTTTTAGAGAACAATCTTTGCAATAAACTGGGCGCAAGTTTTTGGGCTAAAACTGGAACAAACGATGCGAAGATTTGATAGACGAAAAACATCACGAAATTGAAGGTTCATGGAGCTCTAAATCCGTATAGAACAACAGCAATCTTGAAGCAGATAATAAAATGGAAATTAGTTCACTTCTAAACCAATCTGAACGCCTTGGAATGTCAGATGTAGATTCTGAAAGACCGAAAAAATCTAAAAATTTTTGATCAGATTGTCAAAAAAGAGATGATTCTAAATTACAATAAAAAACAGGATTTGACATATTCGATGAAAAGATCTGGCAACACTGTAACTTTTGACAGAGATGTCATATCGACTAATGATATAGCGCATTTGAAGCGTCAGCCTAAAGAGATTTTAGCAGTGGAAAATTGCACGCACACAACGTTAAACGTTCTTCAGTTTGTTGAAGTTTACATTCAACATGGAATAAATAATGTAAAAACGGTGCTTTCTGCGACCACAATGTATTGGTTTTATGAACGATTTTCAACTGCTTAGGCACTTACTAATCCCAGGCGTCCAAATAAAAAGCGAAATATTTGAAATATCGATAGTGCCGATAGTGCTATCGATAGTTCTACACCTCTACTGAAAACAGTTCCCGTTTTGCAGCGGTTTTCATGGTTTTGTCCAACATTTCGGCCGAAATGGCTACTATATTTCTGACTAATGTTGATCTTCAGTTTTTTATAAGATTGTTGGCTTGTTTAAGTAGTCCCACAAAATGAAGTCTTGTGTTAAATCTATTGAAAATCATCATTTTTCGAATTCAGGGAACAATAGCTCAAACAAAAAATCAGCTGAGTGTGTTGAAGCGCCGTCTATGTGGAATCATAACGTAACATTTTGGTCATAAAGAGGAATCTCGTAAATGATTTGAGAATTGTTAGTACCGTAGTTCTGCCATTTCGATTACTCTTTGCCCCATTCCATTCGACAGACAGCACTTCTTGAGTCGTCAGTTGAATTTTGTACGGGAGCAAATGCAATGCAGTCCTCTGCGATACGAGTGCGATATTATAATCCGATCACGTTGGTCCCTTTTTATATGGACGCTTGGGATTAGAAGGTGCCCCGTTGCTTTTAAGAAAACTATCGTCGACTATCGAAAGTTTTCCACCTCTAGCTTGCATTAGAGGCACAAGGCAGTTATTTGAAGAAATATTATATTCAAAAAAAATATTTAAACTGGTGTCCATGATTTTAAACATAAACTTTAAAAAATTAGTTCTTTCCTTGTCGTCGAGTTTGGCCAGCCTTCCGCATCCATGTATAAAATCAGCACGAAAAACAAGTGAATTAATTGCATCCCACACATGTTTTCACAAAAACAAAATTTTTATAAAGTGCAAAATCCTTTAAATGAGTTAATAATCATTAAAATTTTACACTCCATGCATGTTTGTCATTTGTTGTACACATCAACGAAACACATACATAGGGGAATTTCGGTTTCATTTTTAAAATTTTCCAATTAATTGCGACAAAAAAACTTCATTTAAGTTGAAGTTAAGTTGAACAAATCGATTTTCGGTTATTACTCGTTGCAGTCATTAAAAATTTTTGACATTTTTCTTTTTGACAATTTATTGATACGCTTTGATTGGATTGCTCAAAAAGAAATCAAACAGATATCGACAAAAAAAAAAAAATAACAACAAAAATATTTGACCTTTTGACAGACTTGCAAACATTTTGCGCGACCATTAATGGCGAAGGAGGAGGGTGAAAATTCACTCCTCTGAAAATTTCAACAACGTAGTCCAAAGTGGACAAATGTGCATGGCAGCACATATTTTTTTTATATGTTTTGAAAGTTAATGGCGATCTATTTCAATTTTTCAAAAGTTTTCAAATTTTCAAGTTGATTTTTTTACGAGAAGAACCCTCCTCTCCTTTTCATAGCATCCCATACGATAATTGTTAAAAAAAAAACGCGCTGCTGCGTGTTAATTTGATTAATTGAAAGTCATTCAATGGGGTGGTTTCTTTATCAACAACACAAATGGCAATCTTTTTTTTTTTTTTGTATTTTTCTGGCGTGATTAAATGATCTTTGTATCATTTTCAAGTTTGTGTTGCATGCATCATAGGGGGAGGGGAGGACGTTCCAAGTTGTTTTTTTTTCAAGTAGCACTGTAAATGTTATACATAAACGTTTTCATTGTTTGTTCTAACAGGTTCAACCACCGATTTGTGGTTTCATTTTAAAGTTTTTTTTTTATTTCGAATTTAAATATCGCATTACTCCCAGACACTTGAGTTTGTAAATAATCGCTTCACTTGTCGCGGTTTTTTATATGCATTGCATATAGTACATATGTAATTCTATGATTTTGATTTGATTGTCTGATTATCTGTTTAAAATTCTCTGGTGAATTTTTATAACATGTGTTTTCTGAGACAGTCTTTGGCTAATTGTTTTCTATAGAAGAAAGTTTGTTGTTTGGGTTTTGGGTTTTGAGAACAGTTGCATAATTGTTTTTGCATGGCATATTTTAAAGATTTAATTTTTCGATAAAAAAAATATAAACAAGCAAGAAAGTTAACTTCGGAAGCACCGAAGCTCAAATACCCGCCACACGAAACTTTATTAATTTTCTTGAAAAAAAAAAAAATTGAAGGTGAGTTTGTATGGGACTATATGTTATAGTGGCCCGATCCTTGTCATATCGGAAGCATATTCGTAGGATAACAGTAGAAGTGATTTTACACAGATTGAAGTGAATATATCCATAAATAAGAACTATTTTCATACAAAATCTGAAAAATGGGCGCTTGGTATGTATGGGGGCCATATCAAAAAATGGGCGTGGCACCTTTCTTTTGAAATTGGATGTCAATAAAGTGCTTTTATCCATATTTGTAGTAAATACATTTACAAGTAATAACTATTTTCATACAAAAAAATCGAAAAAAATGGTAAGTTTGTATGGGGGCTATATCTAAAAGTGGGCGTGGCACCTTGGTTCTGGTATACAAACTGCCTAGGAACACAAAAAGCTTAAGTTTAAAGTTTCAGGTCAATATCTTTAAACCTTTCCAGAACAACGCATTGCAACAGACGGACGGACGGACAGACGGACAGACAGACAGACGGACATGGCTAAATCGATTCGACTAGTCGAGCTGATCAATAATATATATACTTTATGGGGTCTCCGATGCCTCCTTTAATGCGTTACAAACTTTCCGACAAACTGATAATACCCTTCACACTATGTGTGGCGGGTATAAAAATAATAAAAAAAGCGTGGGTACAGTAAAATAAAATTTTGAACGAAAATTATTGGCCAGTTTCACAACATTATATGTTCTATTTTGAAAAAGAATTTCCGGGATATTACCATTTATAATATTGTCCTTGATAGAAGTTTTGTGCGAGATTTTCTTAGTGAGCGATTCTAGTTCTTTTGTGGCAGAATATTCCAACATTCTACAAAAATTTAGATCTTTTACAATTGGTCCGAATATACTGGTGCCTTCAGACTAAGTTACAAAATAGTTAATAGGAGTACAATTGTAGCACTGCTAAATTGCCCGGATAGAATTTTTATACTCGTGAAAGCTGTTGTGGGTTTAATCCAAAGAATTTTAATTAGTACAATCGTATGGCACTATCAACTAGAGATGGGGATGGACCGTGTTAGCCCGACCCAACACGAAAAAATGATTTTAAAAAAAGGTTTAAAAGTTTAAAAAAAGTTCAAATCCCGGGTTCATTGCTTGAATAATTATTTCATTATAAAATAAAATAAAATATAAAATAAAATATTTTTCTATAAAGAATATATACTTTTGAAAATCGTTGACCAATTAGGCGAGAAGTCATTTAATATATACATCGTAAGAAAAAAAGTGTTATATTTTTTTTTTTTTTATTTGGTTTTCGTGTTTTTTTTTTTTTTTTTTTTGGGGAGCTTTTTCGGGCCTCGAACACGAACGACATATAATTTTTCAAACACGAGACCACATGAACACGAAAAAATAAATGGGCCACGGTGGGCCCAGTCTATTCCCCATCTCTACTACTAAAAAAAACCATTATGTAATCTTACACTATGCAATCTCGTTTGTTCCAACAAACCAAGGTCGTTTCGTTTTCGAATTTGGTATCAGTTGAATGCTGAGCAACCAGAGTATACTACAAGATGAATCCATTACACAAATGGTATGTAAAATAAGTACCCGGAAGTTGTTATTTAAATCGTCCCGAGAAAAGATATTCCTGTATACGAGTGGTACAAGACGTTCAAGAGGGACGGAGCAGTGGTGGAAGATTCCCTCGTTCCGGACGACCATCGACCTATTACAACCGACAAAAACGTCGATAAAATCAAATCGTTATTTGAGTTCTAGAGAGATTAGTAGTGAGATAAACATCTCATATACATATGACAGCACAGAACATTTTGACTGGCGTATTGGGCATATGACACGTCGCTGCTCGACTCGTTTCGAAAGAGCTGAATCTTCTGCTGAAGACATGCTTTCTCGAGCCAATCCTGACTCCAGCTTCATGAAACGCATCATAACTGGAGGTGATACATGGTTGTATAAATGTACCATGCAAACCAGTCAACAATCAGACGAATTGTGTCATTTTGCTGCACAATTTGATCCATGGTAAAATTCGCCGGACGCACAAAAGATCGACTCACTTTGATAACAAATGTATACACACCAAATGACAGATGGCGCTAAATTGTTAGCTTGGTAATTAAGGACACTACTAAAATAGAAAATACAATTTGTCCGATATTATTTCCGGGTACTTATTTTACAAAATATACAATGATTTCAGCTAGACTCACCCACATGCTAAATGTGGTTCAGATAAACCCATATGAACTTTACGGATTGAATGGTGTGAGAACGTTTACTAATACAGTCTTGGATTCAGAGAGATGAACTGGGGAAATGATTCATACCAAAGGAGTTCCTTCCCTAGGATAGCGTTCTGGACTCGTACTCCACTAAAAGATTCTTTCAATTCTTCAGTTCCCCTTAACCTAAAGACAATTTAGTTCCTCCAGCTCAAGTATTCTACATTTCATTTTTATATGTGGCTACTATACTGCAATCTCATAATATCTAATCCCAAGCAACAAAATCAAATAAAATCCATACAATTTGCTGGAATACAAAAAAAACACTTTCACTAATGCCACTTCACTCCCCTAAATTGATCTACTTTTTTGCTTCATAAACTGCTTATTATTTTCCTATAAAAAATACCTCAAAAAAACAAACTTATTAATCAAATATGCAAATAAGCAAAAAAAAAATGTTCCATTTTTACCGCCTCATGCGGAAACAAACAACTCAATTGAATAATTTTCCACGAATTTTCACGCGTCATACATCATATTACGCTGTTCCCTTCCGTTTTTTTTTTTTGCAAACTAAATGCAGGCATGCAAAAAAAAAAAGAATATTCTGCGATTTCCTTCAGCCCACTTGGCTATATAGTAAAGATTATTATGAGATCAATTCAATGGCGATAAAATCAATAATAACAAATCGTAAAAAATGCAAATTACCAAACGGGCGTGAACTATGCAAAAAAAAAAAAAAAAATGCAGACAGACAAAAAAACAACAACTTCATAAAATTTGCATATGAAAGTCGCAAGGACGAATTACATATTGCAAAAAATTATGATTGGAATAAGAATGGAAATGTATGGCTGCACATAATTGGCAAATGCAAATTATTTTTTGGTTGTTCCTTTTTTTTTTTTTGCATTACTAACCCCCAAAGGAAATCGCTTTAAGGTCGTTCTGCATGAAATCGAAAATTATGTATTTTTGGTATACAAATTTATAGATTGTACAATTTGCTGCTGAAAGGTTAATGTCCTTTTCCATTTTGCATTCGTGCAATCGTACTCAACTCACCGACTGGTCGCATTGCTTGCTGACACGAAAATGTGATTGCAAGAAATACAGGACTCGACTCTCGAGTCTAGGACAAATCTACAAGTATTGTAGTACTACATGCAATGCATTTCAATTTGCATAAATTTTGAACTTTCGAATTTGGAGAAGTTAGAAGGGAATTGAAAATGAAATGAAATTTGCAAGAATGTCAGAATGTGTAGCTTTGATTTTCTGTAGACATGTCACAGTTGGCACACAGACAGGCAGCCAGGCAGACAGGCTGTGTAAATTTATTAATTTATGTTTGCAAATCTAAAGACATTTGACATTTGAAAACCATTTTGATTTGACACAAATTAAAGACTCAATTAGATTTTAAGGTTGAAATTTTGTGGCTTTAATTACAGTTATAATGAAAATATTATTTCAAATAATTGAAGATGTGTATTGAAACAAGGAAACACGTTAACTTCGGTGGAACTGAAGCTAAAATATTTGCCACATATTGGGTTAGTTTATTTTTGTTCAGCAGTGGCTTAGGTAAAATTTGGAGAAGGGATGAGTGGAGTCAATAGTCCCATACAGCCAAAGTTTAGACACAAGCATGGGCTAATGACAGAAAATAAACATTTTCTTTAAAAAAAAAAATTATAAAATGGATGCTGGCTTTGTGTTGGGGCTATATGTATGTTTTAGTGGGCTGATTCTTACAATATAAGTAGAGTTTATATAGGATGACTTTAGAAGTGTTTTTGCCCCATTTGGAGTGAATATATTCATTAGTTATTACTATTTTCACACAAAAAAATATAAAATAGGCGGAAAATTCGTATGGGATCTATACCTATAAATAGGCGCGGTGCGTTGGAGTGAATAGATTCGTAGATCGACTCGTGTTGATCAAGAATATATATACTTTATGGGTTGTCTAAGGATTTTTTGAAATTTATTTCATATACTATAATCATTTTGGAAACGACGGTGAGCAAAATCCAGAGATCCCTTCAATTATCTGCAAAGGAAAGAGACCTTAAAAATTTAGATGTGTAAAGATATATGAATAGGGTTTTTTTGTTTAATTTGAAACCCAAAACCCATTTAGCAATTCATGGACAGCTCAAGAACAAAATTTATGATTGAATGGACAACCGTATTTCTTAGTAACGGAGTGGAATATTATCGTTCGAAATTTTCGATAAATCAAACCCAAAATTAAACAAGAAAAAACGTTAACTTCGGTAGAACCGAAGCTTAAATACCCGTCACACGAATCTTTAAAGAGTTTATGTGTAATAATCAGTGGTCACCCAAGTTTACACACAATATTAATTTAAAATTTTAAGCTAAGAATACAGATATGTATAACAACATGTTCCTCCAAAATATCTGGAAATGGGCGGTAAGTTTGTATGCAAGAAACACCTAAAAATGGAAGACGATGTTGGAAGAGTTTTTACCCAAAATACAGTAAATAATAACCATTTTCATACAAAAATTCGAAAATGGGCGGAAAGTTTGTTTGGGGGCTGTACCAAAAAATGGGCGTGGCACATCGAGCTGATCAAGAATATATATACTTTGTGGGGTCTACGACGTCTCCTTCAATGCGTTACAAACTTTCAGACAAAATGAATATACCCTTCACACTATGTGTGGCGGGTATAAAAGAAATTTATAGACGTTTAAAAGTTTGGACCTTGACTTTCTTCATCATATGCATAAAATTTTTGTTTTAAATATCACTGAAAAATTTACCTCAAATTTAATATAAATGAAACCTCAAAAGCCATACCTTTTGGAATGATTACACCTAGAGACTTGATACTATAACAAAATTTGAATCTGGTGATCCAAAATATATTTTATATCTATATTTTTTTTTAAATTTCCTTTCAACGCGGGTAGCGAAGCACACCGGGTTCAGTTAGTACTTTATAAATATTGGACAATGACCTCTTGAGGCCGTTTGTCAGATTTCATTAACAAAATGCGTTAGTATATTGACAGCGCTTTAAAAATATAAACAATGACTTTCTTGGTAAGAAGTTGTGGCATTTCTAATATGAAATATGGAAAAAATTCATGGTAAACGCGAATTCGACAAACATTAAAAAAGAATTCGAAGATTTAATAAACAAAAATTCAAATATTTGCTAAAGTTGGTACAAATTTTAATTGCAAACTTCTTCTTCTTAACCAAATATCTTTAAAATTCTCAAAAATTCCAAATACACAAATTATTTATCTTTCATTCAATTTTTAAATACGACATTAAAATGCTTTTAATTTCAAATTGATTTGAAATTTTCTGCAAAATTAAAGCATTTAATAGAAAAATCGAATTTGTGATTTTATCTTTATTTTTTATTTATTTTTTTTTTTTTGTACAAGACAAACTGTTTCAGTCTAGCTACCTACATTCCATGCCACCACCCTGCGCTTCACCCTTATTAGTCATTGCATATAGTACAGCTTCTGCAGCAATTGTGTTTTAATAGATTTTCATTCAAATGATGAATCCTTCATCTGCATAGAGTAGCAGCAGTAACAGCAAAGCATACATACATGTGGCTTTGATTGTGTCACCCATTTGTGTGTGTACACTGAACGCAATCATTGTTTAATGATGCATAGAGAAATTGGATTAGTAGTGTCACAGACGTATACTATACTATATGTATGTATGTAAAAGACTGATAAGTTATATTATAGAATAATGCGATAAATGCTTAAATTATTTGAATTACTTTGAATTTACATTAGTCTCCGATTTAAGAGTAATGCAAATCAATTTATCGAGCATATGAAAATATTTGAAAAACTTCTCACCAAATTTAGAAGAATTTGATATAATAAAGTTTAAAAATATATATATGAGTGTCGAGTCAGCTGTGGGAATCATTGGACAAAGCTGAAGAGGTGGCATGTTATTGGCACAGCACTCAGCTATGAAATTGCCGGGTGATTTCATTGCAAAGGGGCATCTGACACTCGTCGTAAAGGTTGAGCATGTGTAACAGAAGATTGTGGTACAATAGCATAACTGGAAAGTTCCTGGCAATGAAGTTGGGAGATTAGTCTCTGAAAGTTTGTAACGCATTAAAGGAGCCATCGTAGACCCTATAAAATATATATATTCGGTCAGTTTAAATGATATTAGGCTGAAATTCAGAACTTAAGCTATTCTCTCTAACGACTAAATCTAGTATGCCACGCCCAGGTATAGCCCCAATACAAAATTACCGGTTTTTTCAGTTTTTTTTTTTATGAAAATAGCTATTATTTACGAGCGTCGCACAGTGGTCGAAATCGCGAAAACGCGCGCATGAGCATTTAAACGTTTTACAGTCCGCAATTCTTAATCGATTTTTTTGTTTTTTTGTTTTTTATGAATTAAGATTAAATTATTAACATTTTTTTGTTGGCGAGTGCTATATTTATTTTTTTGTTTTGACAATATTTATTGTTAATGTCAACATATTTTGCACAAAAGAGAAAAGTTGAAAATTTTTTTTTAAATATCTTAGTTTTATGCTAAAAAAAAGAAATGAGTTGCAGTTAATAAAAATCTGTATTATAATTTGTTTGAACAAATTAGTGTTGTCTTTTGACAACATGGGTATATTAAAACTTATTTAAAAAGTAAAATATATTTTTCAATTTTTACATCGTCATTGTTTGCACTTTTGTTCCTTTTAAATTTTGAAATAAGAAACTTCGATTTTTTGGAGTTTTTGATATTAAAGTTCTTTTGATATTACTCTATTTCATTACTCATATCAACGATCTCGGCTGGAAGTTCCTTTTTCTTAGGCGATGTATTGCTGACGTATTGACTTACTACGAATGAATCTGAAGTGATCAAAAGACGGTTAAAGAAAGATATCAGTCATATTGTCAATCCTTGAGTTTTTTCTTGCGTAATTTGTACGGAAGGATTTAAAATCTTTATGCCTTCCTTCTAGTGGTTCTTCGGAAAGCACACCAGCTGGAAGGATAGAGTTCTTCATTATTGCCTCTCCATGAAGTAATATTTTATGTACTGTTGGCCAGAAGTTAAACCAGCCGTACAATGCGTTAAAGTCCTTAGCAGCTTATAGAGCATATTTAATTTTTTTACTACTATTAATAGCGATAAGAATATTTGCAAATCGATTATTTAAATCTTCATTTACTTCTGTAATTTTAGAAGTAAATTTTATATCACCAAAGAATCGACGAGAAGTATTTCCGTCATTGCTTGATCCGAACCCATGCTTTGGAGTATCAAGAAGCAGTCCTGTTTCTTTCTTAAAAGCAGTTTGTATGGAAGATTTTTTCTCATTCATTAGGTTTTTCTCAGTTTCATTTAATTTAGTTCCTTTCTTTCGCCAGTTCTGAGGAAGAACTAATCTGTAGGCAAGATTAAAAAAAATTCCATGAATTTTATTCTTGCATGGAGAGGCGAAACTCCGTATTTCAAATTATCTTCTGTAGTTATTGCACGTGAATTTGTCTCTAATCCATTGAGTGCCATTCCTGATCTACCACTGAGAAAACATTTAGTTGTAGCTTTATTGCCTTCCAAAGTATTTAAAACTTTTGTGTCGACCATTGTTAAATCTAACTTGTGCTTTATGTTTAAATTGCCATTTTCAATAATTGTGCTTAACTTTTTTAAGTTTAAGATCTCTTCTTGCATTCTCTTAACATATGTAATATTCTTTCTCAACCGCTTCGTTAGTCTCCTTCTCTTATTTTAATCGCACAGGCCACAGGTCTTATGGAATTCGGAGCCCGATTTTCCCAAACAATACTTTTGCATCCATTCTCAATTACAATCTACATTAGAAAAAACTTACCAGCATCGCTAAAATCCATTTTAGAAGAGAATTATTTTTATAAAATGAATCTTAATTGTAAACTTGTCTTCCACTTGTATTAAACTTATCGCGTAGCGGATCGAGGATCAATTTCGCTCTACAACGATAAAAATTACTCGAAACATCTTTATACAATAAATTAATTAATTTCATCAATTAAGTTAATTTTAATCATTTTACACAAAAAAATTTTATAATAAAATGTTTGAAGTGACTGTAATGTTTATTTAGGTGCTGTCGTGATCTTTCTTGATTTAGTGCAATTGGACTAAATTCCACTTTATAAATGAATCCGCAAGTATCTGCAGATCAAACATGCGTCAATGTACTCTCCATAAGTTTCTCTGTATTCCCAAATCATAGATTTAGTGGGCAAAACTGGGCAAAAAAGATGCATTCCATTAAAAATTGAAAAAAACATTCAAAAAAGTGAAAAAAACCGCCAAGTGTTCCAGTTTTACAATGCGTATACCAAAATAAGCAATAAAATATAGAGTGTATTTTGTTAAAATACAGACCTTCACAATTAAAATCCATTAGTAAATGTTACAATAAGTTAAAAAACATTAAAATGACACGTTATTGAAGTATGGTCCAAGTTTTTCTTTTTTAACATTTAAATACAGAAACAATATTATACTCTACAAACATAATTTATTTCTTCGATGCTGGAGACAAATCATTGAAACAAAATTCAACTTTGGTACCTGTAAAGTATCACAAACATGTTTCAAAAGTTAAAATACATTTTCGAAAAAGTTCGAATTTTGCCTTCATGCGCGCGTTTTCGTGATTTCGGACCATTGTGCGTCGTTTCCACCGGAGTAAATGTTTTTCCTTGTTTTTTTAAGTTTCTTTTTTCGTTCTTCCACACTTCAAAGTTTTTAGTCTATTTCTTTTTATTCCAAGCCTTTTAAAACCTCAGTTACGTCTAGGTTCGAAAATTTCCAAAATCTCTTGCATATCCGAATTAAAATGTATTTGACTTTTTGTTTACAGAATTAGTGTTCATTGTTCTTAAATCTATTTTAATTCTCGCGAAAATATATAAAATATTCAAATTTATTGTTTTTTTATTGAAATCTTTTTTTGTGCAAAAAAAAAAATCAATTTACGAAAAATTCTATTCTTTGAATTTAACGCATATTCAAATCCGACAGATTTGCCAAAGCAACTTGTACCACATATGCTACAAAAAAAAATAAATAAATAAAAAATAGAAAAATCACAGATACTTTTGTCACCCATATATAACCACAACAACAAGAACCCAAACGCAAAGCCACAATTCGTAATAAAACCTCAACAAAAAAAAAAAAAAAAGGAGAAACCGAAAAACATTTTTAGAAAATAGAAAAACAATTGCCAATTACGCGCGCAGTGGTCTACTGTGTCTTCCCTTTTTTATTTATAGTCGGAAAAGTGGGTGAAAATCGTTCATCACAACAATGTTACCTTCCTACACCTCCTCCTCCGGTACAACCCCCTTTCAAAGTGTTTTGCCACCAGCATGTTGCATGTACGAATATGTTGCATGAAGAAAAAAAACCCAACAGACGGAAGCACACGCAAATAAATGTGGAAATCACATTTGCTCGTAAATTTCAATAAAAATTTGAATGTCGTTTTCTGATTTTTTTTTTTTTTTTTTTTTTTCATTGCTCGAAGTTGACATTTGTACAAGCACGGACGGACGGACACATAGACAGTTAGTTAAAGTAATAGTAACGTAGTACATAAAAAGGTTAACCGCGTAATAAAAAATCATTCAATTGAATAATAACACAATGAGATGAGAGTTGGAATTGAATAAGGTTAGTTATGAGCTTATAATTTTATTACTAAGGATGTATTTCGGTGTATGTTTTTTGTTATTCATGTGCCTCAAATATTTACCGCAACCCTTTAGCATATGTTTGCATTTAAATATTAAGTGGAATCATATGTAAGGGTTATCTTTGAGTCTATTAAACTATATTCTATATTTGTTAATCAGTGGTGCCTTAAGCCTGTAATTTGCGGAACACTCCAAAAATCTGGTCTTATGGTTAAAAAACTATTTTTTTTCTCCTTTTTCAATAACTCAGTCAACTACGAATCGAAATTTTTTTTTACCGTTTTTTAAAAAGTTAGAAATTAAACCTTTTGGCCAATATATATAATACTGTTTTACCCGCGGCTTTGATTTACTCCTTGTCAGTGAGAGATGAGTCGATGTTGCCAAGTCCGGCCCCTGTCCTCTCAGCGAAGCAGACGCGTCAAGCCAAACATTGAACACAAAATTATCTTATATCAAGTACCCCGTTGGGCCACAGGTCTAAATTTCAGACACCCTGAACCTCAAAACATTTAAATACTTTTGAATATGCATAATATCTAGTCTCTAGGTCAACTCATTCCATTGTCCCCAGTCAAAACTTTTCAAATCACGTCCTATTGCTTAAATAAATTTACAAAAAAAAAAATTTCGAAAATCCCTTCAACATGTAAAAGTCTCTTACGTATATTCATTCCAAAGATATGGCTTTTCCGGTTTCAAGGCCCTCATTAGGCCCAGGTAAAAAATTTTTAAAATCACGTATTAGTGCTCACCTGAAATCTAAAAAAAATAAAAGATTGGGCAAAACATCTATTTTTAGTTCACCAATGGGTCCCAATTTCGGAAATCCCTTGAACACATATTTTCTTACCATCTTTCAAATACTCCCAGTTACATGTCTCTACGTCTATTCATTTCAAAGAAATAGGTTTTCCGGTTTCAAGGCCCCTATTAGGCCCAGGATAAAAAATTTTCGTTTTAATAAAATTACACTCAATGTTCCGCTACTCAATGACTATATGTATACCTACAGTAAAAAATTTCAGATTTATATCTTTAGCCTTTTCGCCGGCCACTTGAAATCAGTCAGTCAGGTGAAAGAGTCTCATACGAAATATTCAGCTTCTAGACAATCGATCTGATGGTCGGTCTCAAAGTTTTCTACGATTTAAAGAAAGTAAATCTAAGTTACTAAAATGCTCCAAATCAAAAAGAAATCGAATGCACTTCATTCATTAAGTTAACACACCTTTAAAAAAATTTAAGTCTTATTCAAAAGGTATTAACAGCACAAACTGTCGAAGCACTTCAGTATAGACTATCAATTTATCATGTTTCAAGTTCCAGGCGCTTTAAGCGACAAATTAAACCGAAAATATTTCAACTAAGGAAAAGAAATAGGTCAGTTTTGAAAACGATCTTGAAATGTAGTTTGTCTGTTTAAAGATTACTTCTCACTTCGTTCTATTGGCATTTATATTAAATTGACTCTCTTAAAGATAGTTCAATTCGAACCTATATTGCAACCAGATGTCTTAAACGAAGTCATAAGCAGCATATGCACTACTCGCAATTCCATACTCATAAAACTGAGACACAATACAAACATTACCAAAATTTAAAATCTATTAGAAAACTTATAAACCGATTTAAATTTAAAATAATTAATATATGCATAACAAACGCAAGACTAATATAAAATCCAAAGAAGCAAAGCTGGTTCATAAAATGATGCAGACAAGTTTTTTTATCTTTAAGTTTATCAAAAAACTAAAACTTTATTATTGATGTTAAATAAAGGCTCAGGTTTATTATTTGTTTACTTCTTTGCCTTCTTGGCATCACCCTTGGCGCCTTCCTCGCTTTCAGCAGCTTCCTTGGCGCGCTTAGCGCGAATACCAACCAAACGAGCATCAGTACGAGCCTAGAAAATAATAATAAAGTAAATTTAGTAAACATTTTTAATTGTTTTCTTAAAATAATCTTATATGAATTTTTACCTTGCGGAGTGTAGCGAATGCCTTGAACTTCTTCTCGTCTTGAGTAATTTCACGGAACTCAATGACTGGTTGTTCCTTCTTGATTGGCATAATTGGACCTCTAAGTTGAGTAGCCAATTTGCATTCCTCAAGGGTAGATTCACCCTTACGGATCTTCTTCTCATTAATGGGGAACAAGATCAATTTGCTTCTGTACTCCTTCAGACGCTGAATGTTGCGCTGACGTGATTCGATGGACTTGTTCTTGCGTCTGCGATCAACAGAAATACCAACGGTCTTGGCGAAACCGGCAGTCAGACCAGCACCCTAAATAAAAATAAATAATATTCAAAATTAATATTATTTAATACTTTTAATTTTAATTCTTAAATAATTAAGTACTTCTTAAAATATAAACAAAATAAAAATTATAAACATAACCTCAAAATATTATCTTTTGTTTTCAAAAAAAAAAGTTTACCTTCAGTTCCTCAAGAGTAAAACCGCGACCAGCGCGCAATTTGGTGTGGTAGCGGATGGTTGGGCATCTGACCACTGGGCGCAATGGACCGCTGGCGGGGCGTGGGAAGACAGCCTTAGCCTTCTTGACGCGGTTCTGATGTCTGCGCAGCTTGCGCGCTGGCTGGTTGAACCAGGTCTTAACATGACGCTGCCACCATTTGTGGTAGTGCTGATTTGGAATCATATTATTACCCTTACCCATTTTTGTTGTTTAGTCTGTAATGACAAGAAAAATAATTCTTATAAGTATTTTGCACTATAAACTGGGTACACTCCGGCAGCGCAAGCAGTGCTGTCCACCACGTGGCTGGCAGTTTTTACATGTTTTAGCAGCTTAACAAAAACTTTTCTGCATATATTTTATATTCTCATAATTGTTGCACATGTATTACACACTTTGCAATTGAGTAATTACCAATTACATTGATATTTACACAAAATTTTAACATTTTTTATAGCAGCCTAAGAATTTTACGCACCTTTCTTCCCAACAACGAATCAAAAGGAGAAGCGCAGCCAACTTTAAGCTGCCAGCTTGTTTGCAGTGCTGGTTAATTTTGCGTTTCAACACATTTTACAACACTACATAGACGCACATAGAGTTTACATGACGCGGAATGGAGTATGAGAAAACAAATATTTGTGCGACACATTTTTGCATTTTAATTTAAATAAATAAAAATTTTAAAAAATATATATAATTTAAGTTTATTGAACTGCTTTGCATTATTTTGTTTTTATTAAACGTAAATACAACGAGACAAGTTTTGACAACCCTATATCGTTTGGTACATGCAAGAATTAGTACATCTCAAAGGCCGCGCATAAAAAGTGAAAAAAAATAAACAATAAAACCATAAACAATGGCAAGTTTTACGGACGAAATAAAAGATCAATATCAACCTACATTGAAATTCGCTAAATTACATACACCAAAAATGAAAAGTGTATATTGGCGACACTTTGGCTTCCCATCGAACGAACAAGATGAAATTATCAGCAAACAGAACGTTGTCTGCTTATTGTGCCACAAAGTGCTCACCAATCATGGCAACACAACAAATTTACGCGCGCATTTACAACATCGACATAAAGAAGTTTTTGAAAAGATTTGCCGTGAAAATGCCATTAAGGTACCGCCACGTAAAAAATATTCAAGTAGTCCACTATCAGCAACAGCAACGCCGCGCACATCAACATCGACAAAACGCATTAAATCGGAATTTCTGCAATTATTGAAAAGACCAAAAACTGAGCTACATTGTGACGAAGATGGTGCGACCGAACAAGATATTGCAACAGCACACGTTATTGCAGCCTCAGCCGAGGATGATGACGATGATGAAGAGGCAATGCTGTACGAGACTATGGTACCATTGACATATGAAGAGGGTGAGGAGGGTATTGATGAAGGTGGCAGTCTTAGTTATGCAAAAATTGAAGTACACACATTAAAATCCAACTATGAAAATGATGAAGAAGATCAAAATGCTATGATGAAAGCAAATAAAAAACGACGTTTGATCAAGAATGAAACTGTTTACAAACCCGTTGAGAAGAAGCAATCGATCTATGTACAGGATCTACCAATCTATCAGATAAATTTTGCGCTCATGAATTGTGTCATTGAAGATTTACGCAATGTGGATACGTTATTCGAGAGTGGTATGCAATCGCTGCTGCGTACATTGACAGGAGACATTACTTTGCCCACACAGAATTCGGTAAATATAGCTAAAGAAAAACAAATTTTTTTTTGATCTGACAATGTTTATCATTAGTTTTGGGAGTCCCTGAATTGAAATCCAAAAATCAAATTAAAAAAGTGTTCGTCAAATATAACTCTCTTAATCTAGGAACTCTTAATTTATTATACGGCAAAGAATGGTACCAAAAAAGAATACATTAAGGCTTACATATGTTGCACACATGGTATCTCCTCACAGTCTCTTTTTAATTTAATCATCCTACTACATAGAACCTTGACCTCATAATAATTTTATTCAATAACTATGAAAGTCGCATATTACCTTTTTAAAGCAATTCGTTATGACCTTGTAAAATAGGTTATTTTTAACCAAGACCTTGTATATTGTAAAAAGAATCCTTTTGTTTGATAAAGGTGGCACGGTATTTTCGTCACATTTCTATGATTATAATATCTCCATGATAGCTGGTTTCCTTTGAGTAAGACGGATGGACAAATTAACATACTCTGCAATTAAAATTCGTCCAACCTTTTAAGTCCAGGAAAAAAATAAAAAGAAAAAAATATCAGAACAAAAAAAATTTTTTTTTGTTGATAGTGGGTATATAGTCAAATAATAACACTTTAACATTTTTTTCCAAACAGATCGAGGAAACAATAAAGGAACAACATTTAAGTAAATTTGAAGTGCATTCCGAATATATAAAATTGCTTTCGCATGAAAAACTCTATTCACTTGGCTTTGATCTCTGGACAAATGTTGAGCATCGACGATACTTTACTATCTACTGTAATTTTATAAATGAGGAAACAAATTATACAATGGTAAATCAGCTCTTTGCCACAGTTGAATATAATATGGAATATAATTCAATAGGCGATGTATTGGCCGAACTGGATTTATCGAATTGTACAAGTATTGTTGTGAATTTCGATCATGATGATACATTTAAATTATTTTTCAAGGATTATAGTAAGTAATTATTTGAAATATGTAAAAAAAACAATTTAATATTAATTTACTTCTTTTTTTTTTTTTTTTTTTACAGATATTAATGTTTTTCTTGCCTTCGATTATGTTGTTGAGAAATGTTTGCGTAGTGTTTTTGCGCTATCTGAAGTTGCAAGTGTAGTTGAGCAAGTAAAGGATGTTATGACACGTTATGCAACAGAAATCACTACCAAAGATTTGCCAGTGCCCGTACGACATGAAGAGTTTCTTTGGACTTACTATGATTGGTTGCAGTTTTTCTGTGATTCAATTTCATGGTCAGATGATTTTGACAATTTGGTTAATTCGGCTAAAGCTATTGTCGATGCAATAGGCTCACTTGTTGTAACATTGGAGACGTTGAAAGGTGAAGATATACCGCCCAGCAGTATGTTAGCACCTGTGACATCAAAAATACTAAGCAAGAAATTGTGCATTAGTGAACAGGACGATACGTTTTCGATGGAACTTAAGCGTACAATACGCGCAGTTTTACAGACTCAGTAAGTATTTACAATATTTGTTTTCAAAATTAAATTTTGTTTTCTTTTCTTGAATACTCAAAACTAAACTAAATAATTTTATAACACAGCATCACATCGAATGAGAACCTAACAATTGCAGCGCTATTGGATCCACGTTTTCATCGTTTGACACCAATAGAGGATTATGATAATTTAATGGTTTCGTTAAAGAAAAAATATAATGAAATTGGCGGTAGTATTGCAGAAAGCGATAATTCAAATACTTCAGCAAATGTTTCATCGTTTACAAAAGATCATGCTGCAGTTATAAAACGAAGTCCAAATACAAGCAATAAATCATTAAATGATAACAAGAAGACAAGTAAATGATTAATCACTTGATTTTTCCTTCTTCAATGTATTTATTTATATTTAATTTATTTATGCTTTTTTTAGAACTCGAACTTTTCTTTGATTTGACCGATACGCCGACACCACCTGTAAAACAAATTGAAAGCAACTTGGAAACGGATCTAAAACGATATCGAAACGAAGTATTTGTTAGTTTGGATGAATCACCTTATAACTGGTGGCAGTCAATGGGACATATTTACAGCTCGTTACGACAATTGGCACCGCACTATCAATGTGTACCGGGCGTTGTTAATTTAAATTTCAAAAAATCTTTAAAAACACAAATCGCTGAACACACAAAACGACATTTGCTCACTGGTGACTTGATAGATGCAATTTTATATTTAAATCATCATAAATAAATGTTTTATTTTAAATAACAATAAAACTTATCTTAATTAGCTTTAGTAATTAAGTGAAAGTTAAATTTAAAATTTAAAAAAATAAAATAATTATTTGATTTTACATTTCCATTTTACAATATTTTCGTTGTATATAGTGGAAGTAATATTTGTATTTAAAAATAATTCATTTATCACAATGTTTATCAATTAAAAATAGAGACAGAAAAGAAAATATTCTTTAAAATATTTAAACAGATTTAAATATATACTTCAAAATGTTTATTAACAAATATGCCACTTTATTTTTATGTACAAAAAAAAAAAAAAAAATATAAGAACAAATCTCAGTCCTCCCATACTAAGGACCTGATGAATTTTTCTCTATTCTTGTAGGCCGGATAATATTTAGGCACAGCCAGCCAGTGGCTACGGAAATGAAAAATTTTTCATTCCAAACCAAAGGCTAATAGAAACAAGAAAAAAAATTTAATTTCGGATATGGTAATATTTCAGAAAAATTTATACAGTCTAAGTTGGGAGTTGATTTTAATAATTCGTGTAGTGATTGTCTTAATCTATAACTGATCGAAAGCTATGCGTAGAAATAAAAACACAAACAGAGGAATCTGACTAGATCGAGTTGATCAAGAATATACACACTTTAAGGGGTCTATGGTGCTTTACAAACTTTGTGATAGTCTGGCACTATACGTTCACATTAAGTGTGACGAATATAAACAGGGAGTGCTTCTCCGCAGAATAATATGTCTAATGTACACCCTAGTACGGAATATGATAATATTATTTGACTCAGAATCGAGTCCCCTCATTAATTTCTTGCTCGGCGAAAGAGTCGGCGGCGGGAGGATAGTGTACTAATTTGCTCGAGCCCGCGTTTTTGACTGTTGCACAAGGCCGAAAAGAGTAATGCAGAACTTAGATACTACTTTTTCGATTACGGCGGATTTTGACTTTTATTTAAACTTTGTTCAATCCGCTACTAAATTAAGTACAAAGTGTTTAGGGTTGTGCAACGGAATATTTTGAATTATTTTTCTTAATGCATAAGTCGTTTGTACAAGATATAAAATTAATTAAAAACTTTTTTAAATGTCTTGAAAATAGTTTTTAATTAATTATATAAATACAAATTCAACAGCCTAAACATGTATGCCATTTCCAACACTACTACAAAACATTATTGCAGCCCTGTGAAACACAACACAAAAGTGTTGCCGTGCAGCTGTTCAGTTCAGTTTTCAGTTGGCCTTTCGCACTTTTTCACTTGTTTTTCTTCTTCGTCATAACAAAATTATTGCAATTTGCAAATATTAAATTAATTAATAAAAATAATACATTAACTACTTTGTGTTAAACTATTTTAACAACAATATCAAATTATGAACTATATGCTGTTAAACACAGATATAACACATACTTACCGCATACGAATTTGCTAAATTTTAAGCGAAAAAACTAAAATTGGGACATGTAAGCAGTTTATTAACAAAGCGCAGAGTAGACAACGAACGACCGGACAGACAAAGTAGTGGTTTTCGTCGGTTCGTTTTTCGTTGTTTTTATTGTTATTGTTATAAACGTAGTTTTCTGCTACTGCTGCTGCCGCTTATGACGAAGACAACGCCACCAAATAAACAATTTCAAATAGTTTACAAAGTGTTTAAAGTTAAATAAAAAAACTAAAAAAAAAAAAAATTTATTAAATAAAAAAGGAGACGCGTAAATGTGTCGCATGGATATCCGGCGATTTTGTGAAGAATGGCGCATTTGGATACGCCCGCTGCTCATCGTCAGCTATATAATATTCGCCATAATCGTAGTGCCCCTTTTAATTGTTAATTCCGTTAAAGATGGTTTCTCACGACGCGATCAACTTATATTAATAGGCGGTCTATTTGTATTGTCAGCTGTTCCCGTATCGATATGGCATATAATACAACACGTCATACATTTTACGAAGCCAATTTTACAGAAGCACATAATACGCATACTTTGGATGGTACCAATTTATGCATTAAATGCATGGATTGGTTTATTCTTTCCGAAACATTCAATATACGTTGACTCGTTGCGTGAATGCTATGAAGCCTATGTTATATATAATTTTATGGTTTATCTATTAAACTATCTTAATCTTGGCATGGATCTTGAGGCTACGATGGAGTATAAACCGCAAGTGTACCACTTTTTTTCCACTCTGTTGCATGCGTCCTTGGATAATGGGGCGTGAATTCATACACAATTGTAAGCATGGCATCTTACAGTATACGGTTGTGCGGCCGATAACCACATTTATATCTGTGTAAGTATTCTATGCTATCGTATGTGTCGTTTGAATTTGCTAACTGAACAACGCATTGCATTTGTTTATTTGATTTTCATTTTTTTTTTTTTTGTTTCTTTATCGGCATCAGCATTTGTGAGCTTTGCGGCGTTTATGGCGAAGGCATGTTTGCGGGTAATGTTGCCTTCCCGTATATTGTTGTTATCAATAATATTTCGCAATTTGTTGCTATGTATTGTTTGGTGCTCTTTTATCGTGCTAATAAGGTACTGAGATTTATTTACTATATATGTATATGATGCTGTATATTAATATTTTTTATTTAATTCATAGGATGATCTAAAACCCATGAAGCCCATACCGAAATTTCTTTGCATTAAAGCTGTCGTTTTCTTTTCATTTTTGTAAGTAGCCAAATGTAATAATCTTATAGAATTATAATAATTAAAAATGTATGCAAAATATTTCAGCCAAGGTGTACTGCTAAATATGCTTGTCTATTATGGTATTATTAATGGCATATTCGGCTCTGATGTCGGTGATACAAATCTTGCCTCAATGCTGCAGGTATTTATTTCAAAAATATTAAATTATTATGATATAGACCCTCTACGACTTTACTAAACATAAACATTATTTTCTTTACAGAATTTTCTCATTTGCATTGAAATGTTCATAGCAGCGGTGGCACACATGTACAGTTTTCCGCATTCGCCATTCCACATCAATTCACCACAATATTGGAACAATCCAAATCGTAATTGGTGTCGTGCTTTTCTTTCGATGATGGATATATCAGATATGCAGGAAGATGTCACCGAACATCTTGGTGTTGTTAGTAGTTCAATAAGTCGTCGTTTTCAGGGACGTAGCACCTATCAGCCGCTTTCACGTGGACCACGTCGTGCGAGTAGTGAATCCGAGTACTTAATCAATAAACGCCAAGATGGTGTCAGCGCTAGTTCTAGTCAATTATTAAAAACAACATCTGGCAGTGGCGGCAACGTTGGCGGTGGAGGTGGAATTGGAATTGCAACAACATCAAGTTCAGCCGCCGAAGTATTGGCGCACGCGACAGGTAATATTAGCAAAAAATACAATACGTTTAGAAACTCATCTCATGAATCGCAAGTCAATCGAAATGCAAAACACACTACTACTACAAATACTAGCTACTATGGAGCAACGGATAGGCTCGTTGTGCCTGTTGTTTATTGTGATGCTACGTTAATAAGAACAACTACAGCTCATGCCTCTTCTTCATCTCAATCCCAATTAGCAGGTGGTGTACTACAACAACGTAACAATGGCAGCCACAGCAACAACAGCAGTAACAGCAATCAACACGCTGGAACGAATACACATCAACAGCTACAGCTACAACAGCAGCATACGTTAGATGGTGGCTACAACAGCAACTTTGGTGGCATTGGTATACAAACAACGCGACAACGTGACTATACGCCACATTTTGGCGCAGTACCTGCAGCAGGTGCAAATAGTTTTTTACAGGCACGCAATGTAAGCGCGCATAGTCCCATTCCAGAGTCTAGTGATGACTTAGCATCATTACTTGGCGGCACAGGAAGATGACATCGCTATGAAGATGCAGTTGAATACGAAGATGAGGACGAGGACGATAATAACGATGATTATAATCAGCGTATTAGACATAATTTAAATGCCACAACACCCAGTGAATCGATCTCCGGCTCAGTGTCATTCGGTGTATCCAGCAGTCTTAAATTGTCAACAAGTAATAATAGCGTTGCACAAGCTACATCAACTTCAGAATGGTCATGTGAAAGTGGCAGTGATGATGACGATGATGATGATGACAACGACGATAATAATGTAGCAGCAGCAGCAGTACGGTGCTGTTGTTGTTCGTGGTAGTTCTGGACTGCCGCGACCTAGCACATCTGGAACAACGAGAACAAGACCAACAACGAGATCGAGAGCACGGGGCAGAGAATACATCACTTAAACGTTGAACATACATGCATAATTAAATACATACATATTAATATAAAAGACTAACACAACTGTACTGTAAGAAGATCATACAACATCCGAACGATTTTGATGTATCATTTTTATATTTTTTTTCTCTTCATTTTGTTTAATTTTTTGTTCTTATTAATTTAAACTTTAACCTTTTAGTTTGTGTACAAATCAAAATTTATTCAATTCAATTAGTAACGCTTCGTTAAATTGCTCTTTTATTGATTTATATATAAAAAAAAAATACTCAACGCTTTCCGGTTTTTGTTTTTGAGAGTAAGACTGTTCAAAAATACGTTTTTTTTTTACGGATCTATTAAAAAGTTTATTTAAACTGTGGCCTTTTCGTAATTCGATTATTTAAAAAAAATTTATTTTATTTTTTAAAGAGCATTGCGATAATAAGTGCAACCCTAAACATGTTTTAAAGTTGGATGAAATGCAAAAATACTTCTAAGTAGCTTCATTTCAGCTCAACTTGTCTAAAATATTTACTTTAAAATACATGTATAATTCCAAAGAATCTCCATTTTTTTTTTATCCAAGTTGGCAAATATTAGATAATTTACTATAAAAAATAATAATCAAAATCTATACATTTTCATAATTAACGCGTAATGAGTTTTATAGCAATTTATGTAAAAATATACTACGCTAAATTATTGTACAACTATGTAGATTCAATTACAACTATTTGCGTTAGATTTTAGGCAAAGTCATTAAACAAAAAAAAAAGATGTTTGACTGCCGGTCGGAAAATGGCTTAAATATAAAATAAAGAAAATTATTATTTAAATTACGGTTTGGTTTTATTTTTAGTTTTTATATTTTCAAACGCATTTTTACGCCAACATTTTATAACATTTTTCTTTGTTTAAATATACAATTATGCAAAATATTATTTTTGTCTTTTCTACTTTAATACTTTAAAATTAATATTTCGTTTTTTTAATAATTATTTTTAAAAAATTTGAACGGAAAAAAGAAGCAAGAAATGTGTACAGTATATTGAAGACATTAAGTACGTGGAATACAGTTTGAAATAGTTACGTTTTTACAATGTGTACAATGAGTACTTGCAGTAGTACTTACTGTACTCATTACAAATTAGTTCGAATATATATTATCATTTTTTTTTTTTTTTTACAAAGGCCAAATACCACAGAAATTAAAATATAAAACACATATTTAAAAAAAAAATAACAGAAACACAAAATTAAAATAGATATTTAAAAAAAAACACAACAAAAAAAGATTGCTGCGCCTGCTGCTGTAACTAAAAAAAGCTAAACAGCTTTAAATCAATCAATCAAACTAAATCAATCATTAAGATGTGAATCAGTCAATAGAGTCAGATAATTATAACTGACATTCATCCATATTGTTTATAACGAGAAAATAAAGGCACATATCTTCGATTTATTTGCTGCTGCTGCTGCTGTTGTTGCTAATCGTTGCTCAGTTGTTGTAATTTTGACGCCCGCCAAGTTCGAGAAGATAACGATCCGGATGATCCATCCAATCGGCAGCAGTTAATTTAACTGTGCGCTGACGTTCGGCTTCCTTTATCTGCCATTTTTTAATGTCCAATTGCACTTCACGTGATGATTTATCACCGCAGCCCCAGACCTGCGTTGTTTATTTTGATAGATAGAGAAAGAAAGATTAGTTAAAACTGGTTATTCAGAGAATTGTAGACTTATTTTAAATTTATATAAAAAAAAAAAAAAAAAACGATATTGCTAAAAATGTGACGCTATGTGTTAAAATATTTAAAATAAAAAAAATCTTATCTAAATGTTTAGCATTAAAATAATTAAAAATATTATAGGTATATATAGTATAAAAATAAATATGGTTGTTTTCTTGTATTTATGGCTCAAAATCAAACCGTCTATGTATAAATCTATATACGGACAGATGAAAATAATAGCGTATTTATTTAAATTCCTACCTCAATAGCCATCAGACCTGCAGCAATACCTTTGCAGTCTACATTCTCAAAATGTTCATCGACAGCAATAACAGGTTTACGTGGATCGGCGCCAGCGCGTAATCCCTTCGGATAGCCACGTATGCTAGTATTCAAATACAGTATATTGGGCTTCTTCTCGATTATAACAAATCTACAAAAGGTGAAGTTTGATTAAATGGTAAAACGTTTCAACACACGTATTTTCAATTATGTTTGTTTACTTGGGCAGCAGTTGAAGTATGCAACTGCCCTCGCCGCCAGTGAATAGATGTGTTTCTTTCCATTCGGTTGGCGCTGCAATACAATACGTCTGTTCATCTTTTGTATGCAATAAAACCAAAGTGGGTCCACGATAGCCAAGTACATGATGCAAAAATCGATTAGCACCAACACCATGTTCATTTGAATCATAGAGTAATGTCCAATGTGATGGCATCATTGAAAGTTTATCCTTAAAGATTTGCAATGCAGCTGATGAGTTAGATTTCGCCATTGAACCGGACGAACCACTCTGTTGTTGCGTTGCTGAGCTTATCGTTTGTGGTTTGGAATATAGCGGCGGTAGTGCACCAGCCATAAGCCATGCTTGTGACAGTGGCATAAGTGTTTCAGCAATATTATTACTATTTTCAGCAGCAGCATCGGGAAATGGGCTACGCTGTTCAATTACAGGCGTTTGCAATTCAATGCCACTTGATTGCATTTGTTGTTCGCCAAGTCCGCGATATGCAGTCGAGAGCGTATGTACGCAGTATTTGTGCACAAGTAATACTAAACGTATAAGGTTCTGTTCGAACCAACGACAGACATAACCCAAACTGAGACTGTCGTGGCAAAGGAATATCGATTTTGTCACTGAGCCAAATGTGCGATTAATCTGTAAAAAAAAAAAAAGTAAAATTATATTCTATGTATTATAATTTACATTTATATAAATAGTTTGCTCACCGCTGGACAAAGCACTGCATTACCGGAATGCTGCATTGCTATCGTATAGCAAATGTGCAATAGTCGTGTAACACCAGTTTTATCTATAAAATCAGTATTATCCTCCTGCGCGTACATCTTAATGTAACACTCGAGCACTTTAGCATCATCCATAATGCCCAAATAGCGTTCGCATTGCTGTCGAAATGCTACTGTGCCTAAGTGTTTTGTTGTGGCCTTGGAATTTGTGTGCATTAGACGAAATAGGCGTTGGCCTAGGGTCAACATACTGCGGAAATACTTGAGTCTGCGAAAAAAAAAATGTAATAAAATAAATAATTTCTCAACGCATCTTCTTAACTTACCACAAATACATCGGATACTATGCCTTGTATTCCATATTTTGCTGCTGTTTGATCCTTAAGTATATCTGCAAGTTTTTCGACAGGCACCAATTGTGTTAGAAATTTTTCCGTAACATCTGCACCAGACGCGGAACGTGTCATTGTTTGTGATACTTTAAGTGTAGAACCAGTACTGCCACTACTGGCGTTGCTTGCGTTAGCAGCATTATTATTAACTGCAACTGAATCAGCATTCTGCATTGTTTTTGTTGTTGTTGTCGTCGTCGTCGATAGAGGCAATGTTTTGGGTTTATTACTTTTCCCAGCTGTACTCCCATCGCTCGCAGTTTCACCGCCATCAAGATCGCTTTTTGAACCTTGATTGCCCATAGCGACGTATGCAGTAGCTCAGTTTGTATATACAATATTTTCAACGTCAATGTCTAAGTTTTTCGTTTTTGACGCGCAAATAGCTTACTCACAGCAAATCGCTTAGATAAAAATGCGCAATTCACTTGCAAAAAAAAGTTGCCTTACTTTTTTTGTTGGACAATAATGATGTTTGACGTGCTTTTGCCGATAATGATGAAGTGCTTATTAATTTTCCAGCTTACCAGGCGTTACAGATTCATAAAATTCAAGTAATAAATTCTAATTTTTTAATACTAATTTAAAATTTTAAGTAAAAACTATTTTATGTAAGTATTATTTAAATAATTAGGGAAAAACACATAAAAAATTCCCAGACAGCTACAGTGCAACCGTGCGCTTAACTCATTTTCAACGCTGCACAGTGTGTAGAAAGTAAGAAAAAAAACATCTTAAAAAAAAAAAACCAAAAAAAAAAAAAAACAAAAAAAAAAAAAAAAAAAAAAAAAAAAAAAAAAAAAGACAAAAAAAAAAAAACAAAACAAAAGCAAAGAACAAAAACACAAGCAAAAAAAAACAGAAAAAAACCAAATACAAAACAAAAGCAAAAAAAAAAAAGCAAAATAAACAAAAACAAAACCAAAATAAACAAAAACAAAAAAAAAATAAAAACAAAAGAAAAAACAAACAAACAAAAAATTTTAAATCTTTCGACACACTGTGCACAGCTGACAGTGTTTCCGGTTTGCAACAATTAAAGCGTAATTGTAAATGTAAACAAAGTCTTGTGTATTATTTGTTTTTCCATACATATGTATATTCCAACGATGATAATCACATTTCCGAGCAGCAAATGGATACAATATACAACGTCCATATCGCCGGCGTCAGCTCATGCATCTACGTACAACTGCGACAGCATAACAAGCGTAAAAGCACTTTTTTGCCATACTTGTTGACAAACTACGGTACTTACAAATCTACAATGCGGAATAGCGAGTTTCCTTTTAGCCTATGTTTGTCATCTGCCATAGCGTAAAACCGTAGTCATAGAAGTTAAAAACTTGCGTATTTCAATGCCAGGAATAGTATTAGGGTTACAAGAGGGACCTCTGTCGTTTGAGTTTTAAGAATCTGAGAGCTTCTAATGCAGCTGATGTTTTTTGTGAAAATATGCAAAGAAGGTAGACCGATGTACGGCTCTTGTGCAGCAGTGGAACAGGTTCGCAGGTTTTAGTCTGTCACTCCGCTTGATTGCAGCAATTTAGGCCACCATATGAAGGCTTCGTAGTTGGAGTTAGCTCTAACTATCGATAAGTACATCCAGGTTCTTTCAAAGAGTCTTTTACATGTCCAAAAGGCTATGTTAGGCTTGTTAACAATTATCCTTTTAACCATAAATCATTCTGATCATTATCAGTAAAGATACATTTACATTTACATTTTTAAATTCAAATTCTGATAACAAATTCCAGAAATCAAATTCTACAATTTTAAAAAACGTTTCGGTTTTGTCATTCTTATTTCCAAAAATAAATAATTTGCAAGTCTGACCTGATAATCTTCCAGTTTTACTAAGAAATTCTCAGAAAAGATTTTGTATATTTTTAAGTACGTTTCCGATTTGTTTGCTTCATAATTTTCAAGATAATAATTAGCAACTCTGACCTTAAAATCGGCCACAAATTCTGATAAGTAGTAAAGATTTTGTATACATACAAGAACGTTTCCGATTTGGTAGATTTCAGTACAATTTGTTTATTCAAAGTGAAAAGATCGCCTGTAAAAGAAGATTAAATTCAAAAAAATGTTCTTGGCAAAAGGAGTCTGTGTATTATTTTTATTGATTCATTTATCAAATGGAACCAAATTAAGTGACAAAGTAAATAAAAATTTGTATACTACATATATGTAAGCTTAATTTTTTAAGAACAACTGAAAGCAAGCCACTAACATTTAGGTTAGTCCTAATAAGCAGCCATAAACTACCCTTAGCTTTAGTTTTCTTTTAGGTTTTAGTAATGTTTTCCTGGCACTATCCTTAGTTTATATAATATACCAATAAATATACATATTTTTAATTATCAATGTAATATCTCAGTTGTAAAGACACTAATCTAATCTCTGTATCCTCTTATTAAGCACTAGCTTTAAGTAATATTTTTTGCAATATTCGTCCAATAAAGTAACATTTTTTTATCTATCTTTTCCAGAAAGAAAATGTGCCATCTGAGCTACCAAAAAGTTGTCGTGAAGTTGCTGCCAAAAAATCGGATCTCTATGATATTGAATCACCAATTCCAGGTAAAAACAACCAATCCATGCAGGTGCTGTGCAATGCTGAATTATATGATGGTGGCTGGACAGTAATTCAGAGACGTGTTAGTGATACTGTGAGTTTTAATCGAACCTGGGAAGAGTATAAAAATGGTTTTGGTGATTTACGTGACAATTTCTTTATGGGTTTGGAAAATATTAATTTATTTACTACGTCAGTACAACATGAATTATTAATTGAATTGGAGGATTTTGAAGCCGTTAAGGAATACGCCAAATACAGTAATTTTAAAATTGGAAATGAAGAAAGCCAATATACTCTAAAAGAGTTGGGTACTTACACAGGCAATGCTGGAGATCCTTTAATACACCACAAAGATTCCAAATTTTCGACAACAGATCGTGATAACGATTCGTTGGAATTTGGAAGTTGTTCCAATCAATTTGGAGACGGAGGCGGTTGGTGGTATTATAAATGCTTTTTGAGGTAATAATTTTTTTTTATGTTTCAAACAATTAATAATTATTTTTATTGATGTATTTTTTGAATATCTTTAACACAATTTATATTTTATTTTCAGCAATTTAAATGGAAAATATTATAATCAACCGAATGCCACTAATGGTCACGGCATTTTTGGGGTTTGAAAAGCTCGAAGGGTTATATATATAAATCAGCGCAGATGATGATTCGTTCCAGAAATTAATTAAAATTTTTTTAACGAAAAATTTCGCCTTTGCCAAATGAAAATAGTTTTGATTAAATTTAAAAGTGAGACGCACAAAAATGTTATTCTTGAATAAATAAAAATAAGAAATTAAAATTAAATTTTGTAATTCATTTAAAATAAAGTAAAAATTATAAAACATTAATATTTATAAAACGTTTTAATTTTTTTCTTTCTGTATAAACAATTTTCGAAAGCCATATCCAGAGGTGCGATATTTAAAAGAAAACAAGGATAAACTTTATCTTCGATTCCGTCACACGAATCTTTAAAGAGTTTATGTGTGATCATCAGTGGCTTAGATAGAACTTCGAGATGAAATGGGTCAATGGTCTGATACAACTACAGTTTAGACACAATATTGGTATCAATGATGGCCCGATCCCTACCATATCAGTGGTGTGTACATAGGATGGTATTAGATGTGATTTTACCCAATTTGAAGTGAGTACATGCATAAATAATATCTATTTCCATACAAAAATTCAAAAATGATCAGTAAATTTGTGTGGGCTTTATACCTCAGAGTAGGCGTGGCAATCTGAATTTAACATACAAACTACCTAGGACTGAGAAAAGCTTAAGTTTCAGGTCAATATCTTCAAAACTGAGCGAATGAATCACCTCGCAACAGAGAGACAGGCGGACGGGCATGGCTAGATCGACTCGTCTCATCAAGCTGATCAAGAATATACATAATTTATGGGGTCTACGGCGTCTCTTTGAATGCGTTACAAACTTTCCGACAAACTAAATATACCCATTTACACTATCTGCATTCTGCACAAGTTTAACGCATTCTCTTATATTCTTGAATATACATAAGTATGTAAATAAGCACCATATTCAAACGTTGATAATGAACAAAAGTTTCGATAAGAATTTCTAAGTAAATAATTTATACATTCTATAGAATGTCATGCAAGTGCAAGTCAAAACGTTTTCGATTTGCTTTTCCTTAGTACAAATTATTCACTTAAACTGAAAAGTTGCTTGTATAAGAAAATTAAATTATAACAAAATGTTTATTTAGCAGAACTTTGTGAATTCATCACTTTTTAAAAGGAAGCAAAGTTAGTGGCAAATAAATTCAAAAATTACCATATTTTCAAAATGTTTTAGAAAAATATTCGAAAAATAAGTTTCGATTTTACCGAACTAAAGGGTTTCTTTATTATTCCCAATATTATTTTTTAATCTTTTTTTTTTTTAATCTGTTGTTCCTCCCTATTAATAAATTTTGGAAATAAGTGTTGAAAATTATATAATTTAAATTCTTTTTCTTACAGAATTACTGGAAAATGGTAGCGAAGTTGCTGTCAATAAAGCGGATGCCTATTATATTAAATCAATAATTACAGATCAAAACGAGCAATCCAAACCGGTGCTGTGCAATGCTGAATTAGTAGATGGTGGCCGTACAGTAATCCAGAGACATATTAATGATTTTGTGAGCTTTAATGAAAACTAGGATGAAAATACGAAAGACTTTGTTCAATTAAACGAACATTTCTTTATGGGTTTAAGGAAAATACATTTAATGACTTCGTCCGAACAATATGAGTTATTAATTGAATAGAATTTTTTATTATTTTTTCGGACGAATCATCATCTGAGATTATATGGTGAAAGTCGATATTGAAGGGCATTATTTGTTTTCATTAAAATCTTCGTAGATGATGAATCGTCCGAAAAAAAATAAAAAAATTCAATTCAATTAATAACTCATGATGTTCGGACGAAGTTATCAAATGTATTTTACTTAAACCCATAAAGAAATTTCCGTTTAAGTCAAGAAAATCTTTTTTATTCATAATTCATGATTTATAATTGGCCACTAAAATCATCGCAGATGTTTAATCGTTCGATAAATTAATTGAAAAAATATATAATTGCAAAATTGTTGTGTTTAAAAAATGAAAAAGAAAAGAAATTAAAATGCATTTGTAATTTAATTAAAAAAATAAAGTTAAAAAATTGTAAAACATTAAAAGCTTATCAAATATTTAATACAGGGCTGCAAAACACTTAGAAATTTAGTACTTTACGCCATGGTGTAGAAAACGAGATATAACGAAATTCCTCTCTTCGCGGCTGCTCTTGTTTTTGATTATGTTTTTTTTATTTTTGGTTGTGCAGTAGAAAACATTTCTATCGATCATTTTTTTTCGAATTTAACTACTAATTAACGTAATAAATAGTAAAAAAAATACATTAAGTTCGATTTTCTTATGCGTTTTTGGATTTTAAGTGCGTTGTTAAAAAATTGTAAAATCAAAATAACAACGTCTATCACATTGACAATCACATGGAAAGGTGTGTGGCAAGTAAGCATATTACCGTATTTGCCAACACTGTTCATATTGATATACTTAACACTTTTTTTTTTGTTATGACAACAACAAAACAAAACAATTTTCACAAAAACAATAACAAAAAACCATAAAAAATGAAGCCCAATCTAATGGAACTATGTCGTATTTGTTTGGACAAAGGCATAGTGAATATGGCAAAGCAACTTGTCAAAGTACCAGTCACTGCCTGCAGCGAAGAGACATTAGAAGAAGATATGCAGCATCAAGAACTTACGGTGCTCCAAATGCATCAGGAAATATTTACAAATTCTATGGTAAATTTATTTTGTTATTTACATATGCTAAATTAAACTAAATTACATTTACACAGAATATGCCACTCGAATTAAACGATGAATTTCCAATGATCTGCAATGCATGCCTTGATGAGTTCTTGACAGTTTATGCATATTTTCAAAAATTAACAAAAGCAAATGACAATCTTAGAGAGCTGCTCATACAAAATGCTGATGAAATCTATAATAAAAATGAAGCGGAAGAAGATTATTTAGTGGAATATGCATTATCAGAGACAGCAGATGATAATGTGCTGGAGGATGCGGAGGCGGAGGAGCAAGACCAAGAGGAAGCAATTGAAGCAGAAAATAATTCAAATTATGAAGTTATAACAGCATCACTTAATGCAGCTGACGACGATGAAGACTACGATGATGACGGTGTAGTATTCAATGATAATGATAATATACTCTACGACATTGAAGAACAAAAGAAACATAGTACAGCACAAGAAATTACCGATCATGATTCATTAATTGTATCCGAATTTCTACCCTCGACAAGTGTGGATGCAACAATAGCAGCAGCAGCATCAACAACAAATCAAAATAGTTTAGCATTTTATAATCAAATACGTTCCGTCGATTATGCTGCAATTGAAGTTAAGTACGGCGGTCTCAATGATTTCACTAGTGAAAGAACAAATGAAGCCGATTGTAATGGCGCTGCAGTTTATATGTGTAAATATTGTCCACAAGCTTTCTCGGGTAAACATTTTCTCTTGACGCATGTGCGTCGTACGCATGTTTGCAAATATTGCACTAAAGCCTTTCAGAAAAATGTCGATCTCAATAGACACATTAAGGAGCAACATCAAGAGCATAAATGTGCCATATGTGGACGTGTTTTTAATTTAAATAACTCACTGCGTGCACACTTGAAACGTGTGCACAAGGTACAGCTGCCTGCGCATGTTGTACTTTTGGATTATAAACCCGCCGATGTGGTCAATGCGGAAACGTCGAATAGGAAATTAAATAGTATTGATGGTGCCGACAACACAAACGTAATGTATACAGTAATTATGGATGGCAATTAGTAGCTATGCCTACAAAACATACAAAAAAAGTTTATTAAAGTATTTAAGTAAATTTTATGCGTTTTTTTAGAGCGCTGCATGTGTTCGAAGAATGGTATACAATGAATGAACGTAGTAACTCCAATTCATCGTGTTAAATGCTCTTTGAAGTACATATATCAATCTTTAAACACTTTCGCATAGCCGCTCAGTGCTCTATACACGTATCCCACTAAGTCGGTTGTGTTGGCCATACATAAATAATAAAAAAGCTAAGTCAACAATTATGCTTAAGCTGCATATTTTAAAATTGTATTCAAGCATTTAAATTAAATATTAGCATTAAAATTAGTCAAGAATATTAATTGTATTTGTTAAACTTATTTTATTTGACAATCAACTCGATCTCAAAAACGTACAAATAATTTTAAAATCTCGTAACTTCTTAAGTAAATTTAATAAATATTTAATCAATTGGTTTATGTATGTAATTGTTTAATATTTCTAATTAGAAATTTTCAATTAATAAAATTATGACATTCTAAAAAAAAGATAGCATTCTCCTGAAGCTAAGCAATAGCGAAGTTTCAATTAAATTGCTAAAAATTCTTCACAGATTGTACATAGAAAAGACACAACAATTGTTTTTAGAGAAAATATAATTTTTAATTTATTATTTCACAAACTATTTTCTTACAAATAAATAATAACACAAGCCTTCACACATTTGCTACCAAAAATGCTGTGCATTTTCTCGCACAATATCCGCTGACTCCTTTGATTCACCATCGATATACATCGGCGTAAATTCACGATAAGCAATGCAAACTCTTCGTTCGTTTACATCCTCACGCAGCACAGAATGTTCAAATTGATAACGTGCAGCGCCATAAAGTATAATTAACGAAAGACTGCAAGCAAGTAAAGTAATGCATTTAAACTTTTAACTAATTTTTAAATTAAATAAAAAAAATGTATATTTACTTTGGCATTGGAATGCGTATTACTTTGCCACGAAATTCCTGCAGCTCGGAATCACTTAAAAGCGGTGATATGAGACGTTTCTCATAGGATGCCACCAAATTTAGATTATATTTTCGCACATCTTGTACATCATAAGCGGTCAGCGTTAGCACTGCATCGCCCAAACAATTGACTGTCACAACACGTTCACCCCAAATCCAGCAATCATCAATATGAGGATCAATGCAAGCACCCTTTGTTGGATCATATTCCAAGGAGCATTGTTCAATCGTTTGGAAATGCTGCATTAGCGGCACATTATCGAAGCGTCGTTGCACATATTCCGTACTGGCTGGAAAACCATGAAATTCACCATTACGTAGCTTCATTTTCTTGAAATTTGTTTTTGGTCCAAAATTTTGTTTGCGGCGTCCACTTTGTGAGATGGCCCAGGGCAGCGCATCTAAATCGCACATTAAACGCGCGCCCTCTGCTGCGCTTAGAAACTGTTCCGCTACATAAACGCCGGGCAATGGAAGACCAGTTGTAGTGTTGTTCTTATGCATTTCATGTCGTTCATCTGTTGTTAGCCAGGTAATTGTTAAATTGAAGAAAAAAAGAATAAAAGCAGCATTTACCAATTGTTGCCGGCGTCGCATCCCAGCCGGCATAAATGCGTTCACATTTTGGACAATACACCCACGCTTCCAATTGTTGCAGCTGTTCTTTGAGTGGAGCTTTTTGTATTGCGTAGTCCTTTTCACATTGTAAACAAGTACGTATGCCCTTGCAGCCGCAAGCACGAATTGTGTTCATTTTTAACTCGACCAGTCCGCAGGTTGTTCTCTTTTAAAAATGTACTAAATTACACCATGAGTTATTGTCATGCTAAATTTTATCAGACATCAAGCACTGCTGCCAACCTTAAACAAAACGATTTTTTTTGCCGTTAATCCGTTAACGCCATTAAAAACAAAATCCTCAGATACATACTGGCCAGAGAGGAGTAAGCTATTGAAATTTTCAAAGGCTAAACATCACCATATTTGTTCATATAGGCATAATTGTATTGTTGCGGAAATATTTAGGTATACTCGTAAATTACTGCAATGCTCCCGGATACACCTCGCTAGACCTTCTTGTAGATAGGGCATATGCCTTTCATTTAAAATGTTTTAATATGTCTCAACCACTCCGGAACACGATGGTCGATGACTGACAAACTCCAGCACCTCGACTACGCTGACGACATTTGCCTTCTCGCGCATTCCATGACATGTCTTGACGACTTATTACCCAGAGAGAGAATCATCTAGTACCAATTTCGAAGAGATGCTTGTATGGAACATTTACATTACCGTCGTAATGCCTACGATCAGTCAGGCCTGCTTGATTAAGTAACTCCACTTTGGCACTACAAGCGAGTTTGGATTTAAACAATCAGCCTCCACGGTACTCCCAAAAAAAAACCCATACCCATGAGACTCTTGTCAGACATCTGTAGTAAATTTTGCTTTCAAAGAAAACTAAATAGCCGAATGCCTTTAAACACTACGGCTCATGCACACTATCGTCGGACTTTGTTATGTATGCAAGGAAAAAGCTGATATGAGCTAAATTACATGTCTGACATAAAAACGTCGCGACGGCACAGAACATTTAGCAGCAACAAAACGAAAACGATTTCATAAATAGTAGAACCCCTTATCTAAAGCTTTGCGCTTTTGTTTATAAATAAAAGTCAAAATTTTACAATATTTAAATGTGACTTGCACTTTTATATTTTTTTTCATTTCTTTAAATATATTTTTATTAACATGATTTAACAAAATTTCATTGATCTTTTTAGGTAGGTATGTACTTAAAAACTAAATTAAATAAAATGCTAAGTTTGATATACATAATTTTTGATTTAATTTGCAGCTGCTTGCAAAAATACTAAAAGGATTTTACATAATAATTGCAAATAAAGTCTTGGCGTTTATTTTTATGTGAGCATAGAGATGAAAAAATGTGCATTATTCTTTTTTAGATATTTTTATGTTTTCCAATATGGAAAAATAGTGAAATGAGATTTAATATGGGGAATATTTGCTTATAGCTTGCTTTTGATGCGTTTGCGTTTCAGTCTTATTTAAATAAAAATAATAATAAGATAAAAACTTAAAGTACTCTTCTTGCTCGCTTTTAGATATGTAAACATTTACGAGCACTGTTGCTGCTGCGTGCGTTTATCTCCTCAAATGCATGTATCAGCTCATCCATGCCCTTAAGTAGACCTTCCTCTCGGTTGCCGGGTACCCAATCAGCACGATGATTAACGCACAACTCTGCCGGAAGTTCACGTGACTTGGCAAAATCAATTAACCAAGCGCCAACTTTTTCATTGTCATAAACAATAAATATACTGGAGCCGACAATTTCATGTCGCGCAAAAATTCCGATTGTTCCATAACTAAACGCATCTGTTTCAGACGTTTAATTAAATCCTTTTGTACCGATTTACGTGTTGCCAAAAACTGCTCAATTGTTTGCAGTATTTGTTCATTTGTGCGACATGTCTTCAAATCCTTCAATGGTGCACGTCCACGTAAACGTAATGCTTCAATGCGAAAACCTTTTGTATGCGATGATGACATTGCTTCACGGAATAACATATAACGTAATTTTGTTATAGATTGTGTTGCATGTTCCTCTGCGGTCGGTGCTAATGGATCAACTGCAATCATTTTCTGATAGAGATCAGCACGTAATGTTCTATTGCTTACTTCGCTTTCAAGAAATGTGCGACAGCCCATTTTGATGTCCATAACGCAAGGATCTTTAAAACCATCCAGCAAATCTTGTAATTCTATAAAATTTTCACCATGCAACATACGTGTACCATAATAGGTGGGCACAATTTGTGCAGTTTGTGTTTCTAGAGAGATGGCTTCGTAGGCACGTACTTCACTATCGGCAATACTGGCAATGCGTTTGCGTACAATGCCGCTGGTTGTGGGCACAATACTGTAAGCAAAAATAAGAAAGAAATAAGTTAGAATTTTATACAAAAAGAATTTTTATTTGTTTAAATTACCTTTCTGGATGCCCAGAGAGCTGCATCCAACCTTGTGGTTTAGTGTTTTCGTATGTTTGTTGTTGTTGCTGCTGCTGTTGTTGTTGTTCCAAAAATACTGGACTTGCGGGTGCGCTTAATTCTAAAGCATTCTGGAAATAAAAAAAATAAAAGAGAATTTAAATTAGTATTTCTATTTTATTTTAAAAATTTTTAATATATTTTTTAGTATCGTCTCACATGTTACGCTACACAATAAATAATTAAATAAAAGTTACTACTGGCAACGCCGCTACAACAAAGTTGATCATTTTCTGAACGATCGGCTTCGGTTGCAGCTTAATTTTTAAACCATTTTTTTTTATAAAAATTTTCTTAAAATTGGTTTCGAAAATAGTGAGTTTTTGTGCCAAAATAATAACTTAGAAATTTATTTTCAAAAATTCTTCGTTTTTAACCTGATTTTTGAAAAACATTTATTTAAAAATGGGTTATCGGTGCATACTAAAGTATATAAAGACGTAATGCTTCAATGGTTTTTTCGTTTATTTTTATTTTTTTTTTTTGGGAATTGATGAGTTCAATATTATAATTTGATTATTTTGTAAATGATGCAATACTAGGTTAAGATTTCCGTCTCTTATCAATGGCAGACAACACTCAGCTGACGGCTGATCGAGTTCATTTATAAACAAAATTAAAGTGATTCGGAAAATTTTGGATGACTTTAAAAATTTTAAATTTTTATACAATTTACAATTTTGTTCTAGTTTAAAAAATTTTTAAGATTTGAATATAAAAACATATTTTAAAACATTATCTATATTATCTAACTATATTACCTAATATATAATTATTATTATTGCCGAATTACCAGCAGTTTAAGCTGGGAAATATTATAATTTTAACAAGTTCCGCCTATGATAAAAAAAATGGCTATAAAACAACAATGAATGAATTCTGTTGCTGGCTATTCAATGCAAATAAAAATAATAATAAATTGGAAGTAACTGGAGAACAATTAAAATGTCAGTTTTGTAAAGATCATTACGACGATATAACGTAATCGCAAATATTTACAATTTAAACAAAAGACATTGTATTGTAAATATTTATCTTATTTGCTGTTCGAGTTGAAGTTAATGTGAAATTAATGCAAGCCAATTGCCATTAACTGGACACAAGCATCGAAAAAATATTGTGTATGGTAATGAAAGTCGTTGTCGACGATGTCGTCGTCAGGCAGTCTCATGAACTTCAACATGTTTTGTTGCCTGAAGTGTGTGAAAATTTTAACAAAATACGGAAGTATTTTATTTTTTTTTAATTACAGAAGCATATCAAATAAAATTAAAAAAAAAAAGCAGCTATATTATTAAATTTAATTTCTAATATTTTGTTATATTTTAATACTTACAATTGCCAAAAACTTCAGCAGCGACATATGACTTGGTGGCAAAATTTCACGATTTGTCAGATATTGTGCCAGATTATCACAATTTTCGAAATTAATGCGCTGCAAAGAAATAATAAGAACAAAAAATTGCATGTTAATTAAAATAATTTAGAAAAAGAAAACATATATATAAAAAAATGAATTATACCTTTAAGTCGTTAAACGTATTTAACGTGTTTCATAGCCAATCGCTTGAGTAAAACTGTCTTTTCATACAGAATTTTGATGAAAAGTAGCACTTATCAGTATAAAAAAATCTTGATAAGCAAAACTGAAAGCCACTAAACCTTTATAAATAACAACGCCTTGACATAAATCAAACAAAAAAACTTGATAAAAAAAATATTTTACGTTAAAGAAAAGAAGAAAAAAAAATGCAGATATAAATTGTACAAAAAAAATGTTTATTTTTTCTCAAAATTTTGTATAAATTCAATCAAAGCAAAAATCTTAAGATGCCGCGGCGATACTTTTGTTAATTTAAAATAATTTTTATAGCTAAAAATAAAATAAACTTAAAACAAAATTGAACATTTTTATGTTTTCTTTTTTTTTTTTTTGCAATTGAAAAAGTATCTTTGATGTTAAGCGAAATGTATCTTAAGACTTTAAATGTAACACTTATTTTTTTTGTATATAAATTTAAAAAAAAACGCCATATTCTTTGCAGCAATAGTAACGTGGTAAAGCTTTAAAAGTGTTACCAAACCAAATTGAACCAATTTAGAACTGGATGAGTTTGGTTTTTAGTTCAGTTTTAAATGGTTTTTAAAATAAACAGTTTGTTACGAAACTGGTTTATTTCAGTTTTTAGCTATTGAATTGGTATCTAAACTTATTTTTATTAATTAATGTATATTAAAAATGTAATATAACAATAAAATCGATTGTGTCTAGATATAAAGTTTTGAAGCTTAAAGTAATTATTAAAACAGTTCGAACAGCTAAAATAATAAAATTTTAAAGTATCGATACGAGTTTATAAAGATAAAATTTAAAGTATCGATACTAGTATAAAAGATATAATTTTAAGTATCGATACTAGTATAAAATAATAAAATTTTAAGTATCGATACTAGTATAAAATAATAAAATTTTAAGTATCGATACTAGCTTTAAAGTATCGATGTAAAGTAACTTAGCTAAAATTATAAATTCCAAAGTATCGATACTAGTTTACAGGTATCGATACTAGCTAAAAGCGACACTAGCTTCAAAGTATCGATTAAAAAATATCTTTACTAGCTCAAAAATAGCGTTTTGTAGTTAAAAAACAGTGCTTGCAAATATTCAGATTCCATTCTTAATAGCAAATAACAAATTATTTTTGCCCACTGTACACAAGTTTTAATAAAGAAAATATTTACACACTGCTAGAGTTTAAGCAAGATAAGATTGCTTAAATCAACAGTTTTAGTTGCACTGAGCGCCATCATTGTCAGTTTAAATTAAATTAAAGATTTTAATTTATTGCTAGACTTAAGTTTTTACGTATACAACGACAACAACACGCTGAGTAATAGCTTACTTAATGAACTATTGTTTTCTTTAAAAAAAAAAAAAAAAAGATACATTTAAAATCTATTTTCAATTAACTTTCTTTTCAACATAAATGAACTTTCACTGCATGCAAGCTAATAATAATAACAATAAATAAATTGTATCTTTCAATAACATTATTAATCATCTATAAACTTAATTAGTGTCATATTGTATAGGATATGATTCAGTATTGAGTTTCGTTGAAGAAGTTCCAATTTGACGTGTTTACAGCTGAATCATCTACAAGCTACACTTTGAACTGTAGATACTTTTTGCTTTTCTTTATATCTCAATATGTATCTGTACCTATACGAGTACATTTTATATAAATATTTATTTTTTAATTGCATTTCTTTGAAAATGTTTACAAAAAAAAAATATAAAATAAATAATAATCTTTGTGTGTGGGGTTTATAAAGCGATAATAAGACAATCAGTATGCAGAACATTCAAAACCGTACCTTGTGTGGTCGTTGTTATTGACAGAAAAGTTGTTGAATTAAAATTTATAGAATTATAAATTTTACAAATTTGGAGGCGCAAAATAAAAAAGACACATGAGAGAGAAAAATAAATTTGAATAATTATTGTATTTTTATATATTGGAATGTTTGAATTGTTTTAGAAAAAAAAAAAATAAATAATAAAAAATAAAATAAATAACTTATAACTATTTTTTTGTGGGCGTGCAGTAGCGCAGCTGCCATAGCAAAATCTAAGCTGAGTTAAGCTTTTGTTTATGTCAGGCTACTGTGTGTGGATGTATTTCTTTATTTATTTATCTTGTTGCGTACATTGTACATATGGTGAGATAACATTGCGTCTTTATAATGTAAATATAAGCGTTTTTTACAATAACAAAAGATAAGAAATTTAACTAATGCAGATACACAACAGATCAATGCAAATCAGTGCAAAGCGTGTTTACATATATAAGCTTGTATCTAGATAGATATCAAAAGTATCTGCATGTTTGTTGACTAACGTTTATGATAAACTTAAAGCTTATCTATGTTTGATTTTAGTTTATTAAAAATAAGAGCTGACATGTTTTTTTTTTTTTTAAATTTTGCAAAGTACGCAGTTGGAAAATTACTAAAGAAATGCGTTGATTGAGCTTAAAGTCAGCAAAAAAAAACAAGTGTTTTTATACGCATTCTAATTTGCAATTAATTTGCACTTATATATTTTGTTTGGCAATGCACTAAGTATGCGAGAAAGCATAATAGAGAGCAATCGTAACTTCAACGAGTTTTTTGTAAAGTTACTTTTAAATCGTTACTTTAAGACTTAAAGAGAGCAATCGTTACTTTAACGAGTTGTGTAAAACGTTTCTTTAAGGCTTAAAAGAGCGCAATCGTTACTCCAACTTCAAGAGTTTTTTTGTAAAGTTACTTTTAAATCGTTACTTTAAGGCTTAAAAGAAAGCAATCGTTACTTCACGAGTTTTTTGTAAATCGTTACTTTAAGGCTTAAAAGGGACCAAACCGTTACTTCAACATCAACGAGTTGTTTGTAAAGTTACTTTAAAATCGATACTATTAAGCTAGTATCGATCAAGTCAACTATTTTTTAAAGTATCGTGTACATTATAACGAGTGTTTTAGAAATATGATTTCTAGAAAATATGCTATTTAGCTCAAGTTTAGATAACTGTACATAGCTGCCATAATTTTAGATGTATAAATAAAAATTATCTCACTTTTTCTTGCATTTTATAACTATTACATTATGCGGTTTAAAAAATGTCGCATACTTAAAAGTTAATCTTTTAGAATTAATGTCAAAACACATAATTTGACATAATTTGACAGTTCAAAAACCTCAAATGTAAACAAATCAGTCTTTATAAAATATTGCATCATATTACTTATAGATCAAAAGGGCCTTTGAATAGAAAAAAATATAAAACCGCAGCAGCATTTGTCATATTTGATTTATTTGTTGTTGTCACAACGTCATCATTTGACATAGTTTTAATTTGATTTGTAATTTGAGTATAAAATTAGCTAATTTATGTTTTTTTTTTTATAAAATTACATTTACTGGCGTCATAGTTGTGCCATTATTTGATAATTGTCATTTCTACAATTTTATAAAAATTTCAGATTTAAAGAATGAGACAAGAATGACGGAAGTTATATTTTATTTTTTTCTTAAAAACAATTTGTGCGTAAGTTTATTTAATTTTTTTGTGTGATATTTTTTATTTTTTTATTTGTTTTAGTTATTTGCAATTTAGAATTTTAATTTTGTATTTTTTTTTCTCTTAAAATAGTTAAAGTGTTTATTATGTATAAAAAGCACACGTATGTCACGTTTTTTGTTAGTTTTAAATTTATTAAAAAAGCTTTTCACGTCACTTAGCATCAGTTTTGAGCTGTGATTTAAATACAAGTTGCCCACTTAAAAACGTATAGGAATAATAAACAATTCGAAATTATTTTTATATTTAGAAATAAATATAACAAATAATTATACACATTTATTGTTTTTATTTAACTAGCAAGACGTGTTAAAATGAAATATACAATTAAAAAAAAGTTAAAAATGCAAACTAGCTTAATAGATACATAAAGTATCTAGTTTAAAAAAGCAGAAGATACAATTTGCATAAATTAAAAGATACAAAATAAAAAACAATGTGACGTCAAAAATTAGCTAATCTTAGCATAAATTTAAATCTGATTTTTAGCAATAAAGTTTGTTTCTTTTTTTTTTAACCTAAATAATTGCTTTAAACTAAAACAGCAAAATGTAATATAAAAGATCTTTGAGTCAGTTGGTTCTTGACCTTGGCTAGAACCGGTATGGTATGCCCTCAACATGGGTGTGCGCAACAATAAACTTGTTTTTGATATTTTTGTGTATATGAAACGGGATGTATCTTATTTAGTTGATTATTTTTTTTTTTAGTTTTGTAGAACTTAACCCTGACATTAAAAATGCAAGTGCAATTAATTTTGACAAGATATTTTTTTTTAAAGGAAATTAAAGTAAATAAAAAAATTATTGAAATAAAATAGATTTTATTTTTGAAAATTCGCGCTTCAAATAAATAAAAAAAATTAAAAATTGTATAAAAATAATTTTTAAATTAATAAAAAAAAATTAATTAGTCATAAAAATAAAAACATATTTTATGTATCATAGTTAATAACGTTCCCATGTAAACATAATTCAAACATAATTTTATTTTTAGAAAAAGTGACTAAGAAGCAAAATGCGTCATATCTTCAAAACTATTTGGTTTAACATAAATATTATATATATGTTTTTGAAGCTTACTAAATTATGTTTCAATATTTATTTACTTAAAACAAATCTATTCGAAGTAAACTAAGTTATACGCAATTAAAGTTCAACGAATATTTTGTGCTTTTAGAAAATATTAATAGTAAATATTTCAAAGTTACGAATTAGCCATGTAAAACTGTGGAACACCAATTTAGAGCTCATTATAAAAGTTTAAAGCTGATCTAAAATATTTATATTTTTGATTTCATTTTTTCCGAATTTCTTGAAAAAATACTTCAATCTCATAGCTTGAAGTTACTCAAAAAATATATAAAAATCATTCAAGATGACACAAGAAAAAGAGTAGCTGCCTTTGTCTGCAACATTCACAATTTGCTTGACTGTGTGTTTTTTTTTCATTTTGTTTTTTTTTTTTTGTGCGATTATTATTTTATTTGCATTGACGTCAATTTGATGATATTTTTTTTTTTTTGCACATATTTTATTATAAAAATGTAGTCTGCCAACTGGAAAGTATGTAAGAAAAAAAAAAAACCAAACCAGTTAAAAGCAGCGCTGTAATATACAACGCGTAAAGTATAGCAAAAAAAATAATGTGTAGATTTGAAAAATAAGATACATTTTATATCTACAAGATACAAAACTTAAACAATTTGTACTTGAACTAAAAGTTGATTTAAAAATATTTTGTAGGCGTTTCAATTAGTAAAATATAAATATGCTAGTATGCTAATACGCACTTGACACTTTAAGACGTTCAAAAGAATGGTTTAAGGTTAAGTAAATTTAATGTATCTAAAAAAAAATGTTTTTGAATTTTTCAAGATTTTTGTTTAAAAAAATAGTTCATTAAACTCTTAGTTGGCAGAGGATTTTTATTTTTTATTGTTAAAGACAATTGATTTTAATCAAAAATATACAAATATACTGGCGACCATATGTCGCACGCATATTTATTAAATATGACAACTTTAATTAAACGAATAATAAATATTTTTTTTATAAAAAAAGAGCGTTATAATTTTTTGTTGTTTTTTATATAATTGATTTAGATCTGTCTGCATTTCAAGCGTATGTATCTCATCGTTTTTTCATATTTTTTTTTGTGCCTTAAATAAATTTCAACTTATTGAACTTAACTTAAACTAGTCTTAAAAAAGCATACCCGCTAATTGAGCAACAATAAATAAAAATTGTGTAGCGTAGTTATTATGTGTGATATAACATACTTATGAGTTACATACACTATAAGTATCTATAAAATGAAATGTAGCCGAGTTATACGTGCTTTTTTGAGTTTTTCTTGTTGTTGTTACAAATTATCTGAATTATTTGAAAACTAAGCTTGTCATCTGACCTCATTTTATATGGTATTTGTAAACAGATTTTATATATTTTTTTTTTTGTTCTCAGAATCTTGGCCCGCACATTTTGAAATTCCATATGAATTTTTATTTAACTATGAAATTCCATTGTATGAAATTCTATATTTTCGTCATATGTTGTATCAGTTGGTTTTAATGTTGGGTATTTCTTAATATAGCTACTACTACATTTGATATCAATGAAAATATAAATTTACGTACGTACAGCATGTGAGTATAAATAGTATAAATAAAAAAAAACTACAATTAAAAATACGTCACTGAAATTTAAATAGTATAAAGTTTAATTGTATGGAAAATCAAAGGTTTTTTTAAAGTCATTGAAACTATATACGGTGTGTTTAATTATTATAAGACATAAGGAATTTTTGCACATTTAATAAATATCGATTAAATAAGTGTTTTAGTATATTTTTTTTTGCAATTATAACTTGTAACTATAATTTTGAAACGCACTGTACATATCTATCTACATATATTTGCATATAAGCTGTCTACATATTTTCTTATACTATTCACACTTTCTTTTACACACGCTTTCTTTCTCTTTCCAACTGCATATTTTCTTTTGCACAATGCGGATGTCCGCTTCAATGTTATTTTTTCGTCTTTTCTTTTTTTTTTTTTTTTTATTTTAAGTTTGGTTAAACTCATATTTTAAGTATTTTGTTTTTGTTTTTCTGCAACAAAGCCAGACGCCATTGACGTCATGCGAGACAAGGATGGCGCATATATAAAGCCGTTATTTGAATCAATCATTAATGCTTTCTTGCTTTCTTTGTATCTTTCTTTCTGTTTGTCTGTCTTTCACTTGTACCAATTAATTAAAGCTTAACACACATAAAAAAAAAAAACTTTTAAGTTTGACTTTCGGAAATACTTCAAAGATGCGTTATATTGTGTTTCATATTAATTATAATGACAATGAGTGTGGTTTTTATTATAAGTTTTTTTTTTTTTTAATACGCACACTTTGAAGTTAGATTTTATTGCTGCCTACACAAGTTATGTGTGCGGTTTTTTAATTAATTGTAAATATTTTAATATTTAAATGATTCATTTAAAGCTCAATGAAAGACTTACCTCATTATTATTATTGTTGTTGTTAGTGCTGATAATATTCTCATGTTGTTGTTGTTGCTGCTGTTCAGCTTCAAATATAATTGTATTATTATGCTCTTTACTATTATTTCGTTTATTACTATTATTATTATTATTATTATTGTTGCTATTTGCTGTATCTAATGCAATTAATTTCCACAGCTGTTTTAAGCCAATATTATCGATGCATGAAAAACGCAATTTTTCATTTGTCCAAGCCATTGTTGCTGTTGCTGTGGTTGTTGTTGTTGTTGCGCGTGTTTCTCTACTCGTTATTTTAACTTTTGCTGGTTTTGTTGTTGTTTTTGTGATTTTTGTTGTAGGCGCGTGTTGTTGTTGCAATAGTGTTGAAGTCATATCTCTTTAATATTTTTGTATTTGTACTCGTTGTCTATTTGTAAGTACAATCTTATTTTTTTACAGTTATATTTTTTTTTTTTATCGCACTTTAACTAGTTACACTTTTTTGCATAAATAAAATTTACAACGCTTTTTTTTTTTTTTGTATTCACTTCGACCGGTTTAAAGCGCAGTATTTGGCTTATATACAGTACATATATGCGTGTGATACGTCAATACGTTATTATGTCTTCATAAATATTAATAGTATTTTATTTTATTTGCAAGCGACGGCGTTGTTATGTATGTATGTATTTTTGCTTGGCTTGGGTTTGGTACATTCACAAAGTCACTCATACACATACGCTGAACAAAACGTATGCGTAAATGTGTTAAAAAAATTATTTAAACTTTATATTTTTTTTTTATTTTATTGAATTCTTCTTTTTTATTCACTTTCTTTATATATTTTTTTAAACGTCCACTCGTTTAGTTCGTCGCGCTGTGACTAACTGGTTTCAGTTTATAGCTGCGTGTTTTCTACCAGTAAACTTCGACTGTGCTGTGCTGCCGATCTTTGCCGACGATTTGTCTTCGCGAGTTAAGTAGGTATTCGTATTGTGAGCGAAAGAGATCGCTTTTAATTATTCTCACAAAGAGTTATACAAACAAACAAACATAATATTTTGTCAATACTTGATGGTTACTTGTAACGAATAGAAACAAAATTTTGCATATTAGATTTTTTTATGCAAATTATGCATTTTCGCGCAATCATAAAAATGTATGCATTGGAAGGATGTTTTTATATATTAAAAATGAGTCTCTTTAGTTCAGCGTAGCATCTACGTGGTCGACCACTTCGCCAACCACTTGTGTCAGTGGCCGCCCACTTGGCAACCCATCAGCAATGTGTTATAGCGGCTACTTTCACATTGGCTTGTCGTAAGCGGTGGACTGTTGCCACCCTCTGCATCTCAAGTGAATTCCAAGGTAGGCGATCTTTTTGATGTACAATATTAGTGCACTTAAAAAAAATTATTTTGTTTTTGATTAAGTTTCGCGGCAAAATCATAGGGTTTCCAATTATTTTTTTATTATTCTTATTGCATAATTTTTGCTTTGTCCCGGGTTTGAACTCGAAGCCGTCTGCCTTCTCCGACTCTGAAGCAACGCCAAGCCTTATGTTTAAAGGAGCCTGTTAAAGTTTTTAATATGTATGTTCATTCAACGTTATACAGAAATCAAGCGAGAGAGACATATGCTGCCAGAATATTCTTATTTCTCTTTTCCTTGACCTGCACGCCGTTGCAGCACTCGTGACCTGAAAAAGGGTTGACCACTTGTTGTCGACCAAGTAGATACCACGAAACGGCAATTGTCTATTGTCGAACTACACGTTACACAAAGCGTAAACGGGTGATATAAGTTTGTCGGAAAGTTTGTTAGGCAATAAGAATGCATCTACGACCCCTTAAAGTATATAAATATTCTTGATCAGCTAGAAATCTTACTTTAACTACTGCTGATCATACATTAACTGTTCAAGAGTCGTGTGACGTGTGTTAGAGCTTTGGTTCCACCGAATTTAACGCTTTAAGATATTGCAGGATAACCGAAGGATAAAGTTTTGGGCTATCCCGAGCATACTTGACTACAGCGTTCTTTCTGGTTTGCATTTGTTTCTAAGGGAAACCCTATGATATGACATTGTAATAATTTTTATTTTTGAATTTACTTTGTTTTGTAATAAATTATATATTCTTTTTCACTTGGTTGCAGCTAAGGAATTTCTTACATTGTTGACTAAAAAACACTTGTTTTGTTTTGAAATATGAGAAATTTAAGCTTTTTGCATGGCTGAACATTTAACACAGTGAATTATATTCAAAATAAATATTAAATAATTTAAACTTTCGCTATTATTTTTCGATTAAGTCCAAAAATTTCGAAAATTCCAGGTCAATATATGAGGTCTACATTGTCTCCGTTATTACAAACTGATAATACCCACACACAATATAGAAATGCATTTGTATTCAATTTAATTACATTTATTTATATAATGCGGTTTTGAAATAAAAAATTACAAATATAAATATAAAGAATAAATATTCTATAATAAATGGGTCGGAAATTTTAATTAGTAAAGTTTAACTTTAACCAACTTTTCTAAACTGGTGGGCTTTTTTAATGAGCTAGAAATTAATATCGTTAGATATGTGTATTTTTAATTCGATCGTATTAAATAATTGTTCACGGCTTTTAAGAAAATTTACCCATATAACTATATGTACTTACATATGTTCATATAAAGGGAAACCCAAAAAGATAGTAGATAATTAAAGCAGATATAATTGTTCTAGTTTATTGCTTGAATTCGAAATGGTGGGTGCAATGCAGATGCTATATAGAACAATTTTTTTTTTTCAAATCTTTTCAAAAAAGTATTCTAATAAAACAATTTGATTATTTTCATAAATTCGATATAAAACTTCTATTAGAAGCAAGCCAAATTTTTGTATATCGATAAATTTATTGTAAGATCTTGAATACCCGCTAAAGTTATTGACCGTATTCTTGTGGTCATTGCCAAGAAATTTAGAATGCATGCGACTTTACCTGACTTTGTTCTTTTAACCTCTTCCAGCTGCAGTTCGAATTTAAAAAATTCTAAAGCGTCAGTATAACTTCATTTGATTGGCTCCTTAAAAGTTCAACTAACTTGAACCTTTTTAAGTTCAATGAAAACAAAAACTAAGGTCACTTTTGTATAAAAAGTTATTGATCTCCATATGCGTCACGTCAGCCAGTCGCAATACAAAGAATTGGTTGCATCAAACGTCAAAACAATCAAATCGAATCCAATACAAATCCAATCCATTTCAATCAAAAAAAAAAAAAAAAATCTACATTAAATGTATTGAAATGTTTTGAAGTTAGGCTATGTACAATTAATTTGCAAATCAAATCACTTTCAATTATTTATTTGAAATTTTGATTTTGAAGAATTCCCCATGGCAAAAGTTTTTGCTCATTGCATATTTATCAAGTATCTCCGAATGTCTCCGATATTTAGAAACAAAAAAAAAAAAAAAATTATATGTATATTTCCAAATCTTTACATAAGCTAACGAAAGATGTCGTGCGCACAATGTACCAGTTCATGGTCAAATTTTTCTTTTTATCTTTTTTTTTTTTTTTTTTTTTAACTTTTTTATTTTTAAGAAAGGAGTGCATGGATTGAATTTTGTTTTGTTTACACAATTGTTTACCGAAATTGATTTTAATGAATACAATAATAGCAAAAAATAGCAAAATACAAAAACTGAAGGGACAGACACATAGACCGCCAAATGGATGGCCGGACAGACGGACAGACATACAGAAAGTCTATTTTGCGTCATTTGTATTGCGTAGCTAGCAATTTTTGTATTTTTCTGTAAACAAATACTTGCGTCTTTTGTTTTGTCTCTTCAGTCTTTCTTCTTTTCTGTATAAATTTTAAAGACGTAAGACAAGAATCTCCATTAATGCATTTCAGTACGTTGGGGAAAAAAAAAAAAAAAAATTATATTGCAGTTTCATGCTGCACTCAGAATCAGACATGTCTCAATTGGATCAGTTCCACATTTTGAATGCAAAAGATACGCATTTGCAAACCACTCACATTCTGCGACACATTTTTTTTAACCAATTAAAACTAAAGAAAACTATGCGATCTAAAAATTGCCTTTGTAAATTTTGCTATAAAAAAGAAGCCTATGAGATACTTCGATCCATGATGTTGCCTGGAATTTCTATCGGTGAGTTTGGAAAATATACAAAATAATATACAATACAGAATCTTTCCTAACCGAAATTATGTTTTCGTGAAAAGGTTCTTAAAGCTATAAAGTCGATATCGATACCCCAGCACATCGATATGACTTTTCTCGATGGTTTTTGGTTTCGCTGTTTACGAATGTGGCACTATATTTTCAATATTTGATCCGATCATATTTCTTATCTACGTAAGTTCTCTTTAAATTGTCCAGATCACATAAAAAAGGCGTTTCATCATTAATTTTAATCCCATTTTAGCCAAAAATCTCCAAATCTTACCACTAAAGCTCAAAATATATATTTTTTTTATGAAGGTTATTACACATTCGTCATTGTCGTACGCCAATTCGAGTTTAATAGTACACAATTTCCTGTACGTATTGCATTTTACATTAGTTCATTTTATGTATTTGATTTGAATGAAATTAACTAACACGTGACTTTACTTTATTATTTTGGATTTGTTTTGTAATTTTTTTGATGTTTGAAACTAATTCAAAATTTTGACCAAACAAATTTCAACATCAACATGCTTGGAATCAGTAAACCGAAGGACAGATGCAGAATTTTGAACGAGAGCACCATGAGTTGGATTGGAATTTCAAAGAGAAAAGGAAACACTTTACCATGAAAAAAGAAAAAGACATTACTGCATAATCCCGGGTCCTATTTTATACACCGGACCACTTACATAAAAGTACAGTCCTGGGAATTCCACATACTAGATTCGCCGAACTAATTATTTTGCATGAACCAAATCAGGATATTGTAGAAAATGTTGGGAGGCAGAGTCTCTAAAGAAAACGTTTATGCATAGAACAAAGATATTCCGATCAAAAAAGTAGGTTGAAGATGTAATCTCATTGCCTAAAATGTAACTCACAACTTCACAACCCAATGATAGACATTAAAAACGCAACCTAGATGAGAAGGTCCAGCTAAGTTAGCGCCTTAAAGCTGTTAGGCTATCCGAATATATAGGGTTGAGATCTTACCGTCAATTTAAATTTTTTTATGGTAAATTTTTAATATTTTAACTTTAAGTTTAATTAAAGGTAATTATGTGAACGGCAAAAAATGTATCGGGTCTTTTAACGCAAACTCCAAGCTTTGAAAGCGCTCGTAACTCAAAAATTTTTGGACGTTGTAGTTTTGGATGGTAGCAAAATAAAAACAAAATTTTAGTATACGCATAGGTTAATTTGCGATACAGGGTATCAAAGTTGATCATTTCAGACAAATGTTTATCGAAAAATAAAGCTCATATTTTCCCGTATTATTTCTCAAGTTTGAATAGGCTGCACTTTTATCATTTTATAAGCATAACTTCTCGATTATATATTGCAACTATTGCTCGTATTATGTATAAAATTTATTGTAAAAAATAATTTCTCAATGCTTAATCAATGTCGACGAGATTGTGACACCATTTTCTATACTCTCAGACATGTACATATGTATGTGTATGTATGTATATATGGTATATTACGAGTATATAGTGAACTTGTTGTAATAATAGCACATCTATCATTTTTATTACACTCGAACTATCTGTAAAATAATATATGGAAACGTTTTAGTATTGTAGTATTCTGTACACTTTTTTATTGCAATTCATTGAATGAATAAACTTGCGACTTTTGTTAATGAAAATAAACTTTATCAATTTGCGTGTTGTCGCGTTTTAATTTATCATTTAAAAATTATAATGCAAAGTAATATAAGTACTCGGGTATAAAAAACTTTTTCGTTAAGTGTATTTTAAGTGAATTTTTAAAAAAATTTTTTTTTTTAAGCTTAATTAATTTGTATGCATTTGATATGAAGTAAATTTAAACGTGTAGTCTAACAATAGTTCGAAAATTTTGTTGTTACCAATAAAAAAAAAGAAAAACTATTTAGGTTAGAAAAATGCAAAGTGAGTGCATAAAGAACCTTTTTTTCTTATACATTCAGATACACTGTTTCTTATAAGACAACGAATACCAAAGTGGTGTGTTATAATAGTACACAGATAAGGTATCGAACGTTCCTGGTTCAATCTAAGCAGGTGCTTATGTGGCATTTATTGAGAAATAATACAATGAGAAATTCGGCTCAACGGATATGAGTGGCTTATAGTCCTATGTGTGAGTCATGCGAAATATTAGTCACTTGACTCAATTTTCAAAATAAATCAGAAATTACTAACTGCAATAATTCGGGAACGGTATTCATGACTATAGCGACTCAGCTTTTCATTTTGATCAGAATTATATGGAAAAAAACCATCTAATACCTTTTACACATTCATTCTTAAACTCATGATTCACAATGCTTCTTGTAAGAAGTTCAGAAAATCAGATAAGAAAGCATAATCTTATTATTTATATTTTATTAGCAAACATTAATTTGTTTAAATTTTAAAATCACATTCTGATTAAAAGACTTACAACGATATACATAAATGGTAGGAACACTGTTTATTTTTATAATTATGCGGAGGTGTAAGGGGTCTTGGAGATTTTGTTGAATTAATTGTAATCAGAATTGTTAGGGAAAATTTGTAAGACCATTATTTTGTCGTTATCAATTTACACAAAAATTTATCACAACAAGTGGAAACTTTTGGAATTAAGAACAGATTATTTTTACTTAATATATATCCGACAGACAAGATAGATAGAGGTGGCTGAGGAGAAAATAAATATTCCCCACACAATTAGCATATAGCTGCCGTTTTGCTTTTACTAAAAATATCTCGAAAGTGAGCCTTAAGTATATGATAGGCCCTGGAGAATGAAAGCCAACCAGTACAGCTAAGGAAGGACCGTAGTTTTGAGGGACATAAGAGAGAAAGATCGCTCAGCGATTCAAACTGCCAACGTCCAAAGTACCTTAGTTTACTCGATCTCAGTGTAGGACACACACAGAGGAAGTGTTCCAACGTTTCTGGAGTATCCACTTCTTTACAACTTCTGCATGTGCAGGTTGTAAAGGATACCTAATCTGGCCGCGTGTTCCCCAATGGGCCAGTGCCCTGTGATGGCGGCTGTAAGTCACGCAATATCTTTGCGGGAGTTCAAAAGAAGAGTTCTGGTGCATTTATCCGACAGACAATGTCTAAAATGAATATTATTAATTTATTAAAATTTTGTAACGAAAAAAGGAGTCATCGTAGACCCTATAAACCATTAACCATAAAAGTCAGACGTATTGTATAGACTGGAGTCGCAAGACTCAAAGATTCTCAGTATTCTCATGTTCAAAACTAAGCAACAAGACGTAAAAGGTAGAACATGGTGGGTTCTCGAAATGGGAGAATAAAGTTATCGCGTCTTTAGTTAAAATCTATTGTACACGAGCCCAAAGAATGATTAGGTTAAATGACTCAGAAACCTCTCTGCTTTTTTGATAAGCTTGAGAGTAATCTTTAGTTAGACATTCACATAGTTTATTCATCATCCAGACAGAGTTTACACTTCGTTTCAAAGGACTGACCTATATTGTTTAGGTTTAGTAAGGAAATCAGTTAGCAGTCTAAGATCGTGGCGACTGAGTTAAGTGATATTTTTTTGGGTTTAAATTGCCGTAGACCTGGATAGTTCAATGATGTAGAGATTCCATAGAGATGATAGATTGATAGAAGCCCAGCTAAGCACGCGAAGAGGCTACGGAACTAAACAAAAATAATTGAAAAAAAAAATCGATCAACTTATTAATGTCTTGTTAGTACCCTCTATAAATAAAAGCGCAACGAGACTAAAAACATTTTTAATATAACGAAAAAATACAAAAAAAATAATAATAAAGTATTCGAGTATGTTCGACTGTGAGATATCCTGTACTCAATTTTTATAGACTTTAAGTAACGTTCTATCTCAGTAGTATCTTAGTTTTCATGGAAAGCTCAAAACTTTTGGTTTATGGCTAGAGAAAAACCTTTTTAATCACTTGACGGCTCAGGAAGGTCTTTGTTTCAAATATGATGGTTCTATCTTCTAAAATCTCGGAGATATTCCATTTCATATAGCAGTAGGGACTGAGGAATGGACAGATGGATATAGCAACATCGACTCTTAATGCTCTAAGCTGATCAGAGATATATATATTTACGGTCTGCCTCTTTTTTCACCAGTTACATAAATTTGCACAAACCGAAAATACCCTTTATATGTTAAACCCTCGGGGGTACAGCGTATAAAAAATGCGCTATAATTTTAATTGAAGATTAACACAAATGCAAAGTGTTGCTGACGTCAAAGCAGGCAAGAAAAGCGTTTTATTAATAAATTTAAATAAAATGATTTAAAACAGATCTTTGACTTTTTGACATTTTTTCCTTTGTTTTATTGTATACGCCGAGTATTCTATATTCGAAACGTTTATTATAAAATTAATGACAACAACAAAAGCAGAAAAAAAAAAATTATTTTGCAATTATAATTAAGATTATATTGCACATCTTCAGCAGAACTTTAGCCATCTGTCAGTTATCAACGATCTTAAATCAATCTTTAAATCAAAAGTATCTTATACTGTCAGCCGAGTTTGACGCACGTTACAAATTATCTCACATGTAAATTAATTTAATACGAAACTCATTGCTCATGCGTCTGAGTCGGTTTTTGAATTTTAGTCATGATTTGTAATTTTATATTAGACTTAGGTATTACTTAACAATTTAAATCGTCATTCAACTTAAGCTTAACTTGGACATTAGAATGTTTATATATCTGGTTTTCTTTAAATAGATACACTCATCTTTAAAAGTAAGTGTTTGCTTTGATATCGTTTTCTCGTTATAATACAAATTTGAACTGTAGAACAAGAACCACAAACATACTCATACAGCTACTGACGTGTTTGTGTGTTTGGCTTTTGTTTTTTTATTTTATTAATTCATAATTCAATGACTTCTTTGACGTCATAGTTTTGAGGCAATTTATACTTCTGAACTTCACAGTCGAAAAGTTTAAAACAAAACAACAAAAAAAAAAGAGAATACATTAATTAAAATTTCTGTGAGTACAATGTACGCTCTCTGCTGAACTGAGTTGAAGTTTGTGGGTGGATTTGTATAAAAAACGTACTGCAAACAAGAGAACAGAAGACTGCAAACAAGAGAACAGAAGACTGCAAACAAGAGAACAGAAGACTGCATAACAACAGAACGTTCTTCTGTATCTACTTATATAATATTGTTAATAGCTGAGGAGTGTATTGATCTTCCTATTTTGAATTGTTCTTGATAGAAGAACAAATTGTTCTTGATACAAGTATGAATTGTTCTTGATACAAGAACGAAATGTTCTTGTTAAAAATACGAATTGTTCTTGATACAAGAATGAATTGTTTTTGATACAAGAACAAATTGTTCGTGATAAAAGAATAATTTGATCCTGAAACAAGAATGAATTGTTCTTGATACAAGCATGAATTGTTCCTGATACAAGAATGAATTGTGCTTGATACAAGACCGAAATGTTCTATATATAATTACAAATTACTAAAAATAAGTTCCATAAAGAATCTCTACCTAATTAGCTTCGATACCAACCACAGTCCGGACTTTCCCGAATATAATTACTTTACAACTTAATGTACAGTGAAATGTGGTTAGAAAAATTTAAGCAAGTTGCATATCTTATTCACTGGGAATCTCCGCTATTAATATACTCGTAAAAAATCAATTTAGAGTGTTGATGACAATTTGTAACTATAAAAATATACGAAATGAGATACATACAGTCATGGACAGGTAAATAGCACAAATGATTTAAAATCTAAAATAAATAGAAGTTCAATTTGGCCCATAATAAAATGTAAGATGTTTTTGTGATAGATAGGTCTAGTTATTTCCAACCAACTAATGACATTTTTAAATAGAACCCCCCGTTTATCACATATCAGAAACTAAATCTTATTTTGCTAAAGTACCAAATTAGCGTTATCTGATATGCAATGTGAAGGGCATTGACCTATTAACTTGGCAACAAAATAAACTATTCTATAATTTTTAAATTTTGTTGCACAGAAACGAATTTCTTGAAAAATTTTAAGATTTAAAAGCTATGCAAAGTGAAAGTTTATAAAAAACTTATCAATCATCAAGAGATTATCTGTATATATAAAATGTTCTGACTTGACTGAACAGTAAGCAATGATAAGACGAGTAGGTTATTCTTCAAAGAGTTTTATTTATTGACCCGAACTTTTCATGTGAGTAGTACTATTTAAGTCATATTGACAGACATATTTTGAAATCTTGAAGAAAATTCCAGAAGAAGAAAAAATGGGTATTTTAGAACATAGAAGACGCTACAAATTAATCTAATAAATGTGATTTAAATTTTGAAGACTATACACTACAATGTGGACTTCGTAAACTCAAAAATAATAAGGTCACCGTAACAATGGATCTCTCTGGGACCTTTATTTTGAGTTATTTCTTAAAGAACCAAAAACCCGAAAAGTTGGTTTCTACTTAAAAAACACACATCTAATTATTTTTCTTACAGTTTTATAAGTATCCAAAGTTTCATAAAGATCGGTAAGATCTTTATATAAGATCCTAGGTAAGATCCTCAAGCATTGCTTCTCAGTTAATATTAGAGAGGTGACCATTAATTCTCTGTATTCAAAATCCAAGATAGCATAATGATCAAATGAACGGATGAAAAAATTATGATATTAGTGATCTCTGAAGAGATCTACAGAATTGAATTTGGTGGCTCTATTTTTTATAGTCTTCGAGAAAATAATTTTCATATGACTGGCGGAAAGTGAGACAGACGGACATAGCTAGGTTTACACAGCTTTCGATCAAGAATCTGCGTACTTTATGGAGTCTGCCAACAAAATACCCATTTACCCTCCGGGTTCAGGATATAAAAGCGACAAAAAAATATTGATTCAGATTTTAGTTCGAATCTTTGAAAATTATCTAATAAATCGTTTAGCGCCAAACTAATATGTCACCAGATTCTCCCTGGACAGTCGTTTTAATTGTTAAGAAAGAACATTTACTTACAAAGTTTCCTACAAACTGATAAAGAGAGTTTAGACTTGTGGTCCCAAGATCATAAACATGGTTAGACCTCCAGAATAGATCCTTTTGGTTTATTTTAATATTAAATATATTCTTAATACTCTGTCTCTGGCCATTTAGGAGGGGTTGGTTGAGCCTCATTTTGGATCTATATAAGCTAACATTTTCTGAAGTCTTGTTAGCAAATATGGAGAAATTATAATCTCATAGATAAACCTATAACTGCATTTAAAATACGGGCAATGCCGTGACTAAGTGTGGCGTCCGTACTGTGTCGCGAGCCACTGATAATAAAATTAAAAACATTAAAATAAATCGCTTATTTTTAACTTGTATAAAGAAAAATTAAAATAATTTTAGCAAAGGCCAAATAAAGTTCAAAAAATGTTGATTTTAGCTATCAGCAACAACGTAAACAAAAAATTAAATGAATGAAATAAAAATAGAATGACGAAAACAATAAAATTAAAAAAAAAAAAACAAAATATTTTTTCAGGTGGTTAAAATTTAAAATTATTTTAATTTATTGCAGAAATATAAATAAAAAGCTAAGCAAAGTAGATGTTTCATTTCAATTCACACTAAAATATACAAAATGATCTGTAATTTTTTCCGTCTTTTATGGAGAAAATTTTTAATGATTCAGTTAAAATCTGGTCGATGACGTTTTAGCGTAGCACTCCGATTGGTTGAATCATTGCGGGTTTGGCTTAGTACATATTTAATTAACTTGTTTGTTTCAATTTTTGTGAGCTAGCATTAATTTTATTTTGTATCAAGATTATTGACTGAATTTGCTTAATTTCAATTCCAAAAATACCTACAACAAAAGATTCGGATGTGCGTCATTGTGATCAGACCATATTTTTAATATAAACAATTAAAAAGTAAAGCAAATAGCAACGAAATATTAAAAAAAAAAAAAAAAAAATTGTAAATTGGAGATTTTAAAATCTTTGGAGCGATACGCTAGCATGGATTGATCCAGATTAGAGATACTCTTCAAATTTTTAACGATTTTAAATTTCTAGGAATCTCCACATAAGAAATCTACATAAGAGGAAACTCCATAGAAGAGAAGAATTTTCCTCCGTCAAGAAATCTCCATAGAAATTTCTAGGAAACCCCATAGAAATTCGAGGGACAAGTTAGAACCCCAGTTTCCAATGAAGTATGAATGATCCAATCCACTTTACCGCCTTGTACCATTAACTGAAACACAGATCTTTAAATAGACAAGATGAATAATGTTATTAAACTAGAAGTTCATCAAAAATTCGCTGTTGAACAAATTTTGAATTTATTTTTCGCTATAAACGAAAAATCTTTTAATGACAGATTTACCCCAACAAAACATTCCTCAACGTATAGAATTTCTTAGAAATAATATTAATCAAATTTCCAAAGGGAAATCACATACATCACTAACCTCAAAACAAAGCCGTTGTTGCTGATGTATTCATCAAAATAATTTACGTCAATTCAGAAAAAAAACATATGACTCGGTCGTTTACTATTGGTGGATTAGCCTTGCTCTAATTTCCAAAAAAATTTACAATAAAATCTTAAATTATATTGACGCAAAAGGCGTGTCATATTCACGTTCAATTTAATAATTGTTTAATTGTCTCTTTTTTTTAGCTTTGAGATGCGTAATGTGTGTAACTGCAATGGCCTCTCCCATATATCAACAACTAACTACTTACGTCATTTTGTTTACGTTACGTTACAATTATTATGTCATCATTGTTGCGAATTATACATGTTTAACGTAACAGTAGCGGTAACGGTAACGTAATATATATTTTTAAACTTTCGATTGATAAAAAAAAAAAAAAAACGAAATTAAATAAACAAAAGCCAAAATGTAACTGTGCCAAAAAGTCGTTGCACTCACAACATCATCCGGTACATCTGGTACAATATTTATATTTATACAATCATTTTTTTTTCTTTGGTTTTTATTGCGAAATACATAAATGGAGCAGCTTAATATAATATTTATTTAAATGATTAAAATTTGAAAGCAGTTTATTTGGAGAAAAGTACTAAAAATGGGCGCGGTACTAAATATTTGATACTGTGTCCTCAAATCCGATGTACATACATTTTATCACGCATCCCCATGGTTTCTTCTCCGCGACTATTATCCACTATCAACTACTTGATTGTTGATAAATCGATTATTGATTCTTGAACTAATTGATTATACAAAATAATCGTTTGTTGATTGATTAATCGATTAATCAGACAGTCCTACTTCAGAGTTTACTTATATCGAACATTTTTTCCGTTCACAATTTAAGGGTTAGCTCCTACAGAAGCCAATTCAAAATATTTGATTATTCGGATAAAAACTTTTTGTTACTGAAAACACCAAATTCGGTAAGGATAACACCTATGATAATCTAAAGAAAATATTCACATCCAAACAGTCCTAAACGCCAATTGTGAAGATCTTTTCCAATACTATCCATCACGCCATTTTTCACAATTGCCCAGTGGGTCCTGTGGTTCCCAATATCCTGCGCTCATCTATAAAATGTATTATTCCATTTAATACTCATTTTACCAAGCGTAATACACTGTTTCATTTATTTAGATGTATTCTTCGAATTTAGTGTGTATCTAATCTCTTCGAATCACTGTTCCGATTTTCGATTACTTTTTAAAAGTAATGCGTTTTCAATAACACGAAACTTTAAATAGCGAACATATAATCCGTGGCGGCGATTTAAATTGAAAAAGAGAATGGTTGGACGTCAACTCCAATATAATCCAAGTTTAAATTCTTTCATTATATTTATATGAGAAATATTCTTACAGAAGTATAAATAAATTCGCTGGAGAAACCAGTAAATGGGAACAACTCCCGTTGTCGTTTTTTATTTCGATTAATTTTACATACGCAATAAAAATGGAGAATTTTTTTTTCTCTTTATCTTGTCTTTTTCGACAAGAGTCCTGGCTCATTTCTTAACCAACTTTATTGGATTCGGCTCATGTCTTAATCGACTTGAATTGACTCGGTTCATTTTTTAACCGATTTGAAACGATTCGGTTTATTCCTTTCATTGCGTTGAATTAATTCGGCTCATCTCTTAAAATAGTCGAAACGAATAAGTTTTTTTTTTTAGAATTTGTGATATACATATCCGATATATTAATTTTTATGGTCTACCCTAATTTAACGTATTTCTTTATCCTTTGGGTACAGCAAATAAAAATACTATCCTATGGTAAGCTAGACTAATGGGTCTATCTGTATTGAAACGAAGAAATTTTCTGTACTATTGGAGGCCGTTATGGGGAATGGGTGCTCCCAAAAATTTTTATTAGTACAAAAAAAAAAAAATATTAATTTAAGGTAAAATTTGAACGTAAATTAATATTTTGAACGAGCTTTAAAGATTTACATACAAGAGAGTTTAGGAGTAAGCGTTGCTTTCGTCTGCAATATTTTAACGCTAACGCGAACGCTCATGCCAGTGTAAACATAGCGCAAATTTCAAAAAATCCTTAACATTTAAAAACCATTTAAACCGCTCTCGTAATAATAAACAATTTACAACTACGTTGCACTTTTGCAAGCTGCTCATGTCATATCGTACCATGCCATTGCAATGTAAAATCTTTGTAATCATTTTGTTGAAATGATTTGTGGCGCTTTTCTTTTTAGACGTAGCCCAGATCTTATCAATTAAAAAAAAAAAAAAAAAAACTGCTAAGTACATTTGCACTTAATTTTCGCTTATCAGTAACAGCATTCGCAGCTACATGCATGAAAACTAAAAGATAGAAAGAAATTTTTTAATTCACGTGAATTCGGAATGTACATAAAAAAACAATTAATTTATTAGCATACAAAACAGACATCTTTCGTTTTAAAAAATGAGCATCGAAACAAACAAAAAAAAATCCAATTTATTTTAATAATGAAAATTCTGGGAAACTTTCTTTATTTAAATTTTAGCGGATGTCTAAATATTTATTCCTGCATTAGTGTATGCTGACGGGTTGTAAATCTTCATTTGAAAATATTTGCAATTAAAAAGTAAACAAATTCTTATCTGCCAGATTAAAACCGCAAAGCTTAAAAGTATGTTATTCTTTTTTTTATGATTTTTTTTTACTTGGGTGTGAATTGATAAAGTCCATTTGTGCATATTCGATTAAATTTAATTTAAACGATCAGTTCGATTAAATGATCAACACAATATCTTTTATTACCGCTGGCAATGCTAACATCTGTTTGATGCTGCTAACTCTCTCGCCACTTTATGTTGCGCTGTTAAAGTATTTATCTGTACAGTTTTAGCGTAGGAATAGGAAGTACTCGCTTTAAATTGTGTAATAAGGTTTTTGTCACTTTGTCATTTTTTTTTTAAAGTTACAAACCTTACGAAAAAGTATTATAATATTAAATTTAAATTTTAAGTGTTCTTTAGAGTATTTAAAATCGCAATAATTTTCAAAAATTTCCTTAAAACCTGCATGCTTATTTTGTGTTTATTTTTGATTTTGAAAAAATGTGTGCGAACATTAAAATTAAGTTGTAAACAGAAATTTTTATTATTTTGTTTTGTTTCCATCGACACAAAAAAAGATTTATTTGTTCATTTCGCAGCTGGCAACATTTGAAATGCAATACAAGCGAAAGGCATTGTTTAACTAAAATTAAGTGTTAATTGCTGCTGTAAGTTTTTATTTACGCTATGCGAAATTTGCTAAGGTTGTATTTTTTTTTTTTTTTTTTTGCTCTATTCTATTTGTTTTTATTTATCTTAAATGGCTCTGACGCAAATAAATGTTTAATATAAAACTACAAAGTAAATGAGTAAACAAATTACATACTATAGTACATATGTATGTATTTATTTAAATTTAGACTACAAAAATTAACAAAAAAAATTTGTCTTAAAAAAAAATAATAATATGTTTGAATTTCTTTAAAGACAAATGCAATAACAAAAATCAAAGGGAACCAGGCAACACCTATCGGGCGGTCTTTTTAACAGCAATATTGCGGTTCTAACACTGTATGTTTCCCCGCCACTTGTGAGAACCAAAAATTCAAGTAGTACTCCAAATAATAAAGAAAAACCAGGAAAAACTTAAGCTTCGTTTAAAAACCGGAAGAAAACCTTGTTTCCTTTAAGGCAGGAGAAGTTACCAAAGCAGCAAAGTTACCAGCGTTAAGCACTCTTCTTGTACAGACGCAGAACGGCATATAGGAAATGTCGAACTGACTGCGATGGCAAATCTAAATAAAAAGTACAATGGGACTAGTAGGCAAGGTATAGTCGGGAGCATAACTTAAGTTGTACTGCTTTGAGACCGTCTAGACTTAAGAAGATCCAAGACATATTTTAGCATTTCAATCCTCACTTGGCAACAAAAAAAAAAACTGGCTATAAAGTTCTTTGGGAAGGTTAGGGTGAGACGCAAGTAAATGATTCCGTCGCTGGAAAATTTTTTTGTGGAATTTCTTTAAACTGACTAGAACCACAAAAGTCGCCGAAAGACTTGCTTTAAGTAAGTCGGAGGAATTTAAATAGATTCGTGCGCCATATTGGGCCCGCTATTTTGAACTATAAAAACCTGTCTTTAAGATCAATGACCCCAAAAACCCTAGAACAAAGTTCACTTTGATTAACAGTTCTTGAAAAAATGGTTCGTATGCTCATCTTGAACTTTTGCAGAGATAACGTATGATAAAGTCAAATATTTAACTACCAAATAATTGGCAAAAAACAACTATTTCTTCACTCTTTCATTCTTTACACAGAGAGAAAAACGTTTTTGGGAAATTAATAATGGCTGTGCTTAAGCTAAGAGCATACGAAATCAAGTACGAATGTTCCTATTCTTTTTAGCTTCATGCACAATGTTTTTGAATTGAAAAATATCGTGCTTAATTAAAGTTGAGAACGGAGATTCTTGATATGAAAACAAATGTTCTTCATATGAGAACTAAAGTTCTACATATGAGAACTAATTTTCATGATGTAAAAACCAAAGTTCTTGATATAAGAACAAATGTTCTTGATATTAGAACGAATATTCTAGATATGAGAACGAATGTTCTTGATATGAGAACAACTTTTCTTTATATGAGAATGGATGCTCTTGATATAAGAAAAAATGTTCTTTATTTGGGAATGAATGTTCATGATATGAGAACGGAGTTTTATATAAATAAAAACGGATGATCTTCCTCAAGAACGAAGGTTCCTGCTATGAGCACGAATGCTTTCGATATGAAAAGGAATGTTCTTGATATGAGAACAATTTTTTTTGATATTAGAACAAATGTTCTTGAAATGAGAACGAATGTTCTTGATATGAGAACGAATGTTCTTGATATGAGACCGTATGTTCTTGATATGAGAACGAATGTTCTTGATATGAGAACGAAAGTTCTTAATATGAGAACAACTTCTTTTGATATGAAACGAATGTTCTTGATATGAGAACGAATGTTCTTTTGATATAAGAACGTATGTTCTTGATATGAGAACGAATGTTTTTGATATGAGAACCAATGTTCTTGATATGAAAACGAATGTTCTTGATATGAGAAATATTCTTATTATAAGAACTTTTACTGAAAAAAAAAAAAAAAAAGTATACCCATAACTTGCATCCACGAGTAACTCATTTGCAGCTGTGTTCTCCACGTATTTACTTGTACGAAAAATAATTATATTAATAAACTCCGCCTCCAAATGTTTTCTTTACTTTACTGTAAAAGTTTTCATTTGATTAACAAAAACTAAAATTTTCATTTGGTATCTTTGTCCTTTACACATAAAAGGCGTTACTCAATGAAAGATATGCATCGAAACAATAAAAAAAAATTAAGAAAAATATACCTCCAGAAATTCCATATAAATACCAAAACCAATGCAATTGTGCTGCATAAAATCAAAGTTTAGACAAAATGTTAGACACCACAGAGCAAGAAACGGAGAGCGTGTACATCATAACCGTCGAGGAATATTTGAGACCAAAGCAGCCGCATAAGCTAACCAAATTAATATTAACGCGAAATAAAATTGAACCATTATCAAAACAATTAAAATACGCCAGGGAACGTCAAAATGCCTTCGAACGAAAAATTAAAAATAAAAAGCGAAATAAAGGATTCTTTGAAAAGATTACGCAATAAATTTATAACTTTTATGCCGCAAAGCATACGAAATGTTGCAAATTATTTAAAGAATTTCTGGAATTTCTTGCTTGAACGCAACGATGATGTGGTCTGTAAACCGAAAACTGGTTTCGAAATCTATTGTGAAATGGCGAGCATTCACGGTTTTCAAAATTTTGTGGGCGCACCAACCTGGCGACGTATACTTTGGTGGATTGTCATTTGCATTGCAATGCTCTTCTCGATTTTCTTTATGCTACACGTAAAAAATCGAGAAAGATTTTTAGCGTACTACATCGAAAGTATGACACATCCGGCGTATACTATGCCATTTCCGGCAGTTACCATTTGCAATGTAAATCGTATATCGCGTAGTGCGCTAGAAAATATTGCCAAAGATTTGAATCGAACTCTAAATGCAACTACGCTGGGACGTCTGCTGTGGTTACATCAGCTGCCAGCGGATACGGCGTACGACAAAGAACTCCTAGCTGCGCTTATTGAACAAAAAAATTACTCCTGGACAAGTTTACTCTCGAAGATTGCACCAAGTTGTGAAACGCAATTGTTGCATTGCAAATGGAAAGGCTTTGATATGGATTGTAATAAATTATTTAAACGTTCCGTAACACCAAATGGTCTATGCTGTTCCTTTAATTATAATATCTGGAATGGTGCCGCGCCAGAGTATGCGGCAAGTTGTAGTTCTAGAACTGGTTTAACTGTTTGGCTACAACCGCAACTGGATGATTATGCGGGCGCTTTTGCAATGACGCCAGGTTATGAAGTTATTTTACATGGCACATACTCATTTCCAGATTTAAATGCAAAGCGTACATTGGTACCAACCGATCGTGAGAATAGCATTAATGTATCGCCGCATGATGTAAAAATGGCGCCCTATGTGCGCTCACAAGAATTTCAAGCTCGTCGTTGCTATTTGCCAAATGAGCGACATTTGCAATTCTTTCGAAATTATACACAAATCAATTGTCTAGCGGAATGTCGCAGTCAGAAGTGGTACGAAAAATGCGGTTGTGTTCCGCCATTTGCACCGACTACCGGACACTGGCCGGTATGCGGTTTCGATAAGATTGAATGTCTACGGAAGTATAGAAGTAAGTACTTACATTAGGAAGCGTTGTGCGAAATTCTAGAATGACTAAAATTTCTTTTTTTTTTTACAGATTTTGGTGCACAACTTTTGGAAAAAGCCCCAAAGCAGTCGTATAAAACTAATCGTAATGCTGAACGTTTCGTTTGCGATTGCTTTCCGCATTGTAGCGCTTATAACTATGAATTTGTGGCTGATTCGGGTGCTTTAATTGAATTCTATCCAAATGGGTAAGTTTTTTGTTGAGTGTTTTTAACTCGAAAAATATTTGATCTCGATCCCCAGCCCGATACATTTTTTTGATCAAAATTTTCACATGTAGAGAATGTTGGGATTAGATCAATATCCCGATTCGCCCGCTAGTTCCTGCATTTCTTACAATTATCGTGCGCCCATCTCTAATATTGAGTTAAAACGAGACTATCGGTCGTGTTCCTATTATCGAAATCACTAAATTTTTGCTATTTACATTTGGAAAGCACTTTTTCATAAAGAGTAAATTGCAAACTTTTTTTTGGGTTATAACGGCAAGTACCGCCACAAGAAAGTAGAATGGACGAACAGACAGATGAGTATGACTGAATAGCGCACTTCGCCTGAGAGAAACAGGGTTTTGGTCGCCAACAAACTATTGTCACAGCGCTATACTATCAAAGCTCCCTGCGTAGCTTGTAGGCTCGACAACCGATTTTCTGTCCGAAACCACTGATTTTTAGTAAATCTTTTAGAACATCTATGCCCTCAAGGCAGCACTGGAATTCTGGTTTGTTGGGATACCGCTCGGTCAATCTACAAAAATGGACTGCGGTGTGGGTTTTGGAGGACCTAGGTGTTAAGAAATCTTTTCGACTCCAGGGTCTCTGCAGTTTTTTCCAGGCGGAGGTTCACGCTTTACTTGCAGCTTCTTGTGGATCGGGGACAGCTAGGCTACTATAAAGGCTTTAGGTTTTTACGTCACCAAGTAAAAAGCGACTGAACGAAGCTAGCCAACAAAACTCAATTATACTCTCGTGGGTTCCGGGGCATAAGTTCCCGAAAACGAGCACGCAGACCTACTGGCCAGAGAGGGGGATCAGCTAGCGTCTCCCAACCGGTCAAGTAGAGACTCTAATGGATGCAGTAATCTCTGCCATTAGCAAACACTTCGCCAACTTTGCCTCTAATTAATAGTTAAATCTGGACAGCTGCAGAAAAGCTAGAACGATTTGGCCTAGGTTAGACGCTCAAACAAACTGTTAGAAAACTCGCGTAAAGACATCGCTAGACTAACCGCTACCATAACTTGAAATGAGAACGAACGTGATATGAGAACGAATGTTCTTGATATGAGAACGAATGTTCTTGATATGAGAAAAAATTGTTCTTGATATGAGAACGAATGTTCTTGATAAGAGAACGAATGTTCTTGATATAAGAACGAAGGTTCTTGATATAAGAAAGAATGTTCTTGATATAAGAATGAATGTTCTTGATATAAGAACGAGTGTTCTTGATATAAGAACGAAGATCCTGATATAAGAACGAAGGTTCTTGATAAAAGAACAAATTTTCTTGATATAAAAATGAATGCTTTTGATATAAGAAAGAATGTTCAGTAAGATCTAAAGATATTGAACCATAGTCTTCTCATTTTTTTTTAGGAAAAATAAAGACTTCAAAAATCTTACATTGCTTCACGTTTTTTATGGCGAACTACATGGAGAACAGCTTGTCTTGGATATTTACGAAAACTGGTTGACAACATTAGGTTTGTAGATTTAATATAATTTTATTTTTATACTTTTACAATATTAACTCACTGTCGACAGGCAATCTGGGCGGCATTACTGGCATGTTTATGGGTTGTAGTTTCGTTTCAATATTCGAATTAATATTTTTCGTGTTTGTACGTCCTGCTTGCAATTGGGCGACTAAACAACTAATACGGCGACGAATTAAACGACGCCAGAAAAAGAAAATCGAAGCAGCAGCAGCAGCGAATGCTAATAATAGACATTAGCCTAAGTGCATGTGTACATGTTTCACTAACTTATTTTAATTAACAACACACAAAACTTCTGTAATTAACTTCTGCATAATTGATTTATTTTGCTTGACAGTTCAGGACACTCTTTAGTATTATTTAAAAAAGCTGAAAGCATAAAGATGCCTTTTAAAAAGCGACGCATATTCGATTTGCAACATGTTCAGGCGGCGCAACAAGAAGCAAAATCTAAAGGCCAACGGAATACAGGCTCGGGAATTCTAATTAAATATGGCGATTTGATGTCTGTCTCTAGCAGCATACGTAAGAATTCCCATTTGAGTTCGGATACTAATAAGAAACGTACAACTTACGAAAATATAAAATATTGGTTTATGGCCAATGTGCGTAATTATTGCAATACAACCTCATTGCATGGTGTTAATTATATAACACGCAAAGATATCTCCCGACATGAACGTTTTTTTTGGCTTGGCATTGTTTTACTTTCGATAATCGTTTCCATAGTACTCGTTTCGGTCTCAATATTCTGGAATCGTCAAACACCAACGGTAACCGTTATAGAGAGTTCACATTTTCCCACTTGGAATATACCATTTCCGGCTGTGACTATTTGTAATTTTAATAAAATTTCGAGAGTAAAAGCAATGGCGTTGCAAAGAAATATGTAAGTAAAAATATATTTGGAGATCTTGAAAATCTTAAAAGCTTTTCTTTTACAGGAGACTACCATTTAACGCAACACTAAATGATCTGCATAATCTCTTCAGGCTAACACTTTATCCACAAAGAAACAATTATTCTATCGCGAAACTTCGAGTCTATGATGAAATTCTTAAACTTAATAATGCAACAATTGAAAAATTGACCGAAAATCTAACGCCAAACTGTCTGGAATTAATATCGCGCTGCATCTGGAAGGGTATGAACACACGTTGTGAGGCGCTATTTCAACGTATATCAACCGTGGAAGGAATCTGTTGCAGCTTTAATTATTTTGGTGCCACAACAAATAATTTTCCAGCGTAAGTCATAGGTTCTCCGCAGAAACTCTTCAACAATATTGGATTCAAACCGGGCCCCAAGCTAAGCAATTAGCTCGCCCTATCTGCTCTTAAAACTTTGTATATCCCAACCGTCATTACCTCAGTTTGCTAACTGGCTACCATACCGGTCATAATAGACTAAGATATCATCTTAACAAAAATACGCCTGTTCCCAGGGTCAGAGTGTGGACTCTGCTTGGAGGACAAGGAAACTAGCATACATACATTCTCTGTAAATGTCCAGCTTTGGCCCGCTTCAGACTCGCTCTCTCTTATCACACCCGACAAAATCAGAGTCGCCCCGACTACGATCTCCTGCTCTATTAAAGGTCGGAGAGGATTCTCTGTCTATTAATCTGACCATTATTCATGCCGGACTCGGGTACAAGAGACTCCTTTATAGTCGCAGTGCCCTTTAGACTCCAGATTTCGGAGGGCCTACCATGTTTCTATCGTAATCTGTGCTGACGATTTGAAACGTGTGTCGTGGCTCTTGGGTCCCACATACAACGTCAGGCCTTTTGCGTTCTAGCGTGCTATTTTGTTGTGTGGCGTTACAAATCTTACCAATTCTATTGCCTTTGGTAAAAGTGTATAACTTCGGTTTTCAGAATTGTTTTTTCAGAAATTTTACAGAAAAGTTATCAAATTCTTTAAGTTTCCTGAATACTATTTTAATGCCTTAAAATTACGCGGAAAAAAATTTATATAAAATATATTCACAGAAAAATAGCCTATCAAGTGCCAAGACGTCCGTATCGTGTTACTGGTTGTGGCTATCCCACTGGTCTCTCAGTGTTGCTCAATCCCATGGTGCGCGATTATAACGGTACCTTCTTTAGCAGTTATGGTTTTCGTATACTTATACACGAAGCCTATAATTTTCCCGATGAGAATGCTGAATCGAAAGTGGTAACATCCTCGCGTGAGAGTTTTGTGCGCATTAATCCGGAATCGACATATGCCACAAATGATATTACACGCATGGATATTGAACAGCGCAATTGTCTCTTTAACTACGAACGTAGTTTGCCATCAATGCGTCGTTATTCCTTTATAAATTGCATGTTCGAGTGTCGCATACGTATGACATTTGAGCAATGTGGCTGTGTACCAGCTTATTTGCCAAATAATGGATCCTATGCGGTATGTGATGTTTTGCAGACAAATTGTGTAATTTCAACCAAAAGTAAGTAGTAAATTTTGTTGAAGTGCAAGAGTAGCTTAAATTCTTTCTTAACTTTTTATAGGACTCTTTACACGCGCTTTAGCTGATTTGAATGCCTCACTGACAATAGTTCGCCATACGCGTGAATTTCCATGTCATTGTCTGCCGGATTGTCAAACGAATCATTATGTTTCGGAAATAACAATGGGTCGTTTGAATGTTAATTTTGGCTTGAATCGTGTTACCACTAAGTAAAATTATTTAATCATTTTTATGTTTATATTTTTAAACTTCATTCTATATTTTTTTTTTACAGCAATTCGCAGGCTCAATCGAGAAATCAAACTGATTTAATTCTACTACATGTTTTCTTTAGCGATTTAATGTCAACACGATTTCGCATGGAGATTTTTCAAAATTGGCTTTCGGCATTGGGTAAGAATTGCTGTGGCCTTCTCCACCCCGTCCCTAAGGTCAGCCTTCCACCGACATTTGGGTTGATATACCAGCTTGTTATTTGGGAAATCACCCCTACCGTTTTATTTTAGTACATAACAGCCAGGTAACACCGCTCAAACTTGCCTCTTTCCATTAGACAAGGGCTGCTGTCTTTAATCAAGGCAAATTTGTATGTAGAAGGCTAGAGTGAGATAAACATATTGCCTGTACTTTTTTTTTCAAGCAAAAAAAACCCTTCTTTTAAAATTTTTTTTAAAATCAAAAAAAAAAAAAAATAAATTTAAATTTTTTTTTTCAAAACAACCCCCCCCAAAAAAAAAAAAAAAAAAACTTTTTTTTTGTGTAAATTTTAAAAAAATTTGGGGGTTTTGTTTTTCCTTTTTTTTTTTTTTTAATACCTTCAAAGTTGTTTGTTTTTTTAAAAATTTTTTCCTCCCCTTTTTACCACAGTTTGCTTTGATACTGAATAAAACTCACCAAAATATGTAAGCAAAATAAAAAAAAGGCAGTGGTAGAATACTACACCTGGTATGATTATGGCAGCAATTAGCAATGGAAGCTGTAGAAGCAAAGCATGCTGCATGTATCTAAACCAATACAATTGCTCTTCCGGATAAATTGGTACTACATAATAAGCATTGGTACTTTCTGGGTTCTTTTAAATTCTCTGTTAAATGAAATTATATATTTTTTGAATAGATAATATTCAGTTGTGCAGCTTGACTATAGCTTTTCAAAATATAAAGTTAGCGCCTAAAAGTATTCTACGAATTTTGAAAAGTTCATAGCAGATCTTACGCATGGTATGAATGGGTATTATAAGTTTATGAAAATGTTTGTTTTTTTTCCTGATGCCACCCACAACGTCAAGCTGAGTTTTTTTAACATTTGATTTTAAAGAGAAAAAATGCGTCTACGAAAGTAAAAATGTTCAAAGTTCTTAAAAATTATCTATTAAAAATTAATCTAATTTAAAAACATTATTTTTTTTATTTACAGCTTCTTTCGGCGGCCTCTTAGGTCTCATAATGGGCTTCAGCATTGTGACGGCATTTGAATTTCTTTATTTTCTCACATTTCGTCCGGTATTCAATTACTTTAATCGCAATTAAATGATTAATGTGTATGAATAAATCAAACGGTGTCACTCCAAATTATATTGTACATATTTATAACTAACAATAAGTAAGCCGTATAATCAACTTTGATTATACGGTTTACTAAATAAGCTATTATTCTGTTAAATGTTTGTTATGATTGATGTACACTTTTGCTCAAAGTTTTTTTGCGTATAAAAATAAATGTTTTGAACTCATAAATAATCAGTTTCAATTACATTCTTCAATTCGATTACTTTAGTGAATTCGGCAAATAGTTTAAATGAAAAAGAAAACCAATGTTTAAACGTTTATTTAAAGAGTTTCTACAGCGAAGTTATATAAACGGTTTAAATTTGCTTTTATTTTATACACCAGTGCAATATGCGAAGTTAGTTATATCTTATATAATATTAATATACCCTACATATTAAGTGTGAGAAATTGCACGGAGAATGAGAGTTACACAGTCTCTGGACAGTTGCAGATTGAAAACTTGGTCTAGAAGAACAACATTTTGATCCATTTCGACCCATACCATGCATATAAGGTTACGTTACGTATACGTAATATATATTTTATCTGAGATTACAGTGCAGCCAGCAGTAATGTCGACCAAATCAGAGCGTTGTTTCATAAAATGTAATCTATTAATATATGTAGAAGCAAACACTTACTTTTATGAATAAATTATATGATCGACGTAGCAAATTGATCTATAATTAACCAAATTATGAAACTTTTTCGTTACACATATTTTAAGTGCAAAATGGTATATTCAGTTTGTCGGAAAGTTTGTAACGTATGAAAGGAGACACCGCAGACCCCATATATATATTCTTGATCATCGGGTCGATCTAGCCACACGTTTCATTTGCTCAGTTTTAAAGATATTGATATAAAATTCAAATATTAAGCTTTTCTCACTCCTTAGCAGTTAAAGTGTTAAAACCAAAGTGCCACGCCCATTTTTAGGCATAGCCACCATACCAATTTTTAAGTTTTTTTTTTTATTAAAAATAGTTTATTTATGAAGCGATTAGTGTCAAATACAGTAAAAACACTTCCAATAGCGGCCCATGTTTATAGAAGGACCCATGGTTGAGTTGGGTCCACTATAGCATATAGCCCCCATAGAAATCTACCGCAAATTTTTGAATTTTTATACGAAAAATTATTTATTTATGAGACGATTTGTTTCAAATACGGTAAAAACACATAGCAACCCATGTTTAGAAAAGGATGCATGGTAGTGGTGGGATCATAATGTTCAGCAAAAAAAAAAAAAACATCCAGTAATACCAGTTTCCCTGCAAACTTATTACACATGAAAATGTTGAAATTAATTTTCTTGGCTAAATCTCAGAAACGGAAGTCTGGTTCAAAATATCTATCAACTCAATAATACATTTCAAATAATATTAATAAAAGTTCTGCTATATTTCTTAGTTTCCCTAAGCAATCCACACTTATAAGAATATCTCTTGCAATGATTTTTCCGTCAGTCCGTTCATTATTAAGTTAACAATTTCTTATTATGTTATTTTCTTCTGTTTTAATTGTATTTGCAGAACACTTTGGATTTGTTTTCTAGTCGCTGTTGTTATCTCGACCCATATTGTTATTGTTAATCTAACAAAAGATTATATAGGACAACCAACTGAGATTCATTTATCACCGAATCTAGTTCATGTGGCGAATAGTCCATTTCCAGCTGTGGCTGTTTGCAGCGCAAATAAAATAAGCAAACAAAAATTAAATGGATTTGCTAAAGAAGTGTAAGTACCTAATTATGTTTTAACTATCACTATAAGAATATTTAAAAACTGTATTTATTGTACTTAAATATCCGGCCATTCGTTCCACAGTCTGTTTTCGAATTTTTAGTGGTGAAAATAAGATATAAGGAGACTGTATGTTCTGGCTCACGAACCACAAATCAACTTTTTTATGTGGATTGTATGTTTTGTCTCATAGATGGCGCTTTGGTTTGGTCATGTGCTTGAGTTAGTAACAATGGTTATGTTTGTTAGTAGTTTGTCAGCTGTTTATAACTGTTTTAAGCTGTTTAAAGCTGTTTGATAGCTGTGTTTTTATTAGCAAATTACTAGCTAAAAGGTATAATGTCCGTACGTTTATCTGTTCAGCTTTCTGCTTATCGCGGAAATAAAAATTTAAAAAAAAAAATTACATCTTTACTTTGAAATTAATCATAATATCGCATTTATTTATTGAAATAACCCAACTTCTGAACCTCATTGACCATAGCAGTAATTGAGTCCAAAGTCTCTTCACCGGTTGGAATAATCTGTGCTGCTGGCAATTTGAAGCCAGTTATGATGGAATTACCCGATGGACGAAGTTCATAGCAGTAAGACTGGCGAATACCTTGCGTACCATAAGCCCAATCGACACTAGCACCAGCAGCTGGATAGATGGCATCGTAGATGTTGCCACCAGTGTATTTGGTACCGTAGCGTTTATTCATTGCGGCAAGAGATACATTATAGACTTGTCTGTAGTCAGCAATATTATCGGGCAATTCGCTGGTGTGTCCATAAGGATACAACAAAAATTGCGAATAGGCATGGAAGGAGATATACAGTTGAATTTTACCCTTCAACGATGCAATGTATCTGGACAGAGATAAAGTTTCAATTTCGGAGAAAGCTTTAGGACCGGCATAAGTATCAGAGCATGGCTTATCACTGGCGCCAACTTCATTCCAGTGGAAGGCCCAGTTACGGTTGGGATCAGCACCGAAACATGAACCATATGGTGTACGTGTCTTACGCCACATACGATCGGATTTGTGTGTGTGTACATAACCATCAGGATTAGCATGCGGTATAATATACCAAGTATAGTTATTGCCGAGCTGTTTGATCGATTCAACATTGGAGGTCAACAATTGATTGATGATGTACGTTGCTGTTGCTGGTGCAATCCATTCACGTGCATGTATACCGGCTTCCAAGAAGATACCAGGCTTCTCACTTTTACTCTTCGAGATTTTAACACCCAAAATTGAACGACCCTGATAGGTTTTACCACCTTCGATGAGCGTTACAACGCCGGGATATTGTCTGGCCAGTGTCTGCATCCATTGGTAGGTATCATCTAATTCATGATATTGTGTCCAATTGTATTCTCCGGCGCGTCCTTGAATTGCTACTTCACCTTCTTCCACGTTCAAATGCTGCTGCAAGTCACTGGTAAGCAATTCGTATTTGATTTCATTTTTGCCCAAAAATTCCTGAAAATCAGGCACCTTATGTGGTGCTACAACAACTTTAACATCAGCACCGACAATGTGTACACCGTCCAAAAATATCAACGAATCGCTTGAACCTTCCAATTGTTTTAACACCTCCAACTGTGCTAGATTTTCGCTTGTAGCCTTATAAAGACGATAATTATCGTAACGTACGCGTTCACCGCTGCACAGTGTGCCCAGCAGGCAGAGCGCCAAAACTAGGCTACTACCTTTCAAGAACATTTTTTTAAATTGAATAAACTGAAGTCATTGTGCAATATCGGCTTTTATAGGCAACGCACACTTTAGATTGCTGAAGAACTTTGATAAGTACACGCGTACGTTACGATAACTCTTGTCATTCCGCTCTACTTCATTGCACGACGACTCTAAATAGCTGAATCTAATTTATTGAAGCTAAGATTATTTGTTGTTTTATTTTTTTCCCAAAACATCCCATAGTATAACATCATAAATCTTTATAATCTAAAATAATTATTTTGTTTTAATTTCCATTCTTTATGCGTTATAAATTATGGGATTTTACGTTTACGTGCGAAAGTTCGATCAATAGACTCGATCATGTACAACGAACCAGTACAATAATATAACGTCTGCAAATTTTCATTAATATTTTTTGACTGATATTTAAAGTGGATGAATTTGGTTGTCATCTTACGACTATAAAAGTGACGAAATTTTTTTTTTACTTCTCACTTTTAATTTTTTTCTCAAAATCAAATCAAATGATTTTTCTAATCGTATTTTATGGGTAACCCATATCTTATCTAAAACTTTTAAAATTTAAACTTAAAAGAGCCACGGAAAAAAATGCAGGTTTTCAAGATCTCGATTTTAAAAACTTTTAGTACACTAAATACTCGGTTGGGTGAAAAGTAACTTCCTTGACCGCCAGAATGCGCTGCCACTACAAAAAAAGGTTCAAGTTCGTTCGTGTTTCCCATCACGATTTTCGTTCTCTCATAAAACAGTATTTTTTGAGAGGCAAATCGGCGAAGGAAAGAAAAGTTGGATAAATATTATGGTTCTATATTGGTTTCGAGAGTTTCGTCGTGGCCGCAGCTTCACTACAGATAAGGTACGAAGCAGCTGGCCCTTCGATGCGGTTACAGAAGACAATGTCAAAAAAATACAAAAAATGGTGTTGGCTGACGGAAAAGTGAAGGTGCATGATCTAGCGGATGCCATATTTTGGGCGAGATTTTGCTTAGGAAAAAGTTATCCTGCCGCTGGGTGCCGCGCGTGCTCACTCTAGAACAAAAACACGAACGTGAGAGTACTTTGAAAGAGTATTTGGACTTGCTGACGCGGAATCGGACGGACTTTTGGCACCGGTTGTAACTGTTGATGAAACCTGGATCCATTATTACACACCAGAAAAGAAAATGAGTGGCACGAGCGCTCCGAAGCGTCCGAGGGTAGCTCGTTGGGTCGGAAAGGTTATGGCGTCGGTTTTCAGGGATAATCATGGTATACTCTTACTATTACTGTGAACTGTTGGAGCGTTTGAAGGCCGAAATCGCTGCAAGACGGGTCCTTATGAAGCGAAAAAAAATTTCTTTTTGCAAAAAAGCATCGCAACAACTGACAAAATCAATGATTTAGGGCTCCAATTGCTTTCGTATTTAACATACTCGCCCGATTTGGCATGCTCGGACTATTATCTCTTCTCAAATCATCGACGCCGCGGAGTAGTATTTGGCAGACCTTCCGGAAAATTCGTTTTTTGGACGGGATCAAGAAGTTGGAAAATCGCTGGAATAAGTGTATCGAGCTAAAAGAAGACTACATTGAATAAAATAAAAAAAAATATTTAAACAAATTTTTGTTTCATTCCCAAGAAGATTACTGTTCATCCCGGCTAGTAGTTAGTTGTTATGGCCCAATAATCCATACAAAACTCTGATTATATTTGTATATTTACTTGCGAAGTCCACTTTGATAGGGTCTACGTATGAAAATACTCTCCACCCTATGTATGGCGGGTATAAAACAAAACACAATGCAGATGTACATTTTTTAGATATAAACGCAAAAAAATAACTGTAAAATTGTAATTCAATACACAAGATCATTTCTAAAACAACAACAACAACATTGCAGACATAGTAAACTCATAAAACAACAAACACATTCGATTTTATTTTTGTTGCTGCATTTAATAACGGTAAAGGCAATGAGCGCAAAAAGTGTTTCTCGTTGATTTAAACGAATGAATTTAACTATTATTAGCGCAGTAGTATAGTGGTTATATTTAGTTATTAATTATATACTTTATTATTATATACATACTTTTTGTTGATTGTGTAGATGCAATCTTTGTTTAATAATCTCTTAACAATCACACAATTGCATTGTTCAATTGAATTTGTATCAGATTTATGATTAGATAGTATTAATATTTATTAAAGGAAAAATATGTTATTTGTGGTAGTAAATTAAATTTACATTTGTTGATAATAATAAAAAAAAAAATATATATATAAAATTAAAGATTTATTTTTATATAATATATAAATTAAACGTTATTGTCTCTCTACTGCACTTGCTGTTTCAACCATAGCAATTAGCGAATCCAAAGTCTCCTCACCAGTTGGTATAATCTGTCTAGCGGGCAAACGAAAACCAGTCCAGAAATTATTACTCGATGGACGCAATTCATAGCAAAATGAATATTTAACATTTAAATTGCCATAAACCCAATCAATGGATGAACCTGTAGCCGGATATATGGCATCGTATATATTGCCACCAGTGTATCTGGTATTATAGCGACGTCGCATTGCAGCAATTGCGGCATTATAAATACGCTTAAGATCCTTGTGATTTGTTGGCAGCTCAGCGGTATGTCCATATGGATAAAGCAGCAATTGAGAATATGCATGAAAGGAAACATATAAAAATAAACGCTGCTGTAACATTGTCAAATAATCGGCTAAGGCGCGTGTCTCGGGCTCTGAGAATGCCTGTGGGCCAGCATATGTTTCGGAACATTGTTTATCGCTTGCGCCCACCTCATTCCAATGAAAATCAAAATTACGATTCGGATCAGTACCAACACAATCAGTGCCGCCTGCGCCCGCGGGTTTACGCGTCTTACGCCAGAGACGATTTTTAGTATGCGTATAAACATAACCATCGGGATTTGCATGCGGCACTATATACCAATCGTATTGTTCCGTTAGTATTTGTATATTTTTACGATTACTCGAGAGCAATCTATCGGCAATGTATGTCGTTGCTGCAGGACTAATCCATTCACGTGCATGCATGCCCGCTTCGAAAAATACAATCGGTCTGTTTGAACCACCTTTAGAAATTTTTAAACCCAAAATTTCGCGTCCTTCATACGATGTGCCCACTTTAAAGAGTGTCACTGTATTCGCATATTTTTTAGTTAAACTTTGCATCCAATGATATGTGTCGTTCAGTTCATGATATTCGTTCCACATATATTCACCGGCACGTCGATTACTATCCGCTACAAGTTCCTGTACATCGCCAGCATCAAGTGTTGCCTGTGCATTTGTATCCAAGAGTTTATATTCCATTTGCAGCGTTTGTAGTTTACGCTCAAAACTTGCTATACGCTGCGGCGCTACAAGTGCATTCAACCGCACGCCGACACTTGGTGCACCATCCAAATAGAGTACATCGTCGCCGTATGCCTCAAATGATTTTATGATGTTTAACTCGTTTTCCGTTTCTGGTTGTATCTGATAGACATGATAATTTTCGTAGCTTGCACGTTCCAAGCAACTGAAGCCGTTTAGCAGTAAAAGCAAGATACAAATGCGCCACATAGTATTCGCCGCTTGAATGTTCAACATAAACTGAAAGTATTTTTCGTTATGTTTAACAGTTTTATACACAGTCTCAGCGTGGGTATAGTGAATAGTTTTTCTTTTTTTATTTTAAAGCACTCGTTGGCATACTAATGAGCCTATTACATTATTCCATTCTTTTCTACAGCTTTTTACACCAAGAATTGGCACAATTAACGCCACCAGCAGCGCAAAATGTTGAAGAAATGTCAAAGAAATTGCTTGTCTTAGCCAATTTTTTTATGAACGCATTCGATGAGCCACGCCTCGTTCTTGAGGAATTAGATCTTTTGCATGGCGTTCTAAGCAGCTATTTGAATACAACCACATACGCCATACGTGATACACTGCGAAAATTGGCGCCAGACTGTGCCGATATTGTTATACGCGGCATTGTTTACGGTGCGCCAGTTAATGTCAGTGAAATGTTCTTTCAGCGTACAACATCGTCCAGTGTCTGTTGTATTTTTAATTATCGTCGTCCGAGCTATTCAAAAGATCCGTAAGTATTATATATATGTAAATCTTTGAAATGCTGTCAATTCATATTGAAATATTTAAGTGAAACCAAAGCATTTGACGATGAACAGGCTCAGGCTGCACCAAAGTTTCTATTTCAATCAAACTCGATACTCAACAGTGTACAATTTGTGCTACAAGATGTTCCAGCTGACGATTATACATATACGTTTTTATCTAATAAAGCATTTCAGGTATTTAAATAATATTATGTTGCCACTAGCGTACACGTTTGCGTAAACGTTGAAGGCTATCGAAATCAAAGCCTATGAAATGTATTTGTCTAAAATAGAAGTTGATTGTTTTCGAAAGACAACAGCTTAACGTTAACGCAAACGCTAATGCCAGTGTAAACATGACGTATATTAATAACCAAAATATTTTAATTAAAAATAGCTATTTCTATTTGATTCTTATGATTATGGCACCATACAATCGAATACCAATGGTGAGCTGCTAATCGAGCATAATACAATTGTAGAAATACCAGTACAGCCGATATTTTTTGAATCCAGTTACCGTGTGCATCAGGTAACACCAAAACAGCGTCTATGTTATTTTCCAGCTGAGGGACGCGCTGTACTAAATCAGTAAATAGAAATTTATACGCATCATAATGGAATAATGTTACATATATTTTTGATTATAGATCATATTACTCCTTTGATGAATGCCTTTTAGCTTGTCGCTTACGTAGCATGTTGGACTATTGTGGCTGCGTAGCATCGACCATGGCAGGAAATGCTGAAAATGTGACACATTGTACGCTAATCGATCTGCCATGTCTGATGAAATGGAAACGTATTTGGTATGATTATGATGATTTTGCTTATGTCGTTATCGATGAAACGAGTAATTTTGAACAATGTTCACATTGTCTGCCCACCTGTAATGGTGTCAGTTTTAAAATATTTCCAATGGCGCTACCATTACGTTTAACCAATTCAAGTGAAGGCTATAGTAATGGTTTGCTGTAAGTAAATTTTGTGCTGCAGGTTTTTTTGCTAACTGATTTGGTTTCAAGAAATTTCAACGGAAATTCTATTTTATAAATGGATTTAATATTCCAAATTTCGATATCCATAAATCGTTACTGATCCTATTTTCGAAATAACACACATTTTTGCAGAAAAAAAAGGCATATTTGAGTCCAAATGGTTCTGGTGCATTGTCGACAGATGTTTGAACCATAGATGGCGCTCTTGTTTACTGAGATATGGTTCATGTCTTAAATATTATCTGGCTTACTGTTTAAATCTGAACACTCAAACTAGAGATACTAGATCTAATCAGTCCCAATGCTTTTCTTATATGGTGGCTGTAACATATTTGCATGCCTCACACATTATATTCCAATGCAACAAAGAGGATCCAATGAAAGAGGATCATAGTCATAAATTTGTTTTTTCCCGAAAATAGTTTCAGTTATGGTATACGAATTTGGAAATTGAAAATCTAGAGATAAGTTATGAAGCATTTACAATGAAGTTTCTTGAACCCAATTCTGGCAGAATAAAATCGATAAATCAAATTTTTACTTTTCATTTACATTTAGAAAAGGTCTAAAGAACGAGCGTCCACTTGCAATTATAAAACTATTCTTTATGCGACGTTATGCACAAGGCACTGAGATGCATATGGTTGGCGATTGGGTTGTACTCTTGAGTATATTTCAATTATTTGTTAAAAAATCTTTAATCTTTCTGATAAATTCTCCTTCTAAAATTTTTTTTCTTTAGATCGCTTTGGTGGCATATTATCGTTGATGTATGGCTTCAGCATAATCAGTTATATTGAGATTGTATATTATCTAACTGGCAAATGGTTTGTTTATCTTTATCGAAGTTTAATCAATAAAACAAAAACGGTTAGCATTAAACAAGCTTTTGAGCGTACAAATACGCCGCCTGCCTATGAACTTTACTGGAGCGAGCTGCAGCCAAAGTGTGCCAGAACATGCAATATTGAAAAATTTCAACAAAATTTATTATAAATTCAAAGTTTATTTTCTTTTTGTTTTCATTAGGTACATTATGGTCGCTAGGCAGTTTGCACATAATGTAAGCGTATGCTACAAATCTTTTTTGTTTTTTTTTTTTCATATACCTTTTATGTATTTGTTTTTATATAATAAATGTTTTGTATAAATTTTTATATATACGTATATAAAGATTTGTTTTGTTTGTTTACGCAAAACGACAATATTGGACAACAGAACGAAACGTATTTTTTTTTGTCAAATTAAAAAAAAAATGATTACCTTGAAATAACAAAAGTGAATTCTTTTGTTTTTGATTTTTTTTTTCGACTGGTTTTTTTTTTTTTGTTTAATAATCGTCGCCACGTGAGACAATTTCCTTGCATGTGGGTCGCAACATAATTGTATGTTCATACTGTGCTGTATAACAGCCTTTAATATCGCATAATGGCGGATAGGCTTCAACAACGCCTTTATCGCAAAGATCCTTAAGTGCCATTTGATATTTGGTAGCACCAGCACGATCCAACCAACGTTTACAGAATGCCAAAGTACCGAAATGTTTATTAATGGTGCTCAGCAATGATTTTGACGATTGTAAACGCAACGGCACAAATGGTACATCAAAGTTTTTCATATAATGTGAGCAGTCCATATCATCATGCACTAGACCACGTCCAGTTGAACCGAAAGTTTCAATTGCATAGAATTCATTTTCTTCCATGCGTGTCGATTCGCCGCCTTTGACAATGGGCACAGTCTTGCCGGAGTGTATGCCTTAAATAAAAAAAATAAAACATAAATATATTTTAAATGTCATTTTTCCAAATATATACTTACGATATGGACTAATCGAGTGTCCATTAAGATTGCGTATCGATTTGATCGGATAAGTCTTGCCATCTAATTCAATCTCATATGATTCCATAACTTCTTGTATAGCAGCACCAATATCGCATAGACGCACATCTATGCCGGCCTCTTTAATACCAGTATTGGTTGCTTCCTTCACGGCCTGCAGCAGTTTATCATATTTATCATTAAAAGTCAACGTAAAGGCACAATCGATAATGCGTCCTTTGATGTGTGTACCAAAATCAATTTTACAAACATCATCATACTGCAGCACAGTCTGATCGCCAGCATTGGGCGTATAATGTGCAGCACAATGATTGAGCGAGCAACCGGTGGGAAAAGCTAAACCGGCTTCTAAACCATTTTCGCCAATAAGGCGACGTGCCGTATTTTCTAATTCCTCACATATCTGTATCATAGACATGCCCGGTTTAATGTAACGTTGCATATACTGACGCGTCTGTCTGTGTGCTTCAGCAGCTTGACGCAATTCCTGATAGATATCATTATGCATGCGATCCAGCGCACGTTTCTCTTCAGATGTGAAACGTTCTTTTGCAGTGCGATCATCGGGTAAATCTTTTGGTGTTGGATGCTCAACAACTTCTCCTTCGGGAAAGTTACCATCCGGGAAGAGCTCAGCGATTGGTATGGTTGGTGGTTCAGTTTGTGTTTTTTTTGCCACCGGTACCAGATTTTTTATTTTTGTTTTTTTTCTTTGCTGCTGCAGCGGCGGTGGCTTTTTTCTCGGCAGTATCGGCGGCATCGCCGTTGGTCTGCTCGGCTGGAACATCGGCGGCACCATTAGCGTTAGTGCCGTCATTTTCTTTTTTTGCTGCTGCTTCAGCTGTAAGTTAATAATATACACACATATATATATAATATAAAATTGATAATTGCAAAAAAATAATAATCGCTGTTGTCAATGGCAAAAAAGCGCTTCGGTCGCTCGGCCGGTCGAGTCGGTTCGGTCACTCACCTTGTCTCAATTTTTTATTGTTCGGCTTTGGTTTCTTTTGTTTTTTAATCTCTTCGCCGCCTTCGCCAACTGCATTTTCTGTGGCAATAGTTACTTCCTCAACTGCTGACATGATTTATTGCTTTTTATAATTATAATTTACAATAATTGTGTAGTGCAATTGTACACTTGAAAAAGCTTGCGGAGTTCGAGAAATAAAAGAAAGCACGAGGCCAGTTGATTTCTGTTCTGGTCTTGTTCTTCTTTTCTGTCATTCACACGAAAATATTTATATCATAGAAACAGTTTCATTTGTGTTTTTTTTTTTGACAATCACATGCGCGCCTCAATTTCGAGTGAGCGAGAGAGCACATATTATTGTACTCGGTTTAAGAAAGAGTTAATTTTTTTTACATTGAATTTATTTGTTTACAAAAAAAAAAAAAAAATAAACTAATATAAACATGGACGAAATACTATTTCCAAGTGCAACACAATCAAAAAACAATTCATTGAGCGATAGCGATGACATGGATCTGAAATTTTTCAATACGGCAGTTAGTAATCGAAAAGACAGCGAAACCTCGGAAAATGGTGATGAAGCTGGCGAGGATGCATCTGAAGAGGCCAAGAAACTAATGCAATTATTAGGCGAAGAGAAACTAGAAGGCGAAACGGAGGAACAGCATCAGAAAAAGCAAAAAACTAAAAAAGAACTCGAAGAAGAGGAACGTGAAAAAATGCAGTAAGTAAAATAGTGGCGCTGTCTAAGATTTTAAATTAAGTTTTCCTATATTTTACAGAGTACTTGTATCAAATTTCACTGAAGATCAACTTGATCGCTATGAAATGTATAGACGCTCTGCATTTCCAAAGGCTGCCGTTAAGCGTTTAATGCAAACCATAACAGGCTGTTCTGTCTCGCAGAACGTTGTGATAGCCATGTCCGGCATAGCTAAAGTATTTGTGGGCGAAGTTGTTGAAGAAGGTGAGCGGTAAAAGTTGTAATTTATTGATTTAAATAAATAATTTTTTTGTTTATAATTTAGCGCTTGATGTAATGGAAGCGCAAGGCGAAACCGGCGCATTGCAACCAAAATATCTGCGCGAGGCTGTGCGACGTTTGAGACAACGCGGACGTATGCCCATTGGCAAATATCAAAAACCATATTTTAGACTAAATTAAGAACACAAATTTAAGTAAGTTAGATACTTTTTAAGCTGTCATTTTATAATTTTTAGTTTTATACTATTTTTAAAAAAAAATGAATGTACAAAATGGGCGCGAACTAAAAAATTAATAATCTTCAAGCTTTGTAGTTTTTGTTGCTGCAATTGTATCCTCAATAATCATATGAGTTATAGAGCTACCAGCAGGTAATACAAATTGCTGCGTTGGCATGCTTCCAGCATAGTTAAGCGGCACTGTAGCCAGCGGTGCAGATGGCTCTGATGGAAAATTTAAATCCTGTGCCATAGGCATATCACGATCAATGACATCTCTAGCTAAAAGTGTATTTGTCTCTTGATATTCCAAACCGGCTTCGGGTTTTGCGCCCAGCAATAGATTGCCCTTCTGTACGCCCATATATTGCGTAGCCTTTGCATTCAGTGGCAATTGACCGCAGGAGTCTGCATGCACTTTCCGATGCGCCTGTAGATTCGAAATGCAAGTGAAACGTTTACCGCAACCATTGCAAAGGAAACGCTTAATGCCCGTATGCACCGTCATGTGCGTAAGTAAACTTTCGCGATATGGATATTCCTTGGGACAGAGCTGTAATGAAATAGTTGAAATTAATATTGAATTCAATCAATTTTCGATAAAAAAATAATAATAATTTTACTTACATGACACTTAAACGGCTTATAGTCGGTGTGTCGCGTCTTCAAATGTGACTTGTATTGCGCCTTTACCTTAAATGTTTTACCACATTTATCGCATTGATACGGTGTCTCGTCCTTGTGTAGCAGCATGTGGGTCTTTAATATGCCCGCCGTTGTTAAATGTTTACCACAAAAAGGTGCACGGATAAAGCGGTACACGGCCACAATCGGAACGCACATGATCCGTTAGTGAAGTGCGTCCAGCAAACTTTTTACCACATTTATCGCAGACTAGATTACGTGGTAAACTACCACGTGGTTCCTTTTTGTTGTTATCTTGATTATGATGATGATTTTTAATATGATTCTTAAGGCTATCGTGTCCAGTCATAAATTTATCGCATTCAGCACAATAAAGCAAATCACGATGTTCCTTATGTGCATGCGCTGTGGCTTCTTCTTTACTGGCAAAATATAAACTACAATAACAAGGACATTTATGCGTTAAACTGCCATCGGGACCGTGTAAATTCATATGCGCAATTAGACGCTTTTCCATTAAATAAATTTTAGCGCAAATCTTACATTTAAAAACTTCACCATCCAATTCATTGATGTTTGCAATTTCATTTTTAAAAATTCCTGTATTTTATCCTCATCCAATGTGTGATCCTGACGTAGATGTTTCTCGTATGGCTTACGCATGTGATAGATTTTTATGCAGTACGGACATTTCCAGAATTTCTCTTCTTTTTTGATCATTTTGAGGCGTTCCTTAAGTTGTTGTTGCGACAGCTTTGCCATGCGTTTCGGTGCATTTGTTGGCGGTGTACGCGGTTCACCACGTTTGCGATATTTACGTTTTGGCTTTTCATCTTCAGCACAGTCGTCGCCGCTGTTATGTTCCTTTTTCGTTTCTTGTTGCTTGCTGCTGCTTTTGTGTTTTTCTTGTTGGTAAAACCAATTTAGTGCGTACATTGCGTCCTACTTTAACGCTTGTATCCTCTCTAAGCTTCGGATAGCGCAAAGTTATATCTTCAAGCAATATTTTACATTCACCGAAATCTTTATCCGATAATGGTTGCATAGCCAATGCATCTTCTTCGTTGCTTGATAATTCAGCATCATTATCTTCTTGTTGTTCCTCCATTAAAACTACTTCGGTTTCATTGAGTATATTTTCGACATCTTCCAATTTAACATTATTTATATTTTGTTCATCGTTGCCATTAATACTTATAAATTCTTCGTTGTTGTCGTCATTGTCGTCTTCGTCTTCTTCAATTTCATCATCTTGATGACAGCCCCCCTCTTTTAAGAGTACATCGAGTATTTTATCTTTTTCATTGAATATATTACCAACTTCTTCCTGTTTCAAGACACATGCAGGCTCTATAAATACGCTCGTCGTTTCAGTGTAGTTAAAATTTTCAGCAGCATCGTTATCCAGTTCCTGTTTAACTGGTGTTGGCAATTTAAAATCTTTCTCGCTACAACTATCGTCGACTGGATCAAAATCTGGAAAATCATCATCATCGTTATCATCATTATCATCCGTATCTGTCCAGTGTGTGCTTGTTTCGTTTTCTTGTTTGAATGGAATTTTATTAATATTGCATTTACGTGTTTGACGTTTGTTAGCCAATGGCTCATCATCGCTATCCGAATTTAATGCGCTCTTTACGAAATCGTCCTCTGAATCGGTGTTTTCCACTGCAGCAGTTTTACTCTTGCGTCCACGTTTTTTACCAGTTGTTGGCGTCTTTTTACCTATTATTTTTTCCGTTACAATTTTTAATGCTGGCTTTTTTTGTTTCTCCAAATCATCGGGTTTAATAACTTTATTCAAATTGCTCACTTTTATCTCCGATGAGGGATTGAGTGTTGCTGGAACTGTAAATAATAATAATTGTTATATAAGATATTCGTTTTAGGCGTTATTTTGGTAGTTTTTTGAGTGTTTAAGAAAGTTTTCTGAAATTCAGTTCTTTTAAAAATTGCAAAAGGCCCGGAGTGGGTATTATTACAGGCAAAGATAGTGCTCTCACTTTTAGCAGAACTTTTATGGTTTTAGATATATTCTAGAAAAGATTCAATATATCACAGACAATACGAAAAATTGAAAATTTAAAACAAGAAAAATTATTATAAAAATGAAAAAAACTTTCTAGAACACCCTACATTACAAATGCTTAGCTTACTGCGTGATCTATGCGTGCGCACACGATTTTTAGGCGGATCATATTCCGGCAATCCACAGGTGTCCGGACGCGTACGTCGATGCTTAATTAAATTGGAATAACAGGAGAAACGCGATTGACAGCAACGGCATTCGACCAGACGTAGTCCTGTATGTATGGAAGAGTGTGTCACGATGCTCTCGCGATGCGCAAAACATTTGCCACAAACCTTTTAAAACAAAATAATTATTATAAAAATTTTTATCATTTTAACAGCGCTCTACTAGATAAACTCACATCACATTTATACGGTTTTTCGCCGGTATGCGAACGTTCATGTTCCACAAGACGTCCTTTTTGCAGAAAATTCTTGCCGCAATAGCTGCAACAGAATTTCCGTTCACCGCTGTGCGTTTCTTTGTGTTGCTTCAAATTGTATTTGGTCACAAACGACATGTTACACTGATCGCATTTAAATGGTTTTACGGTGCCGCACTGTGTATCGACATGCCGCTTAAATGGTTCAATAGTCTTATACTCAGCACCGCATTTATCGCACGTATACAGCTCACGATCGAGACCGCCGTGCACTACGCTTATATGTTCGCGATAGTCCGCTTCATTTTTAAATGTTGTATTATTTTTACAAATGCGACAGGCTATTGTTATATGCACTGCATCCATATGTCGCTTAAGCTCCTCCTCCGAACAGTAACGTGCCTCGCAGTAGCGACAAATGAAACCACCCGGCGGTTCATGTTTCTTTACGTGTTTTACGTAGCCATTAAGTGAGACGAGTGCCTTATTGCATACGGGACAGTGAAGCTTCGGTATGCCGTCTGTTGTAATCTGCACCAGCATTGCAGACGCTGTTGATGTCGTCTTCGTCGTCGTCATCGTTGGTGCTGTCTGTTCAATTTTTGTTTCCGCTGTGTAAGATTATTCAAATGCATTAATTTTTTTTTTTTTTTTTCTAAATAAATAAAAAACAAATTCACTTTATACACTTTTTTATTTTTAAGTGTAATAACAATAACTGAGAGAAATAAAAGTGCGCTTCTAACCCATTAGAAAATGTTTGTCTGCTGCCGCGGCTGCTGCTGTGGCGGCTGTGTGCAACTTTTTTATCTCGAAAGAATTTTATTTTTTGTTGCAGTCGCCGCTGTCGCTTGTTGTGAATGAAACCAACGCATATGCGTATTTTAATTCATAACAAACAAAAAAAAAAAAAAATGAATGCGTATTTTAAAAACAACAATAAAAACAATAACAAACACTGTAAAAAATTAAAAACATTTTTATATATTTTGCATACACTTAAAAAATTGAACACGACATTCAATAAAAGAATTAAATTCAAGATGGCTGCAGAGTTTTTTTTTGTGCATCAAAGAGCGAAAATTATACAAATGCAAACAAAGAGAGCGGCAGCGTTGCCGGTTAATTTTCTTTAGATTAACCCATTATTGCGCGGGTAAATATTTGAAATAAAAAATGAGAGAGAGCGTTAGGAGCTTGAAAGTAAAAATTAAGTAAAATCTCAAAAAGAATTGAAACGTATAAACTTATTTTTTGAAAAAAAAAACTTGTTTATTGAAAAAAAAAAAAAACAAATTATCAAAATTCTGATCAAGTTGTTTCGACACATTTATAGATTTTTATAGTAAAATCTAAAAAAAATTTCAAAGCTCTAAGTCGCCTTAGAAAAATATTTAAGCTGAAAATTTTAAAAATAAAATATATTTCAAATCGTGCACAACAAACGAAATTTATTCAGAGAAAAAAAAAAAAAATAAAAAATAGTTTTAAACGAAACGAAATGGGCTTTTTTGAATTCTTTTATCCTTCACTCCCACCGCCACCACCACCACCGGAGCTAAAGGAAACCTTCGTTGGTGACATATTCAATCTTGGAAATCTCTTGATCCAATCCGCAATGATTGTTCTTGGAGGTGCAATGATATGTCATCTAAGTCGTGAGGCATATCCAAATGGAAGGGATATTATCAACAAGACGATTGCAGCTGCAATTACTATTTATGCTCTAGTTATAACCCTTTTTGTAAATTGATGAAATATTAAGAAAATATTAAGACCACCAAGAAACTTTGCAAAACTGGAAAATCAGCGAAGAAAAAAAATTGTAACCCAAAAAAAAAAAAAAAAAATGTTTTTCCTGTTCTTATTGCTCCTGTTTTTTATTACTATGTTAAAATTAAAATAAATTTTATTATTGTAGTTTTGAAGATTTGTATATTTTCAAATAGTGGAGGTACATGGACGTTTGTAGGCGGGCGCCAGGGCGCCCTCACCCTGTTTATAACAGTAATTGGGAATATTTTCTGTCGGCGCGCAACCACCTCGAACACCGAACGGGCCGATGACTCAACACCAGCACCCGACACGCTGACGACATTTGCCTTTTCGCGCATACCATGATGAATTTATCCCGAATGGCTACTGCGCTTGAGAGGGCAACTTCTTTCCGCTGGGCTATAAATCAACAATCGGAAAACACCACTCTTCAGTCTCAGTCTTATGGGACCGACCACGAGTAGAGTTGTAGTCGATGGACGACAAATCGAGATGGTTGAGAATTACACATACCTAGGCAGCATTCTTGCAGAAGTAGGAGAAACAGAGCTGGATGTCTATCGTGCATTCAGTGCTACTCTTCGGATGTTGCACTCCATTACCAACAAACTTCAGGTGTTCAGGTGTTAACTGCTGTTTGAGGAGAAGAAGAGAGCGTCCCCGAGAGATAGGGTGGTGTCAACTTGCAACCCTTTTGACGCCCTATGACCCATTTGTGTTTCAGGAACCGAAGAAGATGAGGCGGGTATTATGTTTTCGATTGAAACAATGAAACAATGCAATAGTTTAAACTGGGCTATCCTAAACTGGTTCATATGGTAACTGAGGATTTAGCTACGTCGGTCACAGCGTTGGAAGACCACACGTTGGGGAAATCCTTCTGCAAAGTACCAGAGACGATTTTTGCTTGAATATTTCAAATATATACATTCATATGTGAAGTTTCATACTCATAGACTTCCATTCCAAAGAATGCATCGTTTAAATTCCGACGCTGAGTACGTCCGACCTTTTGAAATAGATTATCTCAGAGATTATAAAAGATAGGCAACCAAACTGCTCTTCTGAGCCATTAAAGTTGTTTATAATGGTAGTTGTCTAGCTTCTAGCTTAAGGGGTATTCTCATAAAAACGTACCATAAAACTTTTTTGTTTTTCAGAAATTTTGAATTCTTGTAAGAGCAAAAAAGTTTAGATACATTTACATTTGGACCTATGATCCAAAGGTGGACCCAAAATATATTTTTTGACCAATTTATTTTATTTTTGTGTTTTTAGATTTCAGGTAAACACTAAGACGGGATTTTGGAAAATTTGTACCGTGGACCCAATATAGATTTTTTTACCAATTTTTTTCTTTTTTTTTACAGGTAAGCAATAAGACGGGTTTTTAGAAATTTTGACCCGGGAACCAAATTTTTGACCAATTTATATTTAGGCAACAAATAGAAGCAAAAAAAAGGATTCTATAAAAATGTCTTTTAAATTCGAACTGGTAATGCTTAAAAAAAATCTATTGCCGAACGTCAGCAGTGCTGCCAGAAAATCAAAAAAAAAAACGTTACATTTCAAATTAATTGCTTTATTCAAAAGAAGCGTAACTATTTTTTATAAAACAAAAAAATATATATTTTTTTATTTACAAAAATACTTACAAAAATATTTACAATTTGTCTGTCACATACCTTTGTGCACTTAGAAACTAACTAAAATCAAATATCACTGAAAGCGCTTTTTTTTGAACAGCATTCATTTGGCTTATTAATTAATTAATTAATTTCTTACGCATCACACTAGTTAACTACGAGTAGACCTAATATTATAATCTCACAGCGTTTGCATGTTCTAATTCATATTTTTCTATTTTATCAATAATTCTATCATTTATCACTTCTCGCACATTAACCGACCACAAAAAATCATAATGATTCCAGTCTTCATAGGGTATACGATACAGTTCCGCACAGGGTAATAACGTTGCCAGATGCTCAACATCCTCAACGGCGGACATATAATCGTTGTCACTGTAATACAGATTAACACAGCTGCTTATATTGGAAATTTTATACGAGGGTGGCGTCGCTTGCTGATAGATCTCCAGATTAAGTTTTGTACCATGATCGTACTGACGAAAGTCACCCGACGTGTATAGTTGTAGATAATGTATTATCTGTGTTGTTGATGCACCCGCTGGATGTGTCTCACACACATCGGTCAGTAGTGTCTGTGTCGGTGAGGAAAGAGGAAATTGCTATTTAATAACAAATCAAAGCGTTATGAAATGTTGATGAAATGCTTACGTGATTTAAGTGTCGTGTGCCCCAACCGCCAATCAAATCCAATAGACCCGAACAAAGAAATTTGAACCTTGATTCCATTGAACAGACATATTCGCACATTAGCTTTTGTGCATTCGTTATTGGCAACAATTCCATGCTGCCCAGTATCCAACTAAGAAATGATGGTGAACCAAGAAATAGGCTACCAAATTTCGAGGGCAGAAATGAATGATAACGCATAAAGGCTATCGGCGCTAATAAATGCACCGAGCGCACCTTTTCATTGTACCATGGCAGCGAGGACATTAATACGAAAAATGTCGTTGTACCCTGTGAGTGTGCCACAAAGTGTAACGAGCTGGAATTTGTTTCCGTTAGCGAATAATCCAACATGGCTGCCAGATCATAGACACCGATTTCATGCCAACTAAAATGCCAGAAATCTGAATTTTCCGGTTGTCTGTGTTTATGCTGTCGCGAATATGTATTGCCGCGTGCATTGCCCAGCCAAACATCATAGCCGGAATCGGCAAACATATACGCCAGCGATGTTTCTGGTCCATTAATGATCCAATCATCGGAGGCACACAGGATGCCATGTTGCAGAAAGACTACCGGTTTTTTGGTTTCATTCATATCACGCAATTTCGGTGAGTTCGGTATGCGATATATTGTCAGTATGTAATCATCTTTCGTGTGTACCGTATGCTCTTCAACGGGATAATTGTGATTTGTTATAAGTGAAGCCTGCAAAGAGATAGATTATGTCTGTTCATTTATTGTGTTTTCATAATAAATAAATAATAGTAAATTAAGTTTAAAAGTTGATGTCTGGAGAGCTCTGGAACGCATTTCAAAGTGGTCAATTCTTTTTTTAACATTTCACCAGAAAACTTTTTTTGTTACGTAAGCTGAAAACGCCAAATTCGTTATGGTGTATTATTATAATCTGAAGAATATAGCCCATTCCGGTTCAAATAACTTCAAGTATTGAACGTTTTGTATACTTTTTTTCGAGGAATGTCAGGATTAGACTAATATCTTCTTCCGCCCGCCTAATTTAAAGTTTTTTTTTTTTGCAATTCCGGACCATCGTAGAGATTTTTTTTTTACAATTACCCCGCGGTTTCTAAGGGTTTTGGTGGTTTTCTCTGTTGCAGTCTTAATGGTTGCTTTATACACATTTTCGGAAATAAATAATTACAAACGTTTGCTCAAAGACCCCCCCTAAAAGACCACTTAAATTATTTGCCCACTTATATATAACCCTAAGTCCTCTTGAATCTAGTAGAAATCATTCTTATCTAACTACATTGTTTTTATCGTTTATAGTCTCACTTTCATACGGAAGCTAGACGAAAGGATACATACATGTATTACGGTGGTCCAAAAAACATTTTTGCGCTTACCCCAGCATATCCGAAATTTGGACCTGGGACCCATAGGTAGACCCAAAAAGATTTTTCGAAAAAAATTTTTTTTTTTTTTTTTTTTTAGATTTAAGGTAAGCACTAAGACGGGATTTTGGAATATTTTGACCCGGGGCCTAACGTGAGCCTTGAAACTAAAAAAGTCATATATTTTCATTGAATAGACGTAGTGACAGGGCTCATTTAAAAGATGGTTAAAAAATAGTTTAGTCGTGTTCAAGGGTTTTCCGAAATTTGGACCTGGTACCCATAGGTGGACTCAATATCTATTTTTGACCATTTTAAATTTGAGAAGTGATTTAATACCAATCAAAAGAGATTTTGTGTGACATCCCTGTATATGTTTTTTTCAAGCAAACATATGAGTAACCTTTTAAAAAAATATATTTTTCCTGTGTATTTTAAAATCACCCTAATACATATACACCTTATAGGTTTTACCCTGGCTCCTGTTTTCTGTTATACACAAATCTAAACATCTAAAAATCTAACATTTTAATTTTGTTATTATATTTTCTTTACATTATTCGACTATGGAACAGATGGACTGATTCAACTTTTAGTGCTCATAGAAAATATATACATTTTATGGGATCTGTCAGGCCACTTTTAGCTACAAAATAAAGTCTTAACAAAAGACTAAACCAAATTATCAGATACTTTATCTATAGTAGGTACGCATGACAGGAAACATTTATAAATGTTCTAAAATATCAAAAGAAAAATATACAACTTACTTATACTTACTTATATACTAACAATAAATAGGTATCTATGTATATATGTATAAAATACAAATACGTACTACTCCCACGATAATGTTTCGGAACCAATAATCGAACAAAAGTCAAGCCGGCACACGTCAAAAACACGCATTGAACATGTCTGCGGGGAGTAAAACGAGTTAAATGACTACGAAGATTACTGCCGCTCCATGTCATAGCTATCGTGTAAGATCGATCGTTTCGGTTCGGACGACGACAACAATTGCTGGACTTTGGACATTACTTTTTTTTGTATATGTTTCGGATTGGTCTTTCTTTAGCTTTTTATTTTCTATCTCTTTCGCACCCACTCTTTCTTTCGCGATTACTAATCGTATGATTGCTGAAGAAATAAAAATAAAAGCTTATTTATTTTAAAATGTTTTGTTTTTATTGTTTCTCCGTTTTTATACCCGTTACGTGTGACGGGTATATTCAGTTTGTCAAAAAGTTTGTAACGCATTGAAGGAGGCATACCCCAAAAAGTATATATATTCTTGATCAGCTCGATGAGACGAATCGATCTAGCCATGTCCGTCTGTCTGTCCGTCTGTCCGTCTGTCCGTCTGTTTGTTGCTATGCGATCTTTTCGATGAAGATATAAAGATATTGGGCTGAAATTTTAAACTTAAGCTTTCAAACTAGGCTGGTTAAGTTCGAAAATGAGAGTGCCACGCCCATTTTTAGGTATAGCCCCCATACAAACTTATCGACTTTTTTCGATTTTTTTTTTCTAATAGTAATTATTTATGAATGAACTCGCTCCCAATTGGGTAAAATTTTTGGTCATCCAGGGTCAAAACCAAGACGACACGCCCATGTAACGGGTATTTCAGCTTCGGTTCCACCGAAGTTAACGATTTTCCTTGTTTTTTTTTTTTAGTTTTCGTTTAGTTTTGTTGTTGTTGCTGTTTATATTTAAGATTTTATTTATTTGTTTACTATTTACTTCCATATTTAATTTTTTTTTCTTTGATTGCAAAAAAATTGCATGTTACGCATATAAATTAATTGTTTTATTTAATTATTTTGATTGATGTTTTTTTTTTAATTATTTGTTTAATTGTTTAGAAAATATATATTTCTGCTTTAAGTGCAATATTTACTTTGTTTAAGTATAAAAATAAATTTTAGAAAAGAATCCAAATCTGTGTTCCAATACGTGCCAATGTTGCTAATTCCAACTGTTTCAGCGGAAGAATTTTGCAAAAAAAATATGCGGAAATATGGTTTGTTCTTGGTAAATAAGAAAGTTTTACGTGATTTTATTGTTCCCTTTGAAGATCATCGGTAATTTTATTCACAAGCAGTTTTTTTACAGCTTCTGCTTAGCTTTTATAGGCATCATTTAGATGAGCAACCAAAATGACGTAAGATACTAATTAAAAAATGATTTAATTTTTATACTTGCACTCGTCACACGTAGTGTGGAGGGTATTTTCATTTTGTCAGAAAGTTTGTAATTTATTTAAAGAAGACATCTTAGACCCTATAAAGAATATATTTGCTTGATCGGCACGACGAGACGATTAGGCTTAATTTTATGGTTATTTAGCTGTGATCAAAAAGTAGTAAATCAAATTTTCCGGGCATTAGGAATCGGAAATCGGGACATGAAAAAATTCAACAAAGAAATTCCATTAAATTTTGTTTTAAAAATGGTTTTTCGGCAACCCTAAAATTGGATATGTTAAAAAAAAAAGCATTTGGTGTTAATGTTTTGTCGGGAGTCAGTGTTTTTGATTGGTTCAAATTATGCAAAGAAGGCAGAGAACGCGTTGAAGACCATGAGCGTCCTGGTCATCCATCCACGTCTACCGATGAGAACCACGTCAACCAGATCAAGGATTTAATGCTGAAAGAGACCTTATTGACATCACCAACGTATCATTTGGTTCAATTCGATCGATTTTGAAAGACCAATTAGTTCTCAAGCGTGTCTCATCTCGTTTGGTACCAAAACAACTCAATTTGTTCGAATAAAATCGTCGTAATAGTGTCTGGGAAACCATGATTTCTGAATGCATGCAACATCAAAAAAGAATATTATTTGGGGGTTATGCGTCTTTTGAGAGAAGAAATTCTTCAAAAAAGGCCGAATTTATGGGCTGACAACTCTTGGTTACTTCACCACGATAACGCACCTTCGCATACCTCTTTGGTTCTCCGTAAATATATTTTTTGATAATCATGATTAATCAGCAACAATCGATTTATTTTTACAATCTTCAGCAATCAATTATTTCCAACAATCACACAGCCCTATTCCCTGGATCACATTCATATTATATATATGAGGGGCCCGTAAGCGCGGTCTGTACCGGGGCCCAGTGTGGCTCTCGACGGCCCTGGATTTAGCTCCGTCATTTTTCTGGCTATTGCCAAAACTGAAATTACCACTGCATGGACATTGTTTCGACTTTATTGAGAAGATTAAAAACGCATCGAAGAAGGCCCTGAAGCCGTATCCGAAAATCGAATTTAACAACTTTTTCCAGGACTGGATAAAACTTTGTCATAAGTTTATTGTATCCGGAGGGGATTACTTGAAGGCGACGAAATAAATTTGGAAGAATAAATTAATCGTTTTTGTTTCATTTAAAAAGTCTTGTATACATATATCGAAAATAGATTAGGTCACTAAATCATATAGCCCCAATACAAAATCACCTCAAATTTCCGAGTTTTGTGATGAAAATATCGAGTTGGGCATTTAAACTTCGGTTAATGTTTTCCTACTTCTTTTATAATTTTTTGAGTAATTTGCTTTTCTAAATATTTTATTTTTTTTTTTATTTCTTCAAATTGTCATCAAAGTTTCGAATTTCGAGTTATCTTAACGGATTTTTTAGAACGAATTGTTCTTGATACAAGAACGAATTGTGTCTTGATACAAGAACGAATTGTTCTTGATACAAGAACGAATTGTTCTTAGTACAAAAACTTTTGTTTCAATTATTTTGAAACTATAATTAAAATTATGAGTTTACTCTTGAACTATTTTACTCTCAGAAATGTTGTAAAAATTAATAAACTTAAAAAAATAGTTTAATAAATTTTATTATTAAAATGACTTTGTAATTTCTTTAATGTGTTTTTCTCATGGTTTTTTATACCATATATATAGTACATAAGAATATTCTCGAACGATTTGTGCTGACTTACTTGTATAAACCGACCTCATAAAAATTATTATTACAAAATACGATTTGATAATTTATTGTCGCAATATTTTTGAAGCGTGACTTTTGATTAGGTATATAAATACAATAAATTCGTAAATAATAGTTTCGCAGGAGGTCTTATCAGTCCAAATACGTACGTAATTCAAATGATAATTAATACATATAATTGTTTTTCTTTGTAAATTCCTACACACAAGTAGGCTAATCTTTAACATTCTTCAACTTTAATGTTTTGCGTATTTCACATATCAATATTGTATAGCATGATTTAATTTATGAAATAATTTATTGCTTTCTACAGCGGAAGTTTCAAGTGCAAAAAAAAAAAAAATTATGTTTTTATTTTAGGTGTGGGGCATATTTACTAAAATTTTATTGCGTATATTTGCAGGGGTTAATATTTATCAGCAAAATTTTTAAGCAACTTTAAACAAATAAATTAAGAATCTTTAATTACGTTTTTTGGTGCGAGAGCCATGCAAAACAAACAACTTTGTGGATGAAGAAAAAATAGATAAATTTGTAGCAAAATTTATACCGAATTTTTCCAAGGATGTCCTTGTTTAGATACTTTTTTTTTTTTTAATTATTCATTCTTTTCTGTTTGTTAACTAAGTACAAAGTGTCCTATTTTTTCGACCTTATCAATGTTGTAAAACAAAGTTAATAATCCGATATTTTCAGATTAGTTAAGTACATAAATGACGAATAAATTAAATAACTTTTAAAATTTTGCACAATTTAAACCTTCAAAATAAAACTTAACATATCATTTATTTAGTTGCTATCGACTTGCTAATCTATAGAAAATATTGTATAAGAAAATATGAATATCATAATTACATTTAAAATTATGTTGAGCATGTACGAGAGTAGTTTAATATGTAATTGGTATAGACGAGAATCGACAGCAGTAATAACGTTTCAATCAGAAGTTTCATATAAATCTTTAGTAAATCTCCCGTTGGTTGCTTTTAAATCGTAAAAATAAAATCTCAATTTCATAGAAGTTTAAAAGGTTTTATTGATTACAGACATTTTGTAAATCTCTAAAAGGGTAACTTAAAAATTGATCAGGTTCACACGTACACACATACATACAAAAGTGGCATATTAAACTTCATTTAAAGACATTTGCGCTGTTCACGAGGTCATGAGCATGAGTGCAAAAAGTAAAAGTGTACAGAAAAAAAGTTTCTGTGTTAGTTGTTGTTGCAATCGTTTGCACTTTTGCTTTTATGCACTCCTTTTAGATCTCGTGAACAACACAATTTTATATCGCATGGTGCAGTGTCTAGATTAAGAATCGAAGAAGTTTAAATGCAAAAACTTAAAATTTTGGAAATTGTGATGGGTAAGTCTGCGCTAAAAATCAAGTACAACATACATGATTTGATCCATGTCTTCCCTATTATTCATCACACGTTTTTTAAAACATTTATTTAGTTTGAACATGAATTCGCATGGATTTCTGGAACACTCTTAAACTTTTTGACGAGAAAGAACTCGGACTCCAAGGTGTGCAAACAAACGCTACTACCAGCTCTAAATTATTTAGTTTATTTGGTCTAAAGTAGTATTTTACAGTCAGTGTTGAATTTGGAAGTGTGAACGCCCTGGGGCAACGAAGTAGCGAAGGCCCCTAATTATACAGCGACACAAAAAAAAAAAAAAGTGGCGAACCTGAGGGGTCATTTTATAAGTATTTCGGATGGCTGAATCGGAACTTGAAGTCAGAAAATCAGAAATTATTTCGCGTTTTCGTTCTAACCTTAAAATTCAGATTTTTTGGTTTACACCCAACTCAAAAAAAATATGTGACTTATGCGGCTAGAGCAGGGTAGTCATTTCGATTGTAATTTGGGTCGTTGAAGCCAAATCTGAATAATCTCAAAAAACTGACAATTTTTTGAGATTATCCTAAATAATTTTTTTTTTAACTTCTGTTCTTGTGTGGTAGACTAGCATAGTGAATTCTAAAATATTTTGAACCTCTGAATCCAAATCTCAAGTCGGAATTTAAAAGTGGGTGCGCGTTTTCACTATAACCTCAAAAAACTGTCCTTATTGGAAATTTATTTTTTCCATTTGTGGCACCGCCTTTATTAAAAAAAACGAAACACTATAAACTATTGTAATAGCTCTATTACAAATCAATGAAACAATAAGAGCAGTATTCCACTGTTGTCTCTTTCTATTTTGCTTACAAATTTTACTGAGTATGCAACTTCACCAAATGTAACGGGTAAATTTAAATTTTTCTGCTTTTAGATTAGTAGTAGCCTCAAAAATCCACAAATTTCTTAAAAAAAAAAATTAGCTTAGATTATAAATTTTTTTTTTTTTATAAAACGCAAAAAAAAAAAAAAAAAACTATTCCAAAACAAAAGTTGAAATTATTGGCTCAAAAAAGATTTTTAAAAATATTATTATAATAAAAAAAAGATAAAAAAATAAATAAAAATAATTTTTTGTTACAAAAAAATTTTTAACAATTTCAAAATTATTGAAATAAAAATAAATATTATAACGAAAAGTAGATATTCCTTGCTGTGTTTTTTAATTTAAAAAATAAAATTATTTTCTTTCTCTTTCTTATAATTTCTCATATAACTCTTTGGTGAAATTCTATTTATTTTCACCACAAGCTAAGTTGTAAAAGTTTTGTTAGCAAAGAGTATCGGAATAATACACCTTTAATAATTGCAACATAATACAAATCTAACTTTAAATTATAATAAAAAAAAAAAATCGATCTTTTAGATTATTTGCTAAACTTATGAAATACTTCAAGCATTTTTTTTATTTATTTTTTTTCCATAAACTTTTCAAACGAACCACAAAACTAAAGTTGAACAATCTTAATGGCTAATACAAGTCTGACAAAATAAAAAAAAAACGTTTATTATTTCAGGTATTTCAAGATACATTATGGCAACAGCATAAAAAAAACTCGATACTTGGGCAATAATTTTTTTTTTTTTGAAAGTATATCAGATACATTATGAAGTAATTATTTTATTTATTTCTAAATAATACACTACTCAAATTCTTAAAAAAAAAAAAGATACCAACTTACCGTTACTTTGAGTGTATCTGCATAATCGAAATGTAAGCCAATAAATAGCAACAACAAAAAGAGCGTAGGAAATGTTGCAACAAAATCGGAGGAACGCAAATGTTGCATGAAGTATTTGCTGAGCATATTGGACTTTTTTTTTTTTTTTTTTTTTTTTTTATTACACAAAATTTTTTTTTAATTGGTTCTGTTGCGCTTTTGTTGCACAAAATTTTCGTAATTGAATTTAAAAAAAAAAGATAAATGTTGCAGCTAAACGTGTTGCGTGTTTATGTGCAATACAAGTTTATTTATTTTTTATAATTTTTTTTTTAATTTTGCGACACAACTTGAAATTGCAGTAGTTTTTATTTTTTAATTTATTTTTTTTTTAAATTTTTTTCTTCACTGGTACGTGTTTTTTTTCGAGTATTTTGTATTAGACTTGAAGTAAAAGATACTTTATCTTTTTTTTTTTTTTTTGCAGCTAAAAGATACTTTTTTTTTTTTTTTTTTGCAGTTTGCTTATTTTATTTGATGTATTTATTTATTTTTTTTTTTTTAATTTGCGTTTAAATTATTTTTACGTTGTGTGTCGTACGCGTTCCAGCCGCTGACTGACCACTGAGTTAACTGACCCACTTTGGTTAAGCCTCCTACTTTTCTAGCGTTTCTGTAGTATTTCTTGTTTTAATAATAATAATAATATAAATTTTTATAGTATTTCGCGAAGTAGGGGTCTTTCATATGCTATCTCTTTCACACACATTATCGTTGTATTATTTTTCATTCATAGATATTTTTTTTTCGGTTTGTGTTCGGGTTTTGGTTATTTTTTATAATTTTTTTTTTATAGATTTAATTTTTTTTTTTTTTTTAACGCTGATAATTTTTATTTCATTGCTGTGTGCTGATGAGCTGCTGTTTTGTGCGGAATTGTTTCGATTGTTTTAACCGATTATAATTATTGTTGTTGTTATATATAATTAAATTATTAATCAGCAGCAGCTGCTCTTCAATTTTTCAATTGCTACATTTTCTTTTTTTTTCCTTCTATGATTTTATTATAAATTTTTTCTTTATTTATTTATTTTTCTTTCGTTCAATTTAATTATAGTAAATAATTCTGCATTCTGTTGCATTAAACGATTAAATTGCGATTAAAATGTCATTTTAACAAGTGTTTGTTTGTGTTATTGGCATTAAACTGTTTATTATTGTTCAATATGTACATAAAATTTTTTTTTTTTTTTTTTAAATTTTAAATGCGCATAATTTTTTGTCAAAGGCACGCGACTTTAAATGTGATTTCATGAAAAACTTTAAATCATTGACCTATTTTATAAAAAAAAAAAAAAATTTTTTTTTGCACAATAAAACTATTATTTTTTTTTTTGATTGTAACTAATCGCAAACTTAAGGTACAAAGTACTTGTCTAATAAATTTTTATTTATCAATATAAAAAAATTACAAAGAAAAAAAAATTTTGTATATAATTGTAAACGAAGCTTATATTAGGACTGTGTGATTAATCGATTCTCGGCATTGCATAAGCAAGGGGAATAAGAAAGCTTTTTGAAAGGAAGAAGACAGACGTACAGACAGACGTACAGACAGACGTACAGACAGACATGGCTAGATCGATTTGTCTCGTCGAGCTGATCAAGAATATATATATACTTTATGGGATCTATGACGTCTCCTTCAATGCATTACAAACTTTCAGACAAACTTCACATTATGTGTGGTGGTTATAAAAAAAAAAGGTCTTCACTTATTAGTTTTTTTTTTTTTAAGTGAAACCAAGATCATAAAATATAAACATAGCAAAAACTTATATTAAAAAAAATATTTTTTGATTTCATGATTAATCAGCAACAATCAATTTTTTTTTTACAATCATCAACAATCGATTATTAACAACAATCACACAGCCCTACACTTGATAAATATTATGTATTAAGGAAGTTCTTCAATAGTAATTGTTATGACATAACGAAAAAAAATATCTTTTGATTTAGACGTGTACAATTTATAGCTTTTTCTATATATTGTATCGAATACCCCTCCTTTTAGTGTAAAAATGCATATACAATCCAAAAATGAGTTCAAATCTTTTCTAAGTAGTATAGTATTGGAGAGATATTGTTGTCTAAAACTTTGGATTTTTCAGGAAAAACATTTTTTTTTTGGATCTTGTCTGATTCTTGTGATCATTACAGAAGATATCAACATCTTTTATTTACCTACCAACCAGCTGAACAATATTTTGCTGCTAAAAGAATAACCAATGAACTGGTCGCAGGAAATGCAAGAAGTATGGTACTCTAGAGTCCCTGGAACACTTACTCCGCGACTTCCAAGCTATCGCCAAAAATAAGACTGAAAAAGCTTGGCTCACCCTGGATCGCTGATTGTTCCCTAAACAGCTTTAAACTTTCGCCAAACACGCAAGTATATGCTATACGGAATACTGAACGAATCCCGAATCGGCATTACTAAGGATCAAATTGGTCTATGTGCGACACTACACCATAATGGATTCAGCCTACCTAACCTAACCTATTTATCAAGTGAATCTTTCGTGACCGAAGTGTAGTAAGAACGGTTGCTAAGTCTAGATTAACGGAGCTAAGTAGGTTTTGCTTCAGTTAGTTGGAGTTTGCCATGAAATTATAGCTTGAAATTCTAATCCGGACTTGTATACAGTTGTCCCCCACGAATTGGTTTATATTGTTATTAAAATCAAAAAATTTCAGTTCATAATTTCTTTGATTTACTTGATCCTTCCTTTCCAGCGCTTTTATGGTATATGGTGCATAAAATTCGACGTGTGGGTAAGTTTGTAAGTGTGTAAGTTTGCATTGTTGATTTTTCCTTTTTGCAAAACATTTGTCAAAAGAAGTGTAACCAGATGTTCGCTTTCCAAAGAAACAGATTACTTTTCTTGGATTTAACTCATTCTGAAAAACTCATTGCAGCTTTTTATTAGAATCACCATCAATAACAATATTTTTGTGGAACCATCAAAATTGTTACTTTTGTGATATAAACTCATATAAAAGTAATTATCAATTAATTTTCTAGAATTCCCACACCCTTTCTTATCTGGTCTGCTGTAAATTAGTTAAATAGTTTTTGTCAAGGTCATAAAAATAGACGTGTGTTTCAGTGATGATCTCTTTTGAACCCGGAGAATCCAAAGGTTTGTGCTAATATAGATTATGGTTTCACTTAAAAAGATTTCAATTAAAAAACTTAATCTAAATGAGTGAAAATGACAACACAAGTCAGCTAAAATAGCATAAAAATCTAGCATCATATTTAAAAATGGACCTAAAGTTAATTGATTTGGTCTAAAGTTAACTTGAAAGCGTTAATTAGCTTTATAACTAATTAAATTATTATACATATTATATTTTTTTTTTGGTTCTTCTAGATTCATTTTTAACGCATGAGACCTGGACTATTAAAATGGAGCTTACGTTCGAAATTAAGTTAGGAAAAACGTTCTTAAAAGTTGATATTCAGAGGTGACGACTGAAAACACTTCCAATAGAGTTTTGAGGTTTTACATTTTAAATAAAATATTAATTTAAAAAAATTGAAATTTTTTGGTTAGAATCGAAAAATATTTAAAAAAAAAAAATGGCTACCTTATGGAATCGATGAAAATACTGTAAATTTACGAGTATTTACACCAAAAGACTTACACCAAACCTCTAAGATTTCGGTGTCACTCCTGATAATTTGACTTGAAATTTATTACTCGGGGGTTTGTGGTTTCTCTGATTACAAATCATTAGCATCAGATTTGAAATAGTTGATCCAAAAGTTGAATGGAAACTAAATGACATAATTGCTCAACACTTTTACGGTAGTTTTGTTAGGAATACAATTTATTTTAAAAATACGCAGGAAATTCAAATAGTCTATTGGCTCGCTCACATTCAGAAGAAATTCTTGAGTCCATATTATCATTATTGAACTCAAAGTCCTCAATATCGCACCCGAACAGATTAAAAGCTCGGATCCAAGCTTAGTGGGTGTCAAAGCGGTCTTGCGTATTATGAGCTATAAAAACTGAATGACAGCATCACTGGAAATCGATCTCAAACATAACTGTTACACTTGAGCTGCACGCTTTACGATAAATGGCACGAATGGTAGTAACAAATTTTTTGATTCGTTTTAAAATGAACATGGCTAAATTTTATAGTTTATAAAAAAAAAATATAAACACTTTCGGGTCAATAACATTTTCTTCATTACGTTACGTTACACACATTTCACATAGTTGATAATAGCTGCCTTACATGAAGGGTATTAACCCAAAAAATGTTCGAGTAGTTTTATTAGATTTAAAGCACGACTATAATAATATTTCAACTGATTAAAATTTTAGCGCACTTTACAATAATTGAAGTCAAATGTTTATGTGAAACAAAGTACATAAATATTTCGAGGGAAGTTTTTTTAGATTATAATTTTTGTAAAAAAATCACTTTTACTTTTTAAAAATATTTTAAAAAAATTTTCAAATTAAAAAAACGCAACATCGATTCTTAGACACATTAAAATTAATTTTATGTCTTTATATTATTTTTATATTTTTTTTCATATATATCTAAAAAAAATTTATTTAAAATATTTCGCAAATAAAAATGTTTAAAAGAGTTGTTTTTGCTTAAATTGCTAAACTAAAACTAGCTTCGATCGTTCAAATAAAATGCGAGACAAGGCAGCCAATCAGAGGTGTAAAGCTCTTTTTTCTTTTTTTTTTTTTTGCTTTCTTGTTTAGACGACGCAACGCGAAATATTTGAACCTGTCAAAGCTTTTTGTTTTTGTTTTTGTTTTTGTTTTGCGATTTGTTGTTTTTTGTATTTGTTTTTGTTTTTGTTTTACTCTAAACAAATGCTCTAGCACTGATCAAGACAAATTTGCCGGTCTGGGCGAGAGAGAGAGAGAGAGAAATGCGCACATGTGCAAGTGAGCGAGAGAGTTTATTAATTTGATTTGTTTATACTAGAAGAAGCATTGCGAGAGAGAGCGCAATATTTAAGCGAATAATCGAGAATAAGAATATTTTTCGCGGAAGCAACAATAACAAAACAGATAATTTTGTAATAAAATTATAGAATCGAGTTAGCTAGACAAACGTGTTGACCTTCAGCATAGACTGCTACGTCATATAAAAAAATTAAATAAGGAGGGCGCGACACCAGAAATGCTTTAATCTAAATGGGCCACACTATATTGGTCTCTTATTGTCAACGTCTTGCTGTTTTTAATTAGCTAAATTGCCTACGATAATCATATTAATATCCTTAAATATTTTAATAGGAAACATTTTTGAAAATTATAATAGTTTAGATAGAGGGTGATTAAATAAGAGTTGTCGAAGAAAATTTACACCAATTTAAAGATATGCATTTTTTTTCAAGGCTCCAATTAGGCCCCGGGTCTAAAATCCCGTCTTAGTGTTCCCCTGTAATAAAAAAAATTGGTTAAAATATCTATATTGGGTCCAACTATGGGTCCCAGGTCCAAATATCGAAAATCCCTTAAACACGCCTAAAATATTTTTTAACCATCTTTAAAATGAGCCTTCTAAGTCTCTACGTCTATTCAATGCAAAGATATGGCTTTTCCGGTTTCAAGGCACCCTATTAGGCGCCCGGTCAAATTTAACTAACCATCATTTCCCTCCCTACACCTTCCTCTGCAATTTTATGGCAATCGATTGAGCCTTTCTCGAGTTATGGAGTGACAATCAAAACATACACATTTTTTTAAATATAAGAGAAGATTAAGAGTTGAGAAACAAATAAGTTTTTTTACAGAAACTCAAAAAATACGGAGTAAGAGGCACCCTTTAAAAAAATGTGTTTAAAAACAAAATTGAACGCTAAAGTCAGTATACACGGTCCCATACTTTATTGATTTGAATTTTCATACAAAACACAAAAGAACTGGTGTAAATTTGTATGGTCCCACGCAGATTAGTATGTTTCATTGGGACTATCATAGACATAATTTATACTAAATTTATAGTTTTAGAATAAAAAAATAAGTTTTAAAAAAAAATCAAAATTTTGTAGATTTGTATGGGGATACTCAAAAGCAAAAAAAACGTTGGTAACTGATCGGCCCAATAGAGTCTAAGTTTTAAATATGTTGGGTCTATTTCTTATAGTCTTCGAAATAATCCATCTGATGCGGCAGACAGCATGACAGACGGACAGACAGATATAACTAGATCGACTCTCCTATTAATGCTGATCAAGAATATGAATAGTTTATAGGGTCTATCCTAACCTGTACTGTTTGTTACATAAATTTGTACAAACTTAATATACCTACAATACTAGAGAATCTAAATTTCAATTTTGGTAATCGATAATCGGTTTTCGGCTACTTAAGCTCTCAAAATGTGATTTTTTAATTTCAGGTGTTTTCACTCGACAATCGCTTATGACCACTTAATAGATTTTGGTGTCCACTTGTTTGGGACTGATTGGTTTTTCCTCATTACGATTGCTTCCTCTATCTAAGATCAGCGATCCAAAACGAAAAATTCAAAAATTTTTTTTATTTTTTAAAACCAGAAACTTCAATCGAGTTCAAATGGGTGTGGCAACGCCCATTTGTTATAGAAACTTATTTCTGCTATCAATTTTTACAATTAGTTCCAGGCTTTACCATACCAAAATGCCGATTTCGATCTTGAAATGGAAACATAGCAATAACTCAGTTTAAAACAAAAAAAATCTCTTATTAAAGCACCCTATACGCGTATAGCAGATGAATACAAAAGTGTGTTACCGTTACGGTGTCAAGTTCAAATGTTTAAAACTGGTTTTAAAGCTTGAAAGCTATTCAAATTGCGCGTCTTTTGCCGTCTACCATAAAAATACAAAATGTATTAAACCATTTTTTTGTTTAGTTTGTGAGCAATTTAAATGAAAATAAATTTTATATTTTGTATTGATTTATGCCGGTGTTTCTTTATAGCTTTCTTTGTTTATATTTTCTATATTAAAACAGGTGCCAAGTATGATTTCATGGTGCAAAGTGCACAAAATTTCAACGCCCTTGATTGTTTATATCAATTTATAATTGCAATAATCTATTATGGCAACAAAACGAATTGTAAAATCTAATAAAAAAATCAATCTAATAGAAATTGCAGTCAGACAGACACACAGACTGAGCGATAATTTTTCGTATATTTTTAATTGGTTTAATTTTTAATTTTTTTTTATTTTAATTGCTTTTGTTGTAGTTAACACAAAAAACAAAGCAATGGGGTAAATTCGTATGGAGCTATACCCAAAATATTTTTGGGCCTACCATACTAAATTTAGACTTCCTAGAACAAGAAACAATGATGTTTTACAAACACCCAAAATTTTGGGGTAGATTTGTGTGGGGGTAACCTCTTAAAATGGGGCTAGAAAAAAAACCGTTTGCAAGTTCACACTTGACAAATTAGGAGAGTACGAGTTTAAAATGTAGAAGCTCTATCTCTGAGATTTGTTAATCGTTTACATACGGCGGATATGAGACAGACGGACATAGCTAGTTCGAAGCCCTTTCCAATGCTTATCAAGAATATATATACTTTATAGGGTCTACCTAGCCTCCTTCTATCAGTTGAATACATTTGTAAAAATTTAATATACCCTTTTAGCCTTTGGATTTAGGGTACAAAACTTCTGATTGTCAAAATAAATATTATAAATAATATGTATACTTTTGGGCATTTATTGTTTATGCGATTCTACATCTGTATAATGGGTGCCTTTTTAAGATTTTAGATTTTATATTAAAAAAAAAAATAAAATTATTTCAAATAAAAGAAAAGCGTCGGTTGAATTTAAGCTTAAATACCCGCCAAACGAATCTTTAAATAGTTTATGTGTGATCATCTGTGGTTTAGATAGAACTTCCAGATGGTATGTGTGGGGGTCAATGATCTGATATAATACAAGGATAGACACAATATTGAAAGAATTAGAAAAGCTTGAGTTGAAATTTTTAGTAAAACTAAGCGAATAAATCGCATGGCAGCGTACAGACGGACAGACGGACATGGCTAGATCGGTTTGTCTCATCGAGCTGATCAAGAATATTAATGGGAGTATTTATGGGGTTTGCGACGTGTTCTTTAAAAAAATTTGCTATTTTCACAACTTTTTTTTTGCAAATTGTCAAGCAACAAAATGAAATTATTCATTTAACATAATTTGAAAATATTTGTTTACCCTGCACCCAGAGGGTAAAAGGGTATATTTAGTTTGTGCAAATGTATGTAACAGGTAGAAGGGAGCATGATAGATCATATAAAGTATAAGTATTCTTGATCACCATTAAAAGGAGAGCCGATATAGCTTTGTCTGTCTGTCCATCCGTCCGTCCGTTCGCCTGTCTGCCGTATGAGAGAGACTATCTCGGAGACTATAAGACATAGGGCTACCATATTTAAAATTTGGACGCTCCTTAGCCGTCAAGTGGGGTAGCCCCCATACTAATCTAGACCAAAATTATCGGCTTTTGCATAAAATCTTTTTGTTTCTTATTCTAGTATAAATTATGTCTATGATACAAATTTTAGGTATAGCCCCAATATAAATTTACCCCATTTTTTTTCTTAATTTTTATATGAAAATCAAATACTATAGTATTGTACTAATTTAAGACTTAATTTATGGTACATCAAAATTGGGTACAGGGTATATTGCAGTCGAGCATATTCGACTTCAGCGTTCTTTCTTGTTTTGTTTGTATATTTTTATTATTTAAGCAGCTGTGGGTTTTCAAGCGCTCGTTTATCAAATTCATATAATATTTTTATTGAAAAATATTTTTCTTAGCTTTGAATACTTTTTTTATTAAAATGTATATTTTTTATAGATTTCAACAGTATCGAATGAAATATTTTAACTTAAAATTAATTGCAACAATCTCAGATTTAGTTTGGGCACTCTTTATTATGGCTGCGAAGAGTTTTACAACAGAGTCGAACCGTGCACAGTGGTCGCTCTTGCATGAAATCAGCGAATAAAAATACCTCCACTGCCTTTATCAAATAAAAATTTGTATCTTAGCTTTTTAAATTCATAATCAGTAATAAACAATAATATTAAATAAACCGCTCAGAACCCTGCTTTCACGACACAGGTCATCTCCCGCCAATGGAAAAATTCGGTCCAACCGAAGTTAACTTTTTTCTTGTTTTAACTCATTTTTCGATAATGTTCTAATTATCCTTCTTAATGCTATCATAACAAATGCAAAACTTTTTAGCCTCTTTGTCCTCAATACAATTCGAATCATCGCGATATGAATTTGTGCGGCTTATAGACTCAACATTTAATTTAAAATTCTCAGGATTGCTTTTATCAAAATGAAAAGTAGCATCAAAGTCAGCACTGTTTGGTTCAGCTTTCAACTTCAAACGAACAGTTTCATTTTCAATATTCGGATTATCATTGCCATTATCATCGAGATTTAATTTACGTTCGATTCTGTGTATATAATTATAAGTCAAATTGCTGCACTTTTCACTTAGTTTCTTATTCGCAAGATATATATTTATGCGTTCTACAATTTTCGGTGCAAAATCACGAAAATATTGCTGCTCCGTAACCCTTTCATACGGTTCACAAGTGCACCAATGTTCAATAATACCGGCATCGGCGCATGTACGATTCACGGGCATCGGATAAAACATTGACTGACATTTCGGGCAATCAGCTGCTTTTGACAATTGTATATCAGCTGAGCTGGCTAACTGTACAATGTGTTTTAGTGTCATATGCAAATCGTAAGTTGATGTTAAACGATTACGATTTAATTCGAGCGCTTGCGTATATTCGGGATATTCCGAACGAAACCAAGGCGGCAACCAAATGAATAAACTCGGTAAACGTTCTTCGAGAAAACCTTGAGGTAATTGTAATATATTACCGAAACGATTACCATGATCCGAAAAGAATATCATTATTGTTGTTTCAAAACTGTTGTCAGCTTCAAATTGTAACATATGTTCAAGTATTTTATCAGCCATTAATGCTGGCATTGCATAGTCATCATGACTGAAATGGTTTGACCAAAATAAACCAAAAATAGGTTGATCCTCGCCTGCAAAACGTTTCATATAATTGCGACAAAAATCATAGATGTAGCTACTTGTCAGGCGGCGTCCAATGCAGTAGCGAAGGATGCCAACTTTCTCAACTTTTAAATAATCTTCGATTGCATATTGAAACGGATGTAAATAATAATCAACTGGCGGTTTTATAAAACCGGGTTTTACATAATTAAACGTATTTATCCAAGTTTCATCTTCAGCAAGCGCAGTTAGATAGCCTGCGTTCTTAAAATATTTCCAAATAAATGGAAAACGATCAAAACAACCAAGTTCTGAGGTATCACAAATTTCTTTAGCGGTTTCCGGTGTATAACCGCTGAGCACTGCCATTAGATTGGGAAAAGTGTTATCTGCTATCTAAAAACAAAAAAATTATTTTTTAATGCTGTAAACAAAAAAAAAAAAATTTCAGTACCTTATTGTATCCTTGCAGCTCGTACCAGCCGCGCTCATTAAAGTATTCAAAAACTTTTGGCATTGTGCGTCGAAAATTGATACGTGAAAGACTATCAATGCCAAACATTATAACATTGGGTTTTCTTTTCGATGCTAATCTAGTTGTGTTGTTGTTGTTGTAATTTATCCTGTACCAGAAAAAAATGCATCACTTTGCAGCACATGCGTTTCATTGGCAATCGTATAGCATGCAACTATCAAACCTTCTACATGCTGCGGCACAATGTAACCCTGTGTAAAGTATTTACGTGGAAGTGGACTAAAAATAAAGAATAATAAAGAAAAAAAAATTGTAACTTCGATAAAACCTAAGCTTAAATATAATATAATAAAATATATAATATACTGTTATGAACATGAGTTTCGCCCCACTGCATCACCCTGCATGAACGCATGACTGCTGGTTGCGGTATAAAATGAAGGAATGATCATGCACAGGGGTGATTGTTAGAAAAAGAAACAAATAAGAAGAAGAGATAGAAAAGTTGACAATGCACTTTTTGAAGACAACTGCAGCAGAACGATATTGACTACGATTAAGAAAAACACATGTAATGAATTGAGCAGAAGTGAATTAAATTAAACAGTAGAATTTTGTAACAAAGAGAAAGAAATAAATGGTGCATAGTAAAGAGGAAAGTCTCTATAAAAATATAAAAAAATTCTTTGAATAAAAAATGTTACAGTTTTCGTTTGAATTGAATTACATTTTCGCAAAGATACAAAGTTAAAAAAAAATGAATTATTTTCAACTAGAAAAATTTTTAGTTTTAAAGTGGTACCCCTTATATTCTTCTTATTATATAAAAATCTTCTGTCACCATGTTCGTATTTTATAGACTCCGAAACTACTCAACCGATTTCAATAAAAATTTATAGATCTTTTTTTTTTTTTCAGTCCAACCTAAAAGATTGATGTATATCATCTAAGAAAAATGTTCATTGGGTGTGACCCCATAAAATCGATCATAAATTAAGCGTATATTTTTGTAACAACGCAAATTCAATGAGATTTTGTAGATGTGCATTTTTGAATCAAACTTGAAAGATCGAATCCATATCGTTTGGAAAAATTGCGGTGGGCGTGTATACATAGAATCTATACAGAAAAGTGAAAAAAAACTTACTCTTCACTTTTATCCTTATCCGCAACCCGTTTTATCTCCTGATAGTAGCAATTATACTCTTCAGAATTTTTTAATAATTCATGTGCAACATTTTCATCGATAAAAAGTTTATAGCGACGTAAATTTAAATCAAAAATTGGCGTAACTAGATCCGAATCATTTGTGCAGGATTTAAAATTTGGCGGATTATAAATTGCAAGCAAATCGGCACTAAATGGATCGACGTAGCTCATTTTGCAATTTGGTCCATTCACAAAAAATAATTGTGTTGTATTATAATTTTTTTCACATTCACTTTTAATTCATTTCTTGAATATACAACTGGTGTATTCGTTCGATTTTCAATTGATCTTTCCGAACTTTGCGTTAATAAAGTAAATATTATATAGATTATTAATACAACTATGAAGAAAAAATATTTGTTAAGCCAAGTACGGTCTTGGTAAGGCGAATTCATGTTGCTACTAGTCTTACTGAAATTCTACTAATGCAATTTTTCGGCAAAAGACCTCAAATTTTAAGCGAAAGTTAGTACATCTCAATATTGATAAAAAAATTTTGCGAATGTAAACGTTTTGATGTTGCACAAAATTCGATAAACCCACAGCTGCTTAAATAATAAAAATATACCAATAAAAAAAGAAAGAATGCTGAAATCGAATATGCTCAACTGCAATATACCCTGTACCCAATTTTGATGTACCATAAATTAAGTCTTATCTTAGTACCGTACTATTGTATTTGATTTTCATATAAAAATTAAGCAAAAAAATGGGTTAAATTTTTATTGGGGCTATACCTAAAATTTATATCATAGGCATAATTTATACTAGAATAAGAAACAAATTTTAAATATGGTAGCCCTATATCTTATAGTCTCCGAGATAGTCTCTCTCATACGGCAGACAGACAGACAGAAGTATGGACAGACAGACAGACAAAGCTATATCGAGTCTCCTTTTAATGGTGATCAAGAATATATATACTTTATATAATCTATCATGCTCCCTTCTACCTGTTACATACATTTGCACAAACAAAATATACCCTTTTACCCTCTGGGTGCAGGGTACAAAAATATTTTAAATGCATAATTTCATTTTATTGCTTGCAAAAATTTGCAAAAAAAAAGTTGTGAAAATAGCAAATTTTTTTAAAGAACACGTCGCAGACCATATAAATATTTCCATACATATTCTTGATCAGCTCGATGAGACAAACCGATCTAGCAATGTCCGTCTGTCCGTCTGTTCGCAGTCATGCTATTTATTCGCTTAGTTTAACTAAAAATTTTAACTCAAGCTTTTCTTATTCTTTTAACATTGTGTCTATCCTTGGATTATATCAGACCATTGACACCCACACATACCATCTGGAAATTCTATCTAAGCCGCAGATGATTACACACAAACTATTTAGAGATTTGTGTGACGGGTATAATTTGTAATATTTATTTTGACAATCAGTATTACCCAAATGGTAAAAGGGTATACATATTAAATTTGTGCAAATGTATGTAACTAATAGAAGGAGGCTAGATAGACTCTATAAAGTATGCTATATATTGTATAAGGATGCCAAATATCATATAAAAAGCAAATATATTGTTACGATTCTTGCCTTTATAGCGCGCATGAGAGGGAGCTTTATTAATTTCTGCTAAGAGAACAAAAGACTTTCCTCTTCACTATGCACCATTTATTTCTCTTCTTTTTGTTACAAAATTCTACTGTTTAATTTAATTCACTTCTGCTCAATTCATTACATGTGTTTTCTTAATCGTAGTCAATATCGTTCTGCTGCAGTTGTCTTCAAAATAGTGCTGGAAATAAAATCGATTTAAAATCGATGCATCGATGTTTTTTTATTTATTAAAAATATCGATTTTTTAACTTCGATTTTCGATGCATCGAACATGTCACTATTTGAATATTTTTCCATCACTTGAAGAAGAAGAAGAAGCAATCACTTAGAAAAAAAAGCGGGATAAGTTTGGTAAGTAAAAACATTAAAATAGCATTTTTAAACATTATAATATATAAGATAAAACAATAAATTAATTCCCTTTTTGTAGGATGTTAGTATTGGTGCTGTTGGCTGTTGGAAATGGACAAATTCCTAAAGAACGCTAATGGCGAAGGTAATTAATAATTTAAAGCATTCCTTTGTGTGGCAGCTACTTTTAAATTTTCATCAAATATGATACATATGTTTTTATGTGCAGATCGCAATAGTTCGGACGGAGAGAATGGAACACCCAACAAACGGACAAAGTATGGCAATTCTGCGGTATGGAATTTTTTTAAAAAGCCGTCAGATATGAAGTCCGCGATTTGCAATAAATGCGGCAAAACGTATCAAACCCATGGAAACACGACAAATTTGTCTGCGCATTTAAAACGCATCCATCCTGATTTGACTATGAATAAAGTTGTGGAACCGAAGGCTGCGTGCTCTATTCTGGCATTTATGGGAAAAAAATATGACGCCTCATCAGGCAGGAAAAAGGCACTGGACAGCGCGTTGACTTATTTTATAAGTTCAGATCTTCGACCTTATTCAGTAGTCGAAAACAAGGGGTTTAGGCATTTGGTTAAAACCCTTGATCCACTTTACGAGTTGCCTTCGCGGACAACATTGCGAGACGTATATATGCCAAATCTGTTCCAAGACATGAGAAAAAAACTAAGAATTATTCTTGATCGGATTGAGCACTGCGCAATCACAACAGATGGCTGGACTTCAAGAGCAAATGAGAACTATCTTACCGTCACTTGTCAATTTATATCTGAAGATTTTATAATGCGGACAGCAGTTTTGTCAACTAAAAAGTTAAAAATGAAACCAACCATTCCGCAGATAATATTTCATGCTCATTGCGTGAAGTTTTAAATGAATGGGGAGTTTTCAACAAAGTAACAGCCATAGTCACGGACAACGCTCAAAATATGATAAAGGCTTGCAGTATTCTTCAAAAGCGTAATGTTCCGTGCTTTGCTCACACAATTAATTTGGCTGTACAGAGCTGTTTGGCTAATGACAAAATTAAAGTTTTGATGGTCAAATGTAAGAGCATTGTTACATTTTTTAAGAGCAGTACTGTGGCTTATGCAAAGTTTAGAGAAGCTCAAAGTACAGATAGTCCATTAAGTTTAAAGCAAGAATGCCCAACTAGATGGAATAGTGCCTTTCATATGATTCAACGAATTCTTGAAACAAAAGATGCCATATCTAAAGTACTGCTCAATACTCCAAAGGCATTATTGCCCTTAACAGCAGATGAAATTGCTATACTCGAAGATCTGAAGCAGCTTCTATCTCCATTTGAGCACGCGACGTTGCACACTTCGTCCAGCAGCTTGGTGACCGTATCAATGGTGATTCCAGTAGTTTGTGGCCTTCTACACAACTTAGAAAATCTTAAGGGCAAGCTGGCCACTAATGAGGGTATCCAAGCTTGCATGATTTTGATAAATGGAACAAAAGAAAGACTAGTGCCGTACGAGAAGCGTTCGTGCACAAGAATCGCAACGCTCTTGGATCCACGCTTCAAGAGAGATGGTTTTTTGCTAGATTTTAATGTGGTCGAAGCTGAAAAATTCCTGGAGAATGAACTCACTTTAATAAATGAATTGTCCGACCAACATTTATCTTCCTCCAGCCTGACTGCACCAATATCCACAGCACCAATATCCACAGGCACATCACAACACCCACTTTTTGATTTTCTTAAAAAAAAAAAATCCGAAAAGATTCGTAGCAGTCGAGTGGACACAATTTTGGGATTGCGTCAATATTTTAACCTTGAAAATTCGGACTCAAATATCTCTCCATTAGATTACTGGAAGGTACCACTGAACATAAAAATATTTATATTAACTTTTATCGACAATATACATATTTTAATTACAGATCTCAAATGACAATAGCTTGAAAAGCTGCGTTAAAAAGTTTCTTTGTGTTCCCGCAACGTCCACTGAAAGTGAACGAATGTTCAGCAAAGCTGGACTTATTGTTACTGAAAGAAGAAGCTCTCTCAAAGCGAAGCAAGTTGATATGCTGCTTTTTATCAACAAAAATGAATGGGTCTCATAATTTAAGTTTAGTTTTATAGTTGAAGAGGGATACAATTTTGAAAATAATGTTATTTTAGTTTTAATATATGAAGTTTATTATTGTTGTGTTTTTTTAATATTTTTTTTTTCTTTTGTTTCTCTATTAAATATATTTGTTTAAGTTTTGTTCTTTGAAGTTAAATTTTGTTTGCTTAATTAATTAACATAGAAGTTTGTAACTCATTTAAATAATCCAGTTGGGTATGGACATAAAGATACCAAAATGATCAGGGAGACCTCAAGAATCAATCTAACCGTTTACGTCTGTTGACGCTAACTTCGATTTAAAATCGATACATCGATGTTTTTTTTTAAAAAATCGAAAAGATCGATGTTGGCAAACATCGATCTTTCTCCAGCACTACTTCAAAAAGTGCATTGTCAACTTTTCTATCTCTTCTTCTTATTAGTGTCTTTTTCTAACAATCACCTGTGCATGATCATTCCTTCATTTTATACCGCAACCAGCAGTCATGCGTTCATGCAGGGTGATGCAGTGGGGCGAAACTCATGTTCATAACAATATATATAAAAAGTATTATAGTGATCGGATTTAGTTCAAATATGCGCCGTTTTGTTTGATAATTTGTTTCCATCTAGACTGCAACTTCATAATACCCCCCATTGTAACATAGACAACCGAAGTTAACTTTTTTCTTGTTTGTTTTTTTTTTTTAATTTGTCAAACAACTTACAATGTACTTGTACAACATGAGCTACTTACTATCTCTTACTTATTGACATGATAAAAATTATCGTCAGAATTTTGACAGACTACGCGTGTCGATTGTGGTAAAAATTTAATATTTTGAAGTAAGTATGTATGTACATATTGAGATAATAGTTCTAATATGTATGTTAACATTTCTAACTAAACCATTAAAAAATTGGCAGCGGTTCGGTTCAGTGGTTTACAATGCATTTGAACAGCTGGTTTGGTTCACGAACCGATTTTTAGACACCATCGAACCATGGTTCGGTTCGGTTCAAATGGTTCAAGTAATGCATATGTCAAAAAATTAGGCATCACATCAACTAATAAATTTTTGCCTAATTGATATGAGCACCTATCTCGAGTTGTGTTACTTACATCTTCTTGAATAATCATTGTATTTCGCGCTTTTCACCGATCCCAACTTGACATACAGATTGATTGATTTACCTCTAATGTTCACACGGCGAACTTAGAGCAAAAACTGAATATTATTTTTATTTTTTTTATTTGCTGAAATGATCTTACGATTGGAAAAAGTACCACTTTAAATTTGTAGACCACCCCTAACATTATTATTTTTTTTTTCAGCATATACATCGTCATAAGCTAAAGCAACATCCTCATTCAAGTAAATTTCAGAATATTATAATATTTAATATAAAGAGATCTTTTAATGAAATGGAGAAACGGTTCGAACCGAACAACTTTTGCCTCTTGTATGGTTCGGATTTTGGTTCAAAAACATTTTCTTTCGAAAAAAAACTTGTTCAATTCAAGGTCTGGAACAAATGATTTAAAATACTGTGGTTCGGTTAAAAGCCCGGTTCGGTTCAGTTGAATTTATTTATTGATTTCTACACTTATTCATATTTATGAATATATTCAGTTCAATCTGGGTCAAAAATCACTTCTACTGTCATCCTATGTATTTGCTACCGATATGACAAGGATCGGGCCACTATACAAACTCACCATCCATTTTTTCCCAAGAAAATTATTGTTTAATATGCATTTTTAAGCTTAATATTTTACATATATGCGTCTTATTTGAGCATCAACATGAGTTGTCCCCACCACAACCCACCCTTATACATATAATCTACGTCACTGATCATCATACTTAAACTAATTATAGTTTGGTATGGCGGGTATTTGTTGTTCTGTGATAGCGTTTTTTATTGAGTTATTTATGGAACATCAAAACGTGTTGACAACATACGGAAACTGTTAACATTCGCAAAATTTTTTTATCAATATTGAGATGTACTAACTTTCGCTTAAAATTTGAGGTCTTTTGCCGAAAAATTGCATTAGTAGAATTTCAGTAAGACTAGTAGCAACATGAATTCGCCTTACCAAGACCGTACTTGGCTTAACAAATATTTTTTCTTCATAGTTGTATTAATAATCTATATAATATTTACTTTATTAACGCAAAGTTCGGAAAGATCAATTGAAAATCGAACGAATACACCAGTTGTGCATCCAAGAAATGAATTAAAAGTGAATGTGAAAAAAATTATAATACAACACAATTATTTTTTGTGAATGGACCAAATTGCAAAATGAGCTACGTCGATCCATTTAGTGCCGATTTGCTTGCAATTTATAATCCGCCAAATTTTAAAAGCTGCACAAATGATTCGGATCTAGTTACGCCAATTTTTGATTTAAATTTACGTCGGTATAAACTTTTATCGATGAAAATGTTGCACATGAATTATTAAAAAATTCGGAAGAGTATAATTGCTACTATCAGGAGATAAAACGGGTTGCGGATAAGGATAAAAGTGAAGAGTAAGTTTTTTTCCACTTTTCTGTATAGATTCTATGTATACACGCCCAAGTTGGATTTAAAAATACACTTCTACAAAATCTCATTGAAATCGTTTGAGTTGTTACGAAAATATACGCTTAATTTATGATCGATTTTATGGGGGGTCGCACCCAATGAACATTTTTCTTAGATGATATACATCAATCTTTTAGGTTGGACTGAAAAAAAAAAACAGATCTATAAATTTTTATTGAAATCGGTTGAGTAGTTTCGGAGTCTATAAAAGACGAACATGGTGACAGAAGATTTTTATATAATAAGAAGAATATAAGGGGGTACCACTTTAAAACTAAAAATTTTTCTAGTTAAAAATAATTCATTTTTATACCCGCCACACATAGTGTGAAGGGTATTATCAGTTTGTCGGAAAGTTTGTAACGCATTAAAGGAGGCATCGGAGACCCCATAAAGTATATATATTATTGATCAGCTCGACGAGACGAATCGATCTAGCCATGTCCGTCTGTCTGTCCGTCTGTCTGTCCGTCTGTCTGTCTGTCTGTCTGTTGCAATGAGTTTTTCTCGGAAAGTTTTAAAGATATTGATCTGAAACTTTAAAATTAAGCTTTTGTGTTCCTAAGCAGTTTGTATGGCAGAACCAAGGTGCCACGCCCACTTTTAGATATAGCCCCCATACAAACTTACCATTTTTTTCGATTTTTTTCTGTGAAAATTGTTATTATTTATGAATGTTTTGACTACAAATCGGGTAAAAACACTTTTAATCCAATATCCATCTATCCAATATCAGAAGAAAGGTGCCACGCCTATTTTCAGATATAGCCCCCATGCAAACTTACCATTTTTTTCGATTTTTTGTATGAAAATTGTTATTATTTGTAAATGTATTTACTACAAATATGGGTAAAAGCACTTCTAATGACATCCAATTTCAAAAGAAAGGTGCCACGCCCATTTTTTGATATGGCCCCCATACAAACCAAGCGCCCATTTTTCAGATTTTGTATGAAAATAGTTTTTATTTATAGATATATTTACTCCAATCTGTGTAAAATCATTTCTACAGTTATCCTATAAATATACTACCGATATGACAAGGATCGAGCCACTATAACATATAGACCCCATACAAACTCACCTTCTATTTTTTTCTTTTTTCAAGAAAAAGTATAAAGTTTCGTGTGGTGGGTATTTGAGCTTCGGTGCTTCCGAAGTTAACGTTCTTGCTTGTTTATTATCTTTTTATCTTTGCGAAAATGTAATTCAATTCAAACGAAAACTGTAACATTTTTTTATTCAAAGAATTTTTTTTATATTTTTATAGAGTACCCCACCCTAAGAAGAGAAACATCGTTATCCGTTTGAAAAATATTCATTTTCCAGGTTCCTACACTAAATCTACGAAAAAGTGTTATTTCCCATGAAATATACATGAGAAACTTCAGGGGCTTTGTGGCATAATACGGATCTTCTTATTATTTAATTTATTTTCATAAATATTTTCTAGAAGAAACTTTTTTTACCCAATTTTTTTAAGATCACCCTGATGTATATATTGTATATTAAATATTATATTTTATTATATTTAAGCTTTAGTTTTATCGAAGTTACAATTTTTTTCTTTTATTATTCTTTATTTTTAGTCCACTTCCACGTAAATACTTTACACAGGGTTACATTGTGCCGCAGCATGTAGAAGGTTTGATAGTTGCGTGCTATACGATTGCTAATGAAACGCATGTCCTGCAAAGTGATGCATTTTTTCTGGTACAGGATAAATTACAACAACAACAACAACCAACTAGATTAGCATCGAAAAGAAAACCCAATGTTATAATGTTTGGCATTGATAGTCTTTCACGTATCAATTTTCGACGCACAATGCCAAAAGTTTTTGAATACTTTAATGAGCGCGGCTGGTACGAGCTGCAAGGATACAATAAGGTACTGAAATTTTTTTTTTTTTTTTTTTGTTTACATTATTAAAAAATAATTTTTTTGTTTTTAGATAGCAGATAACACTTTTCCCAATCTAATGGCAGTGCTCAGCGGTTATACACCGGAAACCGCTAAAGAAATTTGTGATACCTCAGAACGTGGTTGTTTTGATCGTTTTCCATTTATATGGAAATATTTTAAGAACGCAGGCTATCTAACTGCGCTTGCTGAAGATGAGACTGGGATAAATACGTTTAATTATGTAAAACCCGGTTTTATAAAACCGCCAGTTGATTATTATTTACATCCGTTTCAATATGCAATCGAAGATTATTTAAAAGTTGAGAAATATAATGACGGTCCTCGCTACTGTATTGGACGCCGCCTGACAAGTAGCTACATCTATGATTTTTGTCGCAATTATATGAAACGTTTTGCAAACGAGAATCAAGCTATTTTTGGTCTATTTTGGTCAAATAGCTTCAGTCATGATGACTATGCAATGCCAGCATTAATGGCTGATAAAATACTTGAATATATGTTACAATTTGAAGCTGACAACAGTTTTGAAAAAACAATAATGATATTCTTTTCGGATCATGGTAATCGTTTCGGTAATATATTACAATTACCTCAAGGTTTTCTCGAAGAACGTTTACCGAGTTTATTCATTTGGTTGCCGCCTTGGTTTCGTTCGGAATATCCCGAATATACGCAAGCGCTCGAATTAAATCGTAATCGTTTAACATCAACTTACGATTTGCATATGACACTAAAACACATTGTACAGTTAGCCAGCTCAGCTGATATACAATTGTCAAAAGCAGCTGATTGCCCGAAATGTCAGTCAATGTTTTATCCGATGCCCGTGAATCGTACATGCGCCGATGCCGGTATTATTGAACATTGGTGCACTTGTGAACCTTATGAAAGGGTTACGGAGCAGCAATATTTTCGTGATTTTGCACCGAAAATTGTAGAACGCATAAATATATATCTTGTGAATAAGAAACTCAGTGAAAAGTGCAGCAATTTGACTTATAATTATATACACAGAATCGAACGTAAATTAAATCTCGATGATAATGGCAATGATAATCGGAATATTGAAAATGAAACTGTTCGTTTGAAGTTGAAAGCTGAACCAAACAGTGCTGACTTTGATGCTACTTTTCATTTTGATAAAAGCAATCCTGAGAATTTTAAATTAAATGTTGAGTCTATAAGCCGCACAAATTCATATCGCGATGATTCGAATTGTATTGAGGACAAAGAGGCTAAAAAAGTATTGCATTTGTTATGATAGCATTAAGAAGGATAATTAGAACATTATCGAATTATAAGTTAAAAAAAAATATTACAAAAAAATATTTAAAAGTTAATCAATTGGATAGTTTTTGTGAAACAAACACGTAAAAATATGGCATTTTTTATGCTTTTTTAAAAATTGTTAATTTTCAATTACATTTTTGTGATAGAAAAAAAATTAAAACGTTTTATTTTTAAAATTTCGAAAATAAGTCTTTTTCATTGTAAAAACATAAAGTCTAAGATGGTCCAAATCGGACTAAAAGTTTCAAAGTTATAGCATAATAAGTAAAATCATACAAATTTATATATTTTTTTATATGAAGTGGTACCCTTATAAAAAAAAATTTAATAAATAATGTCGCAAAGATTCTCAAAAAAAAAAAAAAAAAAGAGTATTAATCAATAAATAAATTTGACTGAACCGAACCGGTTTTTTTAACCGAAACACCGTATTTTCCATCATTTTTTAGTGGTTTGCAGTCCTCATTTATATGTTTTATCTTGGCCGGAATGTGGTAAACTTGTTAATTGTTTCTTTGATAATTTGATTCTTAACCTACACTAAAAATTTTAGCATACATATTAGAACTATTATCTTAATATGTACATACATACTCACTTAAAAATATTAAATTTGGACCACAATCGACACGCGTAGTCTGTCAAAATTCTGTTGAAATCATGTCAACAAGTAAGAGATAGTAAGTAGCTCTTGTTATACAAGTGTATTGTATTGTAAGTTGTTCGACAAATTAAAAAAAAAAAAACATGGGCTTTAAGTTTATAAGGGGGGCTTTTCCGGCTTCAAGGCTCTGTTAGGTGCCAGGTCAAAAATTTCAAAAATAAATATAAAAAATAATAGATTGACAGATCAATTTCGGACGCCCCACTGGGCCCCAGGTCCAATATTCCAAAATCCCACAAACATGTCAAAACTATTTTTAAAACCTCTTTCATTTGTATTAAGGAAAATTTGCCAGTGATAGAAGAATTTTTAAAAATGGACATATGGGTGGGTGTCGACAAAATAAATACATAGTCTATTATTTATTTCAAGGTCCCAGTTACACTCTGTGAAAATTTCAGGAAGACTGTTATAGAAATCTGGGCCTCTATAAAGCACAAATATAGATAGAAGATAAGATATGAAATAATACAGGGTGTTCCGTTTTGTCTTTCCTTATGTTTATTTTTTTTGGACCTTTACAATTTTTTTTGGTCATTTAAGGAAGATGATGGGAAGATGGGCAAATGTCCGAAGGTGAAAACGGGCAATTTCTTGAAATTTTTCAAAAGTCTGGCGCTATGCAACGAAGGATCATTAACAACTGAATAAGAAAGCAAAAAAAAAAAAAAAAAACGAGAGTAAAAAAATAAAAACTGCAGCAAGTGTCTTTTCACAGTACATAGTCGAAAAGCCATGCTGAATTTTTCAAGCTGCATTTGTTTGTATGGTTGTTATTCAACTTAGTATTATATTGTCTCAAAATTGAACCACTTACATTAACATAGATTAAAGGACACACATTTTCACTTCGAACCGCGGAGGAATGGTTTCGACGATTCAAAGCCGGTGAAAACGACACCATGGATAAGCCAGCCGGCGGAAGACCTGTGACGACGAATACCGATCAAATCATGGAAAGCATCGAGTTAGACCGGCATGTGACATCTCGTGAAATGGCCCAGATGATGGGAGTTAGTAACCAAACCATTTTAAATCATCTGCAGAAGGCTGGATACAAAAAATAAAAACTTGATGTTTGGGTGCCGCATGATTTGACGCAAAAAAACCTTCTCGACCGAATCAACGCCTGCGATATGCTGCTGTAACGGAACGAACTCGACCCATTTTTGAAGCGGATGGTGACTGGCGACGAAAAATGGCTCACATACGACAATATCAAGCGAAAACGTTCGTGGTTGAAGGCCGATGAATCGTCCCAAACAGTGGCCAAGCCGGAATTGACGGCCAGGAAGGTTTTGCTTTGTGTTTGGTGGGATTGGAAGGAAATCATCTACTATGAGCTGCTTCCATATGGCCGGACGCTTAATTCTATCAACTACTGCGAACAACTGGACCGCTTGAATAAGGCGATCGACCAGAAGAGTTCAGAATTGGACAACAGGAAGGGTGTAGTGTTTCACCAAAACAACGCCAGGCCACACACTCTTTGTAGTTCGGATGGCAGGTTTTATCGCATTCACCATATAGCCCGGATATAGCGCCAAGTGATTACCACCTATTCCTGTCCATGGCGAACGCCTTTGGGGTATAAAGTTGGCCTTAAAAGAGGCTTGTGAAAAGTGGCTGTCCGAGTTCTTCGCAAATAAGGAGGGGGGTTCTACAAGTTAGAAAACCTCTTTCAATAAAAATCTTTGTCTTTATTTTCGAAAATTTAAACTTAAATATAATTTATTTACGTTTAGCAAACCATTTTGTGGACAATTTAAAGTAAAGAATGAACTTTTTTTTTTTTTTTTATAAAAATAAATTGCAACTTTCTTATTCAATTAAATATTTTATTTCTTTTGTATTTTCTGCAAATTTCAATTGTAGAAAAATAAACTCTTAAAACTACTTGTTTGTGTGTGTGTGTGTGTGTGTGTGTGTGTGTGTGAGGTGCAAGAACAAATACAAACACAAACCCAAACGCATATGTGGTTCAGTTTGAGTGTGTTTGTGTGTGTGTAAATGTTTGTTCATTTCTTTGTTAAAAATGCTCTGACTGCGCTTTCATGTAGAAAATCAGCAAACAAGTTTTGCACGACAACTAAATAAATTTTGTGATTACCTCGAAAATGAAAAATTGTGCATTTTGTAGTATGTGAAATTTTGTGCTGCTGCAATACATATATACGCAGCAATCTATCTCTCTTGTCTTACACACTCTCTCTCTCGCTCTAATGCTAAACGTTCTACCATTTTGTGTATTTTTTTTTTTTTTTTTGCCATTTTGCAAAAGTTCAAGTGCGCCATTTTTATTTACTCATGTTTTCTTTTGTTTTTGTTGTTGTTGTTGTTTTGTTTGTTTGTTGTTGTTGCTTCTGCTATCCTGCTTTGCTCAATTCGTGCGTTTTGTGTCCTTACGCTGAACAACGTTGCAAATTAAGAAATACAACTTGTTTTAAATGTAATTCATTGTCATATATGTATGTATGTGTATGTACACACACACACACACTATAGCATGTATTTATAAGTAGTTATGTACTCACATAAATACATACTTAAATTACATCATTACTCGTAAAATTGGAAAAATTGTTAAAAATAAATTTTTACAAAATAAGACGACGACGACTTTGATGCTGACATTTCCGGTTTGTTCGCTTGAAACGAGGCCGAAATAATAGGAAAGCAGCTTAAATGTCAAACAATTTGTAAGTACTTATTTCGTTATCCTTTTTTGTGGCGTAGTCACAGTTTTGTTCTAGTCATGTTGTTAGCATTAAAAGTTGCACGACTTTGGCTTTTCTGCGAAATATTATTGGAAAAATTTTGTTGAAAGGACTTTCACATGCATCATTGATACATAAACTAACTACCAAGGACCACTAGGCTTCTTATACGTTTGCTAATAGTGCTTTGAAGTAACTAGAAAAATAATCATATTTATTGCTAAACACTTTCGGTGATTTTTTCACAGTGATTTTAAAATCGCAATGTCGCACTGCGACTGAAAGTATTGATTTGCGATTTTATTGTTCCTCAGTGAACATTTTCAGTTAACGGCGATTTTGTGCATCGCTTTTGACAAATTTTTTTTAGTGAGTTGTGATTTTATCACTATTCGCAGTCACTGCTATTTTTAAGTCGCTGTCGCTAATCACCAAAAATCAAAAAAGCAAAGCAGTTCCATTTTAATTTGAAGTTGTGCATTTTAGTCAGACGAATATTTTCGTTTTTTTGCTCATTAGACCCAACGTGGGGCAATGAAAGGCGAAAAAAGTTCACCGCACATACGAAATTACACAATGTGCTTGTTTTGAGAACAATCGTCAAGTTTCAAAAGTCTAATTCAAACAAGAAAGAATGCTGAAGTCGTATATGCTCGACTGTAATATGCTTTGTATCCAATCTTGATGTACCTTAAATTAAGTCTTATCTTAGTACCATACTATTGTATTGAATTTTTCATACAAAGGACTCAAAATAGTGTAAATTTGTATGTGAGCTATACCTTAAATTTTTTTGGTCCTACACATATTAGAATTTTTCATTGGGACCATAGTCTTAAAGTTATACTAAATTTGAAGTTTCTAGAATAAGAAACAAAGAAGTATTATGCAAAAACTAAAAATTTTGGGGTGGATTTGTAGGGGGCTAGTCCTTAAAATTGGACTAGAAAAAAAAATTTTGTTTTTTTGTTTGTTTGTTTTGAATAGGCTCCGAAACTACTGGACCGATTTGAAAAATTCTTTCACAGTTGGCAAGCTACACTATTCCCGAGTGACATAGGCTATGTTTCATTTTCAATTTTTGACCCGGGGCCTAATAGGGGCCTTGAAACTGGAAAAGCCAAATATTTGGATCAAAAAGACGTTAAAAAATTTATTTATTTTTGGTTTTTTTTTTTTAATTCAGGTGAGCAACAAGACGGGAAAATTTTGACCTGGGGCCTAATGGGGGGTTTTGAAACCGGAAAAGCCGTATCTTAGGAGTGAATAGACGTAGAGACTTGAAAAAGGGCTCATTTGAAAGATGGTTAAAAACGTTTTTGGCGTTCAAGGTGTTTAGTGGATATACAAAATAAAAACAAAAAAAAAAAAAAAAGAGCAAAGCCGCGGGAAATTGCTAGTATAATATATTCTTATAAAAATAAAAATTAAAAAACAATGATTTTGAACACAAAATCTATCGAACTCAAAAAATATATTATGCTGAGAAATACTTTTACAACAAAAAATTGATTTTAATGATTTATCGAAAATTCATACTCAAGGTTAATCACTATTTAATCTATTTTCGTATTTCTATCTATTTTAGCTTGTCATTGCGCTGACATTGCTTAAATTTTTGCTTTTTCTCTAAACTTTAAAAATTATCTTTATCCTTTCGAGCAATCAAGCGTTAATAGTTTGCTTTTGCATATTTTCGGCATTTGCTATATTTAAATATTTCTTCTTTTTCTATTTCTGTATGCCTACGAAAATGTGCTTCATGCTAGACTTACCATTAGAGGCAGCATCAGCTGCGTATCAGTTGGCTTTCATTTTAGCTTGAAAAGCGCTTACAAACTAGTTTTCGAACAATTGCCTTTTTGGGAAGACAATATCGTAGAAATTGTGGTCAAAAAAGGACGATTTGAATAAAAAAAATCTATAAAATTGAATCACTTTTTGCGTAGTCACTCCATAACTTCAGAATGACAACATCGATTTCCTTCATCATTTTTTTTAAATTTTCTAATACGTTGTAAAAGTTTGTTAAATCTTCGCAGAAAATTAAGAAATTTAAATAAACTTTTGCGTCCTAGAAAATGCCAGAAATAATCCCAGACATCCAAAAAATACCAGTTTTTCAAAAATCCCAAGCTAGGTGGCCGAGTGCTCCGACGAGCTTAACAACACATAGGTCAAAAAAGGGCCCATTGTGATACCAAATAATCTTAAATAATAGACAGCTTAGTAACCTAGGACCATAAGCTGTCACCATTTTGTCGCCTAAACATATTTAGATAGGCTTCTGAGAAAAGATTTCTTAAATGTTCGAATCTATTTCTACTTTACAATGACAGAGAAGATGCGACAGTGAGGAAATATTTGTTCGTTTCATTTTCCGGATGTCTTACGATTGTACGTAGGCCCGATGATTCTGGGTATGCCGCAAGTTGTTAAGTTGGAAAACTTTCTGTTTGCAGTAAGTAGAGTCTTTTCTTTTCTTAACAGCCTGCAATTTGCTACTGGATATCCCTACCAAGTACTTCCCTGGAAGTATATGTCTGCTGGCATCCAAATTAGATGAATACTGTAGTGTTGAGCCATCTTGTTAAGGGATTTGCGACACTTGATAATGGATTTAGATTTATTGATGTGGGAGTCCTGCGCCTAAAGAGCCGCTAGTCTATTCAAAAACAGAAATAAATATTTTCGAATACTTTTAGAAGATCTGAGAAGATTCACCGCTTCTTTATATGCCTGATAAACACAGCTGTGATCCGGAGTGTGGACATCTCTCCCAATTTGGCTATTGAGTTTAGATCCGTTCGGATTGTATAGAGACTGCTTTCAAACCTACCAGATTTAGTGGCGGTAAGTGCAAGACACTACAGAGTGCTTCAGTTGGAGTTGTACGTAGTGCTTCACATATGCATAACTCCATACTTCTTTGTAACTTGAAAGAGAGAGAGAGAGAGCCGGCCATCATACTTATATCCCATATAGCAGCATGTGTCTCACAACAGGTGAAGAGATCTACATAAGCTTTCCCAACTCTTTCTTCACAGTTGTCATTCCCGAGAAGCTTCTTGTCTAGAATAAGTCCAAAAGAAATATCATAGATAGATAGAGTTGGCTGAGGAGAAAACCCATATTTCCCACACAATAAGCATATAAATGCCGTTTTGCTAACACTAAAAATAATATCTCGGAAGTGAGCCTTAAGTACATGATAGGCTCTGGATGATCAAAGCCAAACAGTACAGTTAAGGAAGAACCGTAGTTTTGAGGAACATAAGAGAGAAAGATCGCTCAGCAATTCCAACTGCCAACGTCCAAAGTGCCTTATTCGACTCTGGAGTATCCTCTTCTTTACTACTTCTGCATTACTGTTGTAAGGTATAACTAATCTGTAATGGCGGCTGTTAGTCTCGCAAGATCTTTGCGGGAGTTTAACAGTACAGTTAGGGTCAATCGTAGGCCAAATAATCTTAGCTTTTCTGCAGCTATTCATATTATTGCCTAAAGAGGTGAAGCGATTCCTAATGAGGGCGACCCTGATTGGAATCTGAATCGCAACTGGCTGTGATTCACCCGATGAACTCCGTTCAGAAAGTTTGTCAGCTTGCTCGTTCCGTGAATATCACTATGTCCAGGAATCCATGAAAGGCACAGTGTGTGTTGAGGCGACCAACAAGGTATAGTAGGTAGCTTAGATTTGGTAATGTGACTATCCAGCGCCTTTATGGCAGCTTGGCTATCTGAGAAAATGAAAACTGATCTGACCCAAATCTCCAGCTGTACCAGCAGCTTGTACGCAATTAGTACAGCATGGATCTTCGCCTGGAACACACTGTTTCTGGAGGATTAATTTAGGGTATTTTGTATCTTTTTGTGAACAAAACTAATTCCGTCTTGTTTGGTTTTATTCCCAGACCGATATCTCAGTCGGAGTTCCCTAAATTAGTGTTCTTGCCAGAAGACTTTACTGCGGCCAAGAGAAAACATTTAAATATCAAATGCGAGACTACTGGGTTTTCACTCAAAACTTAAGCTGCGTTATAAAATTTTACTTTACAAGGACATTCATCATTTACTTTTAACTCAAAACGAAAACTAGACAACAAGGATGCTGTTGTTGTTGCTTTATGTTAAATATTGTCCGATTGTAAACAGATTATGTGTTGTTCATTTTGTTATTAAAACTGCTTAAAATTAAATTCATAAATTTATATAAACAAGTTAAATGTCTCACATACATTTGTAATATTTTGTTGAGACAAATAGACACAATCTGCGCAATGTCATATAAATGCAGTACATACATATGCATATGTGTGTGTATGTAAGACAATGTTAAAATAAATAAGCTCTTTAATTTGTCGGCAAGGACCTCGCATGATGCATTTTAGCTAAAATTGAAAGAAACACGCAAAGCAAAATCATAAAAAAAAAAATAAAATAAAATTGAAGAAAAAGAAAAAAGCTGAATAAAAAAAAAAAAAAAAAAAAAGAATCTTGCAATCAGTTAACTAAAGTGAAGGCAGACAAGCGTACAGAGTTGAGGGATATACACATACACATACATATATAGTATATAAAATGAAAGGACATGGCGCTACTTGTCAACATATGTATGTATGTATGCTATGTACTAAACTAAAACTGTGCATAGTACCCCAACGCTGCCCGCAATAAATATATATGTATACATATATTATGTATATGAGTATGTACAATACAATAACAACAACAACAAGTTCAAGTGGCTACTAATGCAAATAATTTACAAGTAGCAAACGCGGGCGGCGGCGGCGGCAAGCTGACAAGAGAGACACAAAAACAGAAAAAAATAAAGAAGATGGTGGGCAGCATATCAACATCCTTTGTACTTATATTTATTTATTTGTTTGTTTGTATGTGTGTGTGCGAGCGAGTAAGCAGCTTGAATGACTGCGACAAAAAGCAACAACAACAACAACACAAAACGTTGCAAAAGTAAAAGGACATTTATGCGCCTTTTCACATTTCAGAAAAAGGACAAATTTGTAAGGACAAGTGTAAGTGAAGGAAGCGTACACAGATACATACAACATGTGCACAGATAGATTTTTTTTTATATAAATACAAATACATATCTATATAATTTACATACACACACATACATAAAAGGAAATCTGTTAAAATTTTTATAGCAACGCTAAGCAAGAATAAAAGGTATAAAAATAACTGTTGTTGTATTGCGACAGGATGTCAAGTGAAAATCAATGTCGAACGCAGCAGCCTAATAGACAGGCAGACAGACACATACATATACACGCATACAATAATGACAATAAGCAGCTAATAAATATTGCGCCTAAAATTAGACTACAGTTTTTTTTTTTTTTTTTTTGATGACGGCAATAGCTTTTAATTATTCTAGCAAAAATTTATCTTAGATAAAATTTGTTATAGATTAAAATCATAAAAAGAAAAATATATATACATAAAAATTTTTCAAGGAAGTGCAATTTTTTGCACTTGACGCCGCTAGTCAGCAATTTTTTTTTAAAATATTTTTTTTCTTTTGCATACAACGAACGAACGAACGACATTAATTGAAGCGACGTTTATGAATGTCAGCCATCTAGCCAACAACTCAAGGGCGCCTATTCACAGATACTACGCACAAATACAAATAAAAAATTACATACACATAGATACAGCTTTTGCTTTATAGTATTTGTATAATATTTTTGCATTCATATGCACATTCTCTGTTGCACTTGATGCACACAAATCATAAAAATGCAACAAAACAAAAGAATCTACGCATGCAAAACTAACTGCATACTTACATGCTGCATATCTTGTATCCTAGTAAAAAAGTAAAATAAAATATATTCTTCGTTATATAATATGTATGAATATGCAACTATTTCTCTATATAAATTAACGTAAAGAAATATATTTTTAGGCATTATATCTACTTAACTAAGTACACTGAAAATATTATTTGGTGTATACATTTTTCCTTTAAAATTGTTACATATGAGGTACTTGCTTACTTGAACTTAACAAAGATGGCAGATACTGCATAAATTGCTTATGTAATTTTTTAATTGATGTAACTCGGAAAAAAGGTTCCAAAGCAACGCAGCAGAGACTTTTTGTCAGGCTCCTACTTTCGATATAAATAAGTCTCTTATAATCTTATAATTCTCAAACAGTTTAAGCATATCAATAAAGTAAGCCACACAGTAGCCCACAACTGGTTCGTGTGATATATTCACTCTTTTTTGAAGTTAATTTTTCATGGCACTTATTGACGTCTCACATTTGATCAAGCAGAAACTATATGACTAAAGTGTTTGAGAATTATAAAATTATAAGAATTTATTAAAAAAGTAAATAACTAAATTAAAGTGATTACGAAAATGGGAGCCTGACTGACATGTATACCAGTTCATAGCTAGTTTTGAAAGCTAATTTCCAGTGAAGAAATAAAGAGAATGCCTTCGATTAGGAAAAAGTTATTCAAATTGTAGTCAAGTAATAATTTTGTATCCGGTTGTGGGCACCCTTGAAATATTGGATAAAAATTTAAATATAAATATATAAAGAAAAACTACCACAAATAAATGGAAAATAATTTTTTTTTTTTTAAAAACCCATTAACTGGGCAAAAAAATTCCAAAACAAGCAAGAACGTTAACTTCGGAAGCACCGAAGCTCAGATACCCGCCACACGAAACTTTATTCATTTTCTTGAAAAAATAAAAAAATAGAAGGTGAGTTTGTATGGGTCTATATGTTATAGTGGCTCGATCCTTGTCATATCGGAAGCATTTTCATAGGATAATAGTAGTAGTGATTTTACACAGATTGGAGTGAATATATCCATAATAAGAACTATTTTCATACAAAATCTGAAAAATGGGCGCTTAGTTTGTATAAAAAAATGGGCGTGGCACCTTTCTTTTGAAATTGGATGTCATTAGAAGTGCTTTTACACATATTTGTAGTAAATACATTTACAAATAATAACAAAAAATCGAAAAAAATGGTAAGTTTGCCTGGGGGCTGTATCTAAAAAATGGGCGTGGAATCTTTCTTCTGATATTGGATGGATGGATATTGGATTCAAAGTGTTTTTACCCGATTTGTAGTCAAAACATTCATAAATAATAACTTTTATCATAGAAAAAAACGAAAAAGATGGTAAGTTTGTATGGGGGCTATATCTAAAAGTGGGCGTGGCACCTTGGTTCTGACATACAAACTGCCTAGGACCACAAAAAGCTTAAGTTTAAAGTTTTAGGTCAATATCCTTGAAACTTTCCTAGAAAAACGCATTGCAACAGACAGACAGACGGACAGACAGACAGACGGACATGGCTAAATCCATTCGTCTCGTCGAGCTGATCAATAATATATATACTTTTGGGGTCTCCGATGCCTCCCTTAATGCGTTACAAACTTTCCGACAAACTGATAATACCCTTCACACTATGTGTGGCGGGTATAAAACTTTATAAAGAAAAACTACCACAAATAAATGGAAAATGTTTTTTTTTTTTCAAAACCCATTAACTAAGCCAAAAAATTCCAAAAAAAAAAACACGTTATCATCTTCGTAATCCTCAATCTCTATATTTGATGCACTTAGCCGATGGGCTAGTTGGAGTCTTAATGGGCTTAATATATGGTTTGACTAGCGTTTACTTTCTTTCGTGTGAGAAACAGACTACAGGGTGCCCACAACCGTTCACATTAGGGGGCCCACAACCCTAAAAGGCGGACCAAAAAGTTTGGTGGCACAAAAATGTTGATAATTATTGAATTACTGGTTTTTGTTAAAAAGAATTTAAGCTAATTTTTCCTCGATTTTCTCAGTCTCTAATACCTCGAAAATACGAATATTCGAATATTTGACGGCTTAGAAGATTCTAATATTCGAATATGTTGGCACTATCTCTTATAGTCTCCGAAGTAATCCGAAATAATTTGAAGTGTCCTTTAGACTTTCAGATCACTGTACAGTGTATTAAGTGAAGGTCATTGCAAATTCAAGAAGTGTGGATACTGTTTTCATCTATTCGAACGTCTGATAAATTGTAAAATCACCACTGAGTGCCGTAGATCCCTAAATATTGTAGGATGGCCCAGCACTTCAGTATTGACCTCATTTGGGTCCTTGAGCACAGTGACATAGAGGGCAACTGTAAAGCAGACGAACTTGCTAGGCAGGGCACAACGACCGACATCGTTACCGAAAAGGAGTCAATTGGGGCCATTCGCGACCTACAAACTGCTCATTAATGAAAAAACCAATTGGTACGCTAACTTACATTGGGCCAGTAATGACACCTTTATTGTCTCCATAGTTGAAATTGGATAGTAGTATGTGTATCGACAGACTGACGAGAAGGAGAAGAACGTTGAGCATCTTACTTGCAGATGCCCAGACTTATGCAGAAAAAGATTCGAATTTTTGGGAAGTACTTTTTGGAAAATCAGTCTACGGTCGGTGTCCAAGATCGATATAAGAAATATTGTTAAATATGTCAAGAAATCCGAGTGGTGATAGATAATCTGTCCCTTATCTTAAGGAAAAAGAGATATCCATATACCTATCACAATGGACCAAACTTTTGGTCTAACTGTTGGCCAGGCCCCGGTCTACCCTACCATAAAAACCTAAATTAACCTTGCCTGAGTTGGCAACGGTTTCCGTATTTGAATATAGTCAAGTGATATCCACTTCCATAGGACAATTTTTTTTTTTTTAGGAGAAAGTTTTTCAAAAAAAAGGAGAACGGAAACTAGTGGAACAATTTTGAAAGGGGTCGCAATTCAAAAGCAGATTTAAAACAAAAAACAAGATTTGAGTCCCCAATGGGTACCATTAAGCTGTGTGTTGTTATGAGTGTTGTCCTGCGTGTACGTACAAGATTCTTTCAGCTGTCTTTTTTTTTCTGGTTTTTTTCTCCTTTATCGGGCCTCCACTGTATATGTTTATGAATTATGCATTATGTTCGTCGCGCCTTATGTGTTGCAAAAAAAAAAAAAAAAAAAAAAACAAAATTAAACACGAAATGCACATGTCTCTTTTAATTGCACGACGCACTACTTTTCAAATTTAAAATTCCTATAGTGGGTTGGGTTGGGTTGGGTTCATTTTGTTGTTTTATAGGCTGGCATCGGTTTGGTTTGTATTGTATGAATTAAGGCCGCTGTATATGATTGTCGCGATTATCAAACTGCAAAGACCACAAATGAAAACAACAACAACAACAACAATAAAAAAAACACTAACACTAATAAGCAACAACAATGATAATAATTAAGCAAAATGACATTACCCAAAGCGCAAATAATGAATACTCGCCGCAATGTGTACGAGAACGAGAACTGATTTTAAAGCAAAAACAAAGTTTATCCACAAATTTAATTAGACAAGTTAAATGTCAGAAAGCTTTAAATCTAAAAATCTCTGCTGATTTGGGTACATTGAATAGAAAATAAGCCAATTTATCTAGCTGACATATTTATATAATTTTTATTTTTTGTACTTAAAGTTAAGAAAGTAATAAATCATAAAAAATAAAAATACTTTTTGGTTTATTTTTGAAGCTAAGAAGTATTTCCATGCTGCTTGTTTACATTTATTGTAAAATTGGCTTAAATAATAGTTTCAAATATTACAAATATTGACTAAAAAAGTAAATTAAATGCCCAATCAAGTAAAGTTTTAGAAAGTAATTAAATAAAATACTTGTTAAAAGTTTTGTAATAATTTGAAAATTGTTCTTGTTTTAGAGGAAAACTTATGCAGTAGGTAAAATAAGAATGATTGGTATGAAAATTAAATGAAGTCAAGGGAAAAACTTTACCTATACTTTGGGCTACATTTTGGGCTACATTTTGTCTATAGAAATAAAAAAAAAGGGCATTAAATTGCACCACAATATCAATCCTAATGGGCTCCACGTTGCCGCTGCTACCACTAACATTCTTTATACTTTTAACTCTATCAGAAGTACTATATGTCGATTCTTGGGCTAATTTCTAAATGGAAAATGGCAAATTTTTCAGCTCTTTAATCCGCACAAGCTGAACTCAGCGGTACGCAGTCTACATTGACCGAGAGTGTAGCCGAAGGTTCAAAAGGTCTTTTTTATATATTTTGCACCACCCATTTTTCCCACTGTCTTTTTTTCCAATAAATCGTTCTTTTCTCGGTTTTGTGTATGGAGCCCATATTTCCAATGGATCATACTGCTCTCGTTCCTATTAACATGCATACTTAGCTTCGTTCCAGTATTTTTCCCAATCCTAGCAACATACATATATACCAAGTTTCATTGCTGTTACGGAAGAATAGTCGTATATACTTTAGAGATTGGCCATCAAAATACCACCGTACTTTTGCAAAACTATGTCCAAATAAGCGAGATTGCCGCCGCCCCGGTCGCGAATATTTTGAAGGGCGCCAAAATAAGACTTTGAAGACTCTTCAACTCCAAGTCGGGGAAAAAAGCACTTGGAAGACTTTCGAAGAGGATCAGGAAACTACAGCAAATAATTCTCACACAAACTCATCCGAACATTTTTTTTTTTTTTTTAATGCTTTGTTCTTTTTTTGCAATCAGTCCCTAAGGGGACTATCAGCGAATTGTAATGTATAACATTGACTTTCAATAAAGTATTCCATGACTTGGGAGTTGTTATTGGGGTTTAAAAAGGGGTGGGGGAGTGATGGAGGAGGGAGGAGGATTTAAAAGTTTATGTTTGTGGCAAATCCAAGGGGGTGTAACCTCTTCAGTCGCCGAGTCGTTGTACTGTTATCCAGCAGGTTTATGGCCAGAGGGTTTACATGGTTGTCCAGTCTATCCAGATATGCCTTAGTGAGCCTAGCCACCTCCTGGCTTATGAAAAGGGACTTCCTGTTCCTGGTGGATTTCTGCATTTGTATGATATGGATGCGCCTCAGAAATAATGCGCAGAACATTGTTTTGAAAGACTTGGATTCTTTCCCTGTTGTTTCTCTTTGCAGTGCCCCAGAGTGCTATGCCATACGTCCACATAGGTTTAAGTATGGCTTTGTAAAGGAGGAGTTTGACCCTTAGTTTGATGGTGGACCTTCGATCTAGCAGCCACAAATCTGAATATGAAATCAGAATAAAAAAATTTAAATGATGGAACCTATACGACATAACCCCTTTCATTTTTATACGCGTTACACATAGTATAAACGGTTATATTGAGTTTGACGGAAAGTTTGTAACGCGTTAAAGGAGACACTGTAGACCCCATAAAGTTTATATATTCTTGATCAGCTCGATGAGACGAGTCGATCTAGCCATATCCGTCTGTCTGTCCGTCTGTTGGTATGCTAAATTCAGAATGTCACGCCCACTCTGGAGGTATAGCCCCCAGTACCCAATGGGTTAAAGAGTATATTAAGTTTCTGCGAATGAATGTAACAAATTGAAGAAGGCTAGATAGACCCTATAAAGTATATATATTCTTAATCATCATTGGAATGGGCGTCGAATTAGCTTTGTCCGTCTGTCCGTCCGTCCGTCCGTCTGTCATGATGTCCGCCTATGAAAACGATTATCTCGGATACTAAAAAAATATAGAGCTTTCATATTTGAAAATTAGACTCTCCTAAGCCCTATTTAAAGGGGTACCTTCAAATCTACACCAAAATTTTGGGTTTTTGCATAAACCTAATTGTTTCTAATTCTTGGAAGTTTTAATTTAGTATAAATAATATCTCTGATAGTCCCAATAGCATCTATACAAATATAACACTTTTCTTTTGTTTTTGTGTGAAAATTCAATACAATGAAATATGATAATAAGATAAGACCTAACTTAAGGCACATTAAGATTGGGTACTGGGTTCGTTCTTGTTTTGTTGTGTTCCTGTTTTTTGGTAAAGTAAAACAATTTTCAGAAATATCATTGATGTCCTTTCAAAGTTAAACTTTGCTGTGCTTATATTTGAATTGTTGCTATTATTCGCTTAAGAATATTTCTCCCTTTTTTGTTTTCACTTTTTGCTTTGATTGGCCCCAGGCGCCAATAACCTACACTACACCCCTGTATCATGTTACTTAAATTTGAATGCTTCTATATAAACTGTATATAATCTTTTGTAACAAAACTTCTCCGAAACAACTTAATCGATTCTTATGATATTTTGTGCGCATATTCAGTAAGTCTGAGAATCTGGCGTAAACTATTTTTTATAACCCTGAGCGGAGTAGTAGGCGTGGCTCTCTTAGAATCGATACATTAATTCATCGTATATATCCGAAACAACATAACCGATTTCAATCAAATTTTGTAGATATGAACTTTTTGGTCCAACATACAAGATGTGATGTATGTAATTTTAAAAAAATGGGCGGTGGGCGTGTCTCTCTTAAAATCGATACACAAATTCATTCTACATATTCGATTTGAGTGAAATTTTGTAGGCGTTTATTATTTCATTCAACTTGAAAGGTAGAAAACATATCGTGTTGAAAAAATGGGCGGTGGGCGTGGCAACATATAAACGAACCAAAAAAGAATTCGTCATCCTTTTGCCAATAATTGATCTTGACCAATGAAATTTGGTATTTCCACTACAGCGCTGCATCGATTAACTCAAAAAAAGGTATATAAACGAGTCTTGACTCGCTCGAGCCGATAAGTCGAATAACCGAACGCTTCGATTAAGCTTCGATATTTATACTCGATAAACGATTAATCTCTTAATCGAGTATCCGTAATTTCGGTTATCCGAACGAAGTTAACCGTTTCGTGCGGTTATCTGATCTTTCGGATATGACTCGAGTTTTACTCGAATTGTTGAATCATTGTTCTAGAGATAGGGAATGGAGTAGGCTTTTGCCAAAATTATGTCATAATGAGATTCTATTATTATTTTAATACATGCTAAAACTATAGCTCAATTGAGTATCCGATCAACGCAATCGATTATCCGATCCGATTTGAATTTAAACGAGTCGAGTTGTTCATTTTCCTAGCAGTAGACTTGAGTTACTCGAATCGTTTTTATTTCAATTATTCTTTTTAACCGTTTTCGGGTAATTGTTCAGGGCTCTAATATTCACAGTACCTGAGCAAAGCCGGTTAGTTCAGCTAGTTTTATTTATAGCAAAATGTCATATTGATAAATTTAGCGACATTTGTAACGTTCAATTAATTTGATATATCTGTTATATATTTCTTTGATGTTATAAATGCATTCAATATTCATGACAATGTCTTGATTGTCTTATCACAAAATTTATTTCTATAAAGCCTTAAAGCATTGTTATAATCGATTAAATGTAACTTGCATGCCAATCACACCGCACACCACAAAAATTAACAAGTTTGACTTTTAACGTTTTTCGCAAATAAATCACAGCTGCTCTTTAGCGTGCTGTGTCTGTGTGTGTGTGTGTGTGTATGACGGCTTTTTCATCTTACTTTTTTTTTTTTTTTTTTGTAGTTTATTGTTATACTATAATGTCTATTTCCTGAGCAGTTTCAAAATAGTATCTTTGTGGCTGTGAGCGCTGTATTTGATTTATTGCTTCTTTAAGCATTCAAGCGCAAATGAAAAGCAATTCCGCTCGTTTGATTAATTTTCATATTATTTGCTTTATTAATCTCTATGCTCGCGCGCGTATGTCACACGTATTTATTATTTTATTTGTGCCATTCGGCAGCATTGATGCTGCCGTGAATTGAATAATTTTGTAGGCAAGGCGCAGTCAATTGCCGGCATGCTTTGTCATTTATAATAATTTTTTTTTTTTTAAGAATTAAGCTTTTTGTTTAGTTTTTGAATTAATTAATTATAAATTTTTTTTTTTTTTTTTTTGAAAAGCGATTTGATATCAATTTAAATTTTTTTTTTTTTTGCCTATTTTACTATCAATTGCGCTTTTGTTTGTTGTTGTTTTGTTCTTAGCCGGGCTATATTTGTGTATGTGTATTTTATTTTTTCAATGTATTTGTGTATAACTGTGTGCCATGCGTATAGCTGTGATACTCTTCATATATTTCCAGTTTGCTCTTAAAAGTATGCTATAATTTTTTTATTTTCTAGCTACAAATTTTTACTATGAATTTTTACTACTAAAAATTTTTTTCCGCTCTTAAAATTTTCTCTTTTTTGTATTCCAATTTATTTATTGTTTTTTTTTTTTTGATTTTATAGCAAAAGCTTTTTCAACGCAAAAATTTTGTGCTGCCTCATAAAAAGCACAAACATATCCTTTTGAGCTGCTCAAATCGTTTTCGTTCGTTGCGGAGACAACGTCCTCGCAGACAAACGCTGCGGACGGTCGCCTAAAAAGCAAAATTTTTTTTTGCTAATAGTTTTACTTTGCAAGAAAAATTTTTTTCCCAATACAATTGTTCAAAAAAAACGGAGACTAACAAGAAAAAAATAAAAATAAACGAACAGCAAAAATGTGAAAAAATTATATAAACCAGAAAAAAAAAATAGTGAAAAAAAAGTAAGAAAAAAAAAATATAAATTTTTAAAGAAATTTAAAAAAAAAAAAAATTTTAAAATTTTTTAAAGTTTTTTCTTATTTTACGTTTTGCTGCAAATTAATGAAAAGCCAATTTTATATAATCAAGTAATAAAGCAAAAACAACACAAAATTTTTGGGTGTGTGTGTGTGTGTGTAGCTGTGTATATGTGTAAAAAGAAAAGCATTCTATATAGTATAGCCTGACATATATCAGTGTTGTGTGGAAAGAGGTCGGTCGTTCGGTCGGTCGCTTTTAAGTTTTTTGTGTTTAAGTGGCACAGGCAAAGAGGGCGCGGACAATTTAAATAAAAGAAGAAGCCAAGAAACTCAAAGGACTAACAGCTATGTTACACATGTAGCTCGAGACAAAACAATGCAAAAAAAAAAAAAAAAAAAAAATGATGTGTTTTGAATTAATGAGCAAAAATTCTAAGATATTTTTTTTTTTTTTAATTAACACTCATAATTTTAATGAGTTTTGCTGTCATTAAATTATGCTGCTAAAAATAATACAAAAAAAAAAAAAATATTTTTTAAGTGCTCTAATAAATTGTTTCTTTTATAAAATTTTCGTCATGCTTTTAGTAATTAAAAAAAAAAAAAAAAAATTTCTTCAAAGCATTAAATTGTCTAAAGCATATAACTATTACACATACATACAAACCATTCAAAATACACACACATACACATATAGAAGTTCGGGTTAATAAAAGAAAGAAAAAAAAAAATAAAATAGAAAGAGAGAAAAAAAGTATAACGCAGATTTGCACACTTTAACATTTACCTAGTAAACTAGAAACGAAAGGACGAACTAACGAATAAACGAACCAACAGACGACGACGACGGATTTTTTTTTGTATGAAATAGTACAAAAGAAGCAAACGAACGAAACGAAATTTACGAAAAAAAAAAAGAAAATAATAAATAAGAGAAAACATAAAAAGTAGTCTTATAAAATGGTTAACATTGCAAAGTTTTTATACGCTACGTGTTGGAGTTTTGAAGTTATTCGAAGTTGCTTCATACATTCCGTTCAGTTGAGGAACAAAGATTAAAAATATGAATAATATTAATATGACAAACGATTTTATAAAATCTTACTGGAAATGTTACTTTGAATTTTTCGAAACTGACTTGAAATTCGAAATCAGCGACCCCAAAATCGCGACAGAGACATGTTTTTCAGGTAAATTCTTGTGATTTAAAATAAATTCATCCGCATTGTTCCATGCGTCAATTCGAATTTTAAATTTTTAAACTATTCAGCATCGGCGACCCAAAATCGTACTATGAGACATGTTTCATATAAATTCTGTGATATGAGATAGCTTCGTTAACCATATTTGATCCGCCATTTTGAATTTTAAGATAAAAAATCAAATTTCTTATTTGGATTCAGAAAAAAAAAAAAAATTTTTTGTGACTATGAACCCTACATTTCAGAAACGGTGTCATAAGTTAAACTTAAAATTAAGAGCCATCGTATTGAAATGGGTTTAAAAAAGATTAACAAATTTCTGAGCGACACTTTTTCAATTTTTGGTATTTCATAAAAACTTCTGAAATATCTGAATTGTTTTGCAATGAAAGACTCTTTAAGGATCATATAAAGTTTATTTTTAATAAATAAATAAACAAATAATCGGGTAATCCGTCTAGCCATGATGCTATTACATTTTACAGTTGCAGTATTGCAGCATAATAAAATTATTCAAGGTGTAGTATTCCGACTTTGTTTGCTTACATAATTTTAGCATATTTAGCTTTGTTCTTTTGCTTCATAGAAGGCTAGAGTGAGATAAACCTATCTTCTATGCTCTTTTTACCACAGTTTGCTTTCATACATAATAAAACTCACCAAAATAAGTAAGCAAAATAGAAAAAGACAATAGCGGAATACTTTTTTAGTACATCATTTTAACAGAATCAACTCGATACTCTTTTTGATTTCTTGAAAAATTGTGTGGAATATGAAGAAGTCACTACTTTTAAGTTTGCTTCGTATTTAAGGTGGTATTGTAGACCCTCTGAAATGTATATTTTTTAATTTAAAAATATTCAGGAGTTTTTTATCAATTTTTTAAAATACTTTACCTTTCAATTTATGACATATGTGTGCAATAATAATTTCGTATAGTTCGTATAATTTATCTACTTTGTATATATAGTTTTGTTTGGGAACTATCCCTAAAATAAATTTGTCAAAAGATTTCAATAGATTTTATGTTCAGAGAGAATCCAGAAAGTCAGACAGACGAACATTACTAGCTCAACTCAGTTTTCGAAACTGTTAAGGAATATATACACTTTCAAGTGTCTACCATGACCTCTTCAGCTTGAAATCCTTTCCCGTGAGTTGATCTTCAAAACTGAGCTTATGAAAAAGATCTTGTATTTTTCAGGTATGTGTCATGTAGAAGCAATCATGATCGACTCTATCGAATGCTGAATTGATTTAGCTATGTCTGTCCATTCAATCACCAGCCGTTTGATCGTGATTGTCTTGGAAACAATAAAAAAATAGAGTCATCAATTTTGAAATTTGGATTCTCCAGAGTCAGTTTTATCTAGCCCCATTTTAAAGTTTAAAAGAAATAAACATATGCAGCTGTTTTTAACGTCACGATTTGAAATTTTTATGAAAGTCAAGAAAAATTTTCAACTAGTTGTACGATTTTTTAAAAATGAATCTTAAGATGAAACTTAATTTCTTAAAAGAGGTTTACTTTGCAGCCATGAATATCATTATACAACTACGATTTGCTATAACAATCTGAATAGTGACAGAACTATTTTTCAAACTAATAATTATAACCAATAAATAATATAGAAAGATTAACAATTACGATAGACCAAAGAAAGATTGTTCTTAATACAAAAACGTTAGTTGAAGATTCTTCTTGATACAAAAAAGCAATTGTTCATAATACAATGAACGATTATTCCAAATGACTAGAACAATTCTTCATGAAACATAGAGAAATTATTCTTGATACAATAATTGATCGCTCATGATACAAGGATCGATTGTTCTTGATACATAGAGAGATTGTTCTTGATACAATGAAGGATTGTTTATGTAACAAAGAGCGATTATTCCAGATACAAAGAATAATTCTTAATGATACAAAGAGCGATTGTACTTGATACAATAAACGATTTTCCAAGATACAATAAATGATTGCTCATGCTACAATAAACGATTGTTCATGATACATTGAATGATTGTTCATGATACATAGAAGAATTCTTCTTGATACATTAAACGATTGCTCATGATATAGTTAATGATTGTTCATGATACAAAGAACGATTGTTCATGGTAGAATGAACGATTGTTCATGATAAAAAGAACGATTGTTCATGGTAGAATGAACGATTGTTAAAAACAATAGTTCATGACACAATGAACGATTGTTCATGATACAAAGAACGATTGTTCATGGTAGAATGAACGATTGTTCATGATAAAAAGAACGATTGTTCATGATATAATGAACGATTAACACAAAAAACGATTGTTCTTGATACATTAAACATTTGTTTATGATATAAAGAGCCATTGTTCATGTTACATAAAAGCTATAGTTCTTAATATAAAGAACAATCACTCTTTTGCAATATTTTGTGTTTTTGGCATTTTTTTTTTTCCATAATGGCAAAAGACCTCGCTGATTATGCGATTTCAAAAAGGGCAAACTTTATTTTTTTCGTTAAAATTTGAATAACTCATTTTTTGACTCATTAGCAAAAAACAATAAAAACACATTTTTTGATAAATATAATTAAATACTTCTCTAACACAAAGCGATACACTAAAATGAGTTTGTCAAAATGATGATTGTGTGAAGTATTAAATTAAAAAAAAAATATATACATGAACGCTACATATAGTATATGCAAACCTGCCATTCACAAATAAAACTAAAAACTAAGCTATCAGGTATTTATGTAGATTAAAATTTAATTCCATTGACAAAGGCAAGGAACATGTTCCTCAATAATTTGACAATAACCAATACTCCGTGAAAAAAAATGTCTGAAGTGTGCAAAAAATGTAAAGAAATGAATGCTAGAAATGTTTAGTTGAAATAAATATATGTGAATGTGTGTGTTTGTATGTATGTGTGCGTGTGTGTTTGTAAAAAAGATATACGAAAGCTAAAATGCTAAAATGGAAAATAGTGAAACATGAAGCGTAACAAAACAAAGCGAAAATCCCTTCGTCAAACGATAAGCAGGCAGCGATAAGCGCGACAGCTGAGTGTTGAGAGCGCGAGTAGAAGAAGATACGATACGATTTGTATGTAGGTAAAGTAACGCTGCTAGCAGCAAAACATGCTGCAGGACGAAAGGCAACTTTGCAGCAATGGCAGCGACAGCAGCAGCGGCAGTTGTTTTAGGTGCAAAAATAAAAGTAGCACGCGCTTTAGTAGTATTTTCCAAATTAACCAAAGAGAGCATGAATAAATAATATGCATCTGTGTGTGTGTGAGAGAGTCGGTGTGTATTAAGAGCACTCACATTCATTGTAAGCAAATTTTAAAACTATTAAATTTTCTATGCTAATAACTTAAGTAAGCAAAGCTAAGTAATTTATAAATTTTATATTAAAATCAAATATTTTGCTTTTCATTGTTTCATTACAGCAAACTACAGCATAGCGCGTAGCGTAGCGCAAGTTACGTGTGAAAATGTAAACAAAAGTGACGCATGCGCAAGCAAATGAACGTAACTGAAAGAGAAGCGTAAAAAAAAACACACATACACATCAAAAAAGAGAGTTTCATTTCCAGTTACAACTCGCATATATATATATTTGATTTATTCCAATGAAAGCGCCGTGTGTTATGCTATAAAAAAAATTTTGTCTATTTTTTGGCGCTCGACTTGTGACAATACGTTTCGAGTACGCGTTGCGAGCAGTACATAACGGAATAATGTCGTCGCATAAGCAGACATCGTAGTTAGCTGCAAATTTGGTCTGTCTATAAAGCACGGCTAAAATTTTATACTGTTGCAAGAAAGAGATAAAAAATAGCAGCAAAAAACAAAAAAAAAATAGTGGAAAATTTTACTTAAAAAAAAATAAATTTATTTAAAAAAAAAAAAAACATTTAAAGCAAATAAATTAATATGCGTCTTTAAAGCAGCAAAGAAAATAAACTGGCTTACGTTACGTTTCCGTTTCCGTTTTGCAGCAATAGCGTCAAAAGGCAGCGACGCGTATACGTAATAAAAGAAATGAAATAAAAAAAAATGTAGCATACTTGCAGGTGTTGCCTAAAAGAAGAAATTTAATCAAATTGACTTTATAAAAGCCAATTTAAGTGTGACTTTTGCCATAAAAAAAAAAAAAACAACAAAATATTTCGTGTGTGCATGCGTGCGTGCGTGCGTGACTTTTAAGTGCGTGTCGCCTGCCTGCCTGTGGCTTTTAGTTTGTGTATAGGCGCGGCATATATATACAAACTTATATAATGTGTTTTATTGTTATTTAAAAAAAAAAAAAAATATTATACCAAATGAAAACCAAAAGCAAAACCAAAACCAAAGCAAAGCAAATGCCAAACGCCGCCATTGCTGCCGTCGCTGCTGCTTTTGCTGCTGTTTAATGTGATACAAATTGCATTGGTTTTATACGCGAGCGAGCGAGCGGTTATCATAAATGTATTAAATTTAATTAAATTTATAATATTAAAAGTGTGATATATAATAATAATAATAATAAAAACCACAACAAAATCTAAAAAAAAAAAAAATTTGCTAATTCGTTTGAAAATAAAAATGCTATAACCACAAAAAAAATTTCTAGTTAAGCTTTTATTAAAACTAAAAATAATTTAAAATATATAAAAACAAATTACTACAGTCTTCTTATATAAAATATATAAAATTATATATAACTACTTAAACAAAAAAAAATAAATAAATAAATAAATTTTATACTTATATATAAGCAACTATTTTTACTTTCAAAAAACACGCCTAAAAAAATTCGAAAAAAATATATAAAAAAAAAAAAAATTATTTATATATAAAATTCACAAAAAAAATATTTAAATTCATTACTAAAAAAATTAAAAAATAAAAACACAACATTTAATAATAAAGTGCGCGTTAAAAGTAAACGTACAACGATTAAAATGGTTTAGAAAAATATAAAAAATACCAAAAAAAAAAAAATAAAAAAATAAATAAATAAAAATAAAAAAAAAAATAAATAAATAAAACAAACAACTTTGTACATAAAAAATTAAATATTTATATAAATAAAAAAAATTTTTAAAAGGCGTGCTGTGTGTGGCTAAATAAAAAAAAAAATTCAAAGGCAAACGGCTTGCGGCTGCGAGTTACCAGTAACAGCAAAAATACTTTTTATATAAAAAGTAAAAAACTTGGGTCCAATGTTGTCGCAGAAAAATTGCATAAAATTGCAGCAACATCAAAAACAACAACTACAGCAACAACAACAAAAACAAGAACAAAAACAGCAAAAACAAATACAAAAAGCGCCACAATGCTGCAGCAAACAACACAACAACAACAACTTCATTAGCAACAGCAACATAAATACAAGTAGCAACAACAACAACAACAACATGCATATAACAACAAACGCAACAGCAGCAGTGATGGCAACAAAATACAACAAAATGACGCTGCTGCAATATACAGCAACAACAACAACAATATTTGGATAACAGCTAAGACAAAAGAAAGCAACAATAAATTGTTGCTGCAACAAAAAACAAAAACAATGAATAAAACATTTAATTTAACTAAAATAACAGCAACAACGAAGAACAACAACAACAACAGCCAAATGTTGCCAACAAAATGTACGAATTCAGGAATAAAAAAATCTACAGAAGCAGCAGTAAAGCAGCAACAATATGTTTGCCTGAACATTTCGAATTCATTTCAAATAAAACGAAAGATTTCAATAGCCGCCGTCGTCGTGGACGTCTAAGGTTTTGCATTCAATTTTGCCAAATTGTGCCAGCAGCAATAAAAAAATATGTTGCTGCTATGTTAAAGTTGTCGTCGTCGTCGTTGTTGTCGTTGTTATTATCGTTTATAATAGTTTATGTAAATATAATTAATGAAAATTTAGTAGCATTATATAAAAAACCAAAGCAACAGCAACAACAACAACACAAAATCGAAAACACAACAACAAGAAAAAAACAGCAACAAAAAATCACAAAAATCATTAACTCTAACGAGTAGCAACAATAGCAACAATGTTACAATGAAATTTAATGAAAAGAAGCAGAATGCAAGTGAAAACAACAACATGAAGAAGAAGAAGAAACGCTGCTGCATATACAGCTGCTACAATATGCCATTCACATATGCCTTTACATTATTTTTCATTTCGTTGTTACTTCCAAGCAACATGCTCGTTTCAGCCCATAAACCAAAATCGGCAACACAACAACATAAACAGGCAACACCACAGCATGTCGGCTATAGTAATGATGTTGCTGTTGATATGGGCGGTGGTGCACCACCAACTTATCAGGTCGTTTCGTCACAAACATCGAATGAGGATACGGAATTTCTATTTCCATTACAATCCGAAGAGCAAAGGTTCGGTGAAGAAATATTGGATGAGAATATAATGCACGTGGATGATGATAATGCATCGAAGAAAAAACTTGCAAATGGTATGTAGAAATTTTTATATATTCTTTATAAAGAATTTTTTATTTCAAGGTGGGTTTTGAGTTGAAGAAAGTTTTTCTGGGGTTTTCAATTTTATAACACTGACAATACTTATGGTATTTTTTTAGGTGAACATCCTCAAAAATCGAATTTACCTTTTAAAAATAAAGTGGAAAAAGACTTCTCATCGATTTAATGCCATGTTTTCCCTATAAGACTGTATATATGTTTGCAAAAAAACTGATAAATAGCCTACATCTTTTAGAAGTCTCAATTTAGGTTTGGGTTTTCGGTAACATTCACATAATTTTTTTTAAAAAAAATTTTATTATTGTTTGTTTTCCCTTTTTTGAAGGATTTTTTAGGGTATCTGACATAATATTTTCATTTATGTATAGAAAAAGTTTCTGTGTCTATGTCCGCTATGAACTTTGAATCCATCCAATCGATGAGTCCCAAACCGATTTCATTTGAAAGACAACAATGCAAGTAAATTAGAGTTACACTAAAACAATGCATTAGGCAGATTCGGTTCGTTAAAGAAGTCGATTTTCTTATTTTTATATACAAAAATGATTTGCTTTTTATATATTTTTTTATTATACTAGCCCCAAGGAACAAACTGCAAGAAAAAAAAATAAAAAAAACAAAAGCAAAAGACAAGCAAAAAGAACAGCTGATTGCAGCGTTCCCCAAAATATTTATAGCAAAAAAATGGTATTTTTAGTATGTTTTTATGATTGCCCAACATAAATAAAAAAATGTTTGAAAATACAATTAAAAAAAAAAAAAAAGAAAGAACGCTGAAGTCGAGTATGCTCAAAAAAACGGGGTAAATTTGTATGGGGGCTATGCCCAAATTTTTTTTGGTCCTACCTATATTGGGATATTTCATTGGGACTAACCTAGGCATAATTTGTACTAAATTTAGACTTCCTAGAATAAGAAACAATGACGTTCTTGTGTAAAATCAATTTTTGGGGTACATTTGTATGGGGGCTATATCTAAATTTTTGGTGGTCCCACCCATATTGGGATATTTCATTGGGACTATCATAGACATAATTTATACCAAATAAAGACTTCCTAGAATAAGAAACAATGATGTTTGTTAAGCAAAAACCCACAATTTTGGGGTAGATTTGTATGGGGGGTAACCCTTAAAATAGGGTTAGAGAAAAACCGTTTTTAAGTGCACACTTGTCGGGTTAGGAGAGTCTAAGTTTCAAATATGGAAGCTTTACCTCTTTTAGTCTCCGAGATAATCGTACGGCAGATAGCATGACAGACGGACAACGTACAGACGACGGACGGACATAGCTAGTTCGAGTCCCCTTTTAAATTGAAGTATGGTAAATACTTCTATCATTAACCTTCACATGACTTAGATCGAAATAATTGAAGAATTATTTACTTTTGCGATATGCGATTTGCGAAAATTTATACGATTTCAAATATTTTTGTGTTCCGAGATTCACAAACGCTACCTTTCCACACATTTATTTGCAAAACTGCTATCAGCAATAAACTCTTTGCTTTAATGAAATATTTTAATTTTGTAAATTTAGGATTGAGTAATAAAAAAATATTAAAAATTCTGAATCAAAATCTTTAATAATAAAAAGTATAAGAAATGAGAATCTTAAAATATCACCAAAAGCAAAATAAAATTTTTTTTTGTTAAGCGACAGTTGCCTATTTTGTATAATATTTGCATTAATTTCACTCACTTAAATTCAAACGATTTGAAATCGTTAAACTTATGAGATTTAAAAGTAAATCGCTCATTTATTGCGTTTACGATTAAAGGAACATACTCGATAGTGTTTATTTAGTCTGTTGTCAAGTAGGCAATTTTATTGTTATATTTTATTTCCATAGCTTAGTAGTATCTTGAACAACAATCATAAACTGTACACAAATACCATTCTGCTTTGCTTAAGTGTTGCATAAATTTTGGGATACAGCATTAAATTTTGTGCCAATTCAATTTATTTTAGTAAATGTTCATTGTGATGATGGAATGTAATAACATTAAGTGCTGTTCAAGGTATGCAAATGTCAACACCATTTTCATGTAATGATAGAAATGAGTACATCTCCAAAACGTGCAGGCTGAAGAAACTAAGATAATAACTGATTTTAATTTGTAGTATAGACACACACACACACACACACACTGAAACAATATAAACGAAATGAAATGAGTGTATAAAGATAATAAACACTGCTGCAAATGGCACAAGTGAGCACTTAAACTCAGAAACAGAATGAAATTGTCTTTACCTTAAGTTATATGCTATACTTTGCTGTCATATATGTATGTATGTGTGTGTATGTGTGTAAGGTAACAATGCGGAATTATCGATTTTGATTATTGTTGTTGTATACATATGCCGTAAGTACTTATATTTAAGTACCTAACTATAACTGCTGACGCTGCAAAGATTCGCATACCGAAAAAAGATAATTATGCTAACCTGCATTTCTCAAAAAAATATTTAGGTCGAGTCGTTTAATAAATAATGCCAAGAAAGTAAAAAAAAAAAAAAGAAAAACCTATTTAAATTCCTTACTCTGAAGTAGTTACTCTTTGATATGAGTTTCCAAACTATTTACGATTTTAGATCTTATTTGTCAAACTAAATCTTATAACTCCAACTCGAATATTTTCTTATAAAAGATAAGAAAGAAGTAAAATAAAATGTCCAACGGTGCAAGGTTTCGTTGAAATTTTTTTTCGATGACCGAAGACAGTTCAAAATAAAATTTCCAACGGTGCAAAAGTTTCGATAAACACTTTTCGATAAACACTTTTCGATAAACAGTTTTCGATAAACACTTTCCGATAAACACTTTTAAAAAACTGAAATTTTTTTTTTCTTATTTTTTTTTTTTTTTTTTTTTAAAAAAAGTTATTTTTAAATTTTTTTATTTTTTTTTTCGAAAATTTTTTATTCAAAAAAAGGGGTGGTTTAAAAATTATTTTTTTTTTTGATCAGCTCGATTAGACGAATCGGCTTAGCCATGCCCGTCTGTCCGTCCGTCTGTCTGTCTGTTTGTTGCTATGCGTTTCACATCACGCCCATTTAAAGGTATAGCCCCATTTTCGCCCATTTTCGATTTTTTGGTGGGAAAAGGTGTTATTTATGAATATATTCATTCCAATTCGGTTAAAAATACTTCTCATGTCATCCAATTTCAAAAACAAGCTTCAGGATTATCCTTATTTGTTAAGGCGAAATAAGCGATAAAAAAATCAAGCACTCTTATGGCAAAATCATTGTACTCAGCGCTCTTCGGCAATTCAAACAACCCTAGAGTTCGGCGGAGCATCTACGTGGTCAACCACTTGGCCGCCCACTTGTGGCAAAGAACGCCCCCACTCGGCAATCCACCAGTAATGCGTTTTAGCGGCTACTTTAACATTGGTTTGTCATAGGCGGTAGAGACTATTGCCATCCTCTGCATCCCAAGTGGATTGCAAGGTGGGTGGACGATCCTTTTCCTGTCTAAAAGTGGATATTTTGTGCAATTGCAGCTTTTTTCTGTGGCATTTTTGTACTTTTTGTTTGGAAAAAGTCGAAAATCGACTTCATGAATAAACCGAATGTGCCATAATTTGTTATTTTAGTGATCTATAATTAAAATTGCATTATTGCCTTTCAAATGAAACCGGTTTGGTACTCATGGTTGAATAGTTTGAATGTACATAGCGGACATAGAAACTTGTTTACTATTTTATATGTACATAATATTTTTGTTAATTATTATTATTTTCGACCATAAATTTTCAAAAACATTTATTTTTTTAATTGACTTAAAATTCAATGAATGACATAGGCGCCTTTAAACAAGATTGGCTATGTCAGTTAGAAGATGAAATGTTTTAGAGTCAGAGAAGGGAGATGGCTTCGAGTTCAAGTCCCGAACAGGCAATATGGCTTGAACTCGAAGCCTTCTCCCTTCTCTAAAGCATTTGTCTCCTGCCGAACTATAGGGATTAGTTTAAGATCGATCTCTCTCTCTCTCTCTCTCACTGATGCTTAGTCGGCGTATTAATAGTCCTTGTAGGCTTTTAGGCGTTTATGCTTATTTGACAAAATGTTTAAATTGTGTCTTCAAATGCACAGTGGCACATCTTAGGGTTAATTGCCACGTTTATACGCACATTTCGTGATTAAGAAATTTCTTGAATATATTGTACACGTATAAACGAGATCTATGATTGTATTTTTATATTTTTTAAAAAAAACTGTTAAACAAAGGAAAACAATGAGTTAAGTTAGGGATTCGTATAGCAGTGATTTAGGCTTGAAAGGATTAACAAAAGCTTAAAATATTATTATTATTTAAAATTTTTCCATTTATTTTTTGCTTCATAAAAAATTTAGCTTATTCTCGTTGCTTGATGAGGGCAGTTTTTATTTTTTCTCTTGCAAAATTTCCAACATAGGAATTATCTTGTCTTGTCAAAAATATGCTAATGCCGCATACACTATAAAGTGTCAAAAATGCTGTTGCTTCTTAAAAAATTCCTTAAATATTAAGTATACGCAGCATAGCATATTTTCTCTATTTTTTTTTTTTTTTTTGTAATCTCTATAAAAACTTAATCAACCAGAAACAAGAAAATAGCGCTAATGGCGCAAATATAAACATTAAAAAAATTTTTTTAAAAAGCTTTTTTTTTTTTAATAAAAAAATATTACGTATACACAAAGTTGTACGTTATGCATATATGATTCTTTTTTTCTTTCGAGTTTAAAAAACTTAATCAAGCTGAACTGAGGTAAAAATGCAAAACAAAAGCACTAATGGAGCATTGATGCATATAGTAATATGTACTATGTTGTTAGTGCTCGACATAATATAAAATTGAAACATTTGAAAATTTTAATCACCACAACAAGGATAACAGCAAACACATTGCAGAACAGAACGTTTATTGTCTATTTTCTGGAGCAGTTAAGTTCTCATTTTATAGCAGATTTTTTTTTGTATCTTTTTTTGTATCTTTTTTTGTATATTTTTTTGTATCTTTTTTTTGTATCTTTTTGTATCTTTTTTTGTATCTTTTTTGTATCTTTTTTTGTATCTTTTTTGTATCTATTTTTTTTTTACGAAAATGGCTAAAATTGTGATAAGCAAAACACAAAAAAAAAAAAAAAAAAATAATACAAGAATCCAAGTAAAGCTGCAGGCAATGCATGCGTCTGTATAAAAAAAAAAAAAAAAAGTGAATAATGCTACTAATTGCCAGGCAGCTAGACAGCTTGTGAACTATGTACATTATTTATATACAAAAAAAAAAAAAAAGATACTTTTGTTAATTTTTACATTTATTTTTTCAGCGAGTATCTCAGATATATGCTTTCTTTAAGTCTGCACAACAACAAATTTAATGTTTGGCCCATTTTAAGAGCATAGTTTATGCGCGTTCAGCTTTACATCGACAAAAGCTAAATATAATGCCACAGAATATTTTTTTTTTCTAATTTAGCACAATATTTGCATTATTCTGAAACGCCTTAAGCTGCACAAGTTCAAAGTTAACAAAAAGCCAACAAAAAAATCTTACAAACAGTAAAATGCTTTGTAGTCAACACGCCGTCGCTTGTACCTAATTGTGGTGCTAGCTTCTAAAATGCACAGGAAAATTAAAATTTCAAAATTCTTGACACCTTTTCTTCTTCTTTTTGTGTAAACACTTTACACTTGGTATGGAGAATATCGATGTTGCTAAAGAAGTTTGTAACATTTTAAAGAATAACTACTTTCATACGATTTATGGTAAATTCGTTCTGCAATACACTACTGGTTGCAGTAGCAAAACAGCTGACTGCAGCCTTTCGGCTAGCAACGCTATTGCTGTCTCTTTTGCACTTGTTATTATGCTATGCAATTATTTACTTGTAAATAACATACAAAAACTTTCAAAAATGTTTTTAAAATGTCTTGCATATATTTTAAATCCTAAGATGTGTCACTGTGCATTTAGGGATGCATTTTAAACATTTGGCAAAATTATTATATGCGCCTAAAAGCCTACAAAGACTTGTAATTCGCCGATAAGGTACCAGAGAGAGAGGCAATCGATCTTAAACTCTTGTACGAATTGCTGAAGAGCGCTGAGTACAATGATTTTGCCGTAAGAGTGCTAGGTTTTTTTTTTCGTCATACAAAAACAGTGCTCTTTTTGACATTTTTAGTTGTGGGCACCCCTAAATATGTTTGAATAATAGTGTTTCAATGATTATGCAGTTTTGTCACTTTTAGTACCGCATTTAAACAAATTTTTGAACCACCATACTTTATGCCCAGTTAGAAAATGTCTATCTTTTACCAATAAATTAATGAACCGGTTGTGGGCACCCTAATTTTGGAAGAAAAACACATACCTGATATCAGAGTTACTGGACATCGCTCCATACGATCTAGATAGCTTCAGCGACTCTGTTTTTTATTCAAGTTGTTAAGCAAAATTGTTTAGAAACGAGGTTTGCAAGGCTCGCAAGCGACTACACCAAAGAAGCCATTGAATTCTCGGAGCAAAGATACCAGCTAAACAAGAGCCTGTTTCACAACCGAAAGAGTATGGGCAAAAATAGTCGTAGACCCAGTTAAGTATAAATATTCTTGATCAGCTCGATGAGACTATCTAAGCTTTTCCGTCGGTGGAGCGTATTTATTCGCTCTTTTAAAAAAATATTGAGCTAAACTCGAAACTTAAGCTTTCTCGGTCCTAGGGTGTTTGTAAATTAAAATTAAAATGCCACGCCCATTCCTTTAGGTTGTTACCGCCCATTTCATTCTTTATGACAAAGGTAACATTTATGCATGTATTTACTCCAAATTGGGTAAATAAATGCTTCTAATGTCATCCAATGACAAATCCAAAGTACCAAGCCTATTTTGAGGTTCTGACCCATACAAACTTACTGCCCATTTTCAATTTGTTGTACAAAAATAAGCATTATTTACGAATCGAATTTTCTCAAAAAACATCTAATATCATCCTAAGTGCTCGCCACGGATATGATACGGATCGGGCCACTCTAACGTTTAGCCCTATACTAACTCATCTCTCATTTCCTGATATTTTCAAGAAAATTTTTAATACATCTGTACTTTTTGTGTTAAAACTTGAGTTGTTTCAGACCAATGATTCTCATCTATCCCATTTTAAGTTCTATCTAAGCCACTGTCACATAAATTATTAAAATATTTTTGTGTTTCGGGTATTTGAACTTCGGTTCCAACTTATTATGTTTTTTTTTTTTGGCATTGAATGCTTTGAAAATAAATAAAATTTAATTTTCTCTTTATTTATATCAGTTTTTCTTTATATATTTTCATTTTTAGTGTATTCTTCAAGGGTGCCCACAACTAAGTGCACTATTTTTTTTTTCCAAAAATTCTTAATATTTTTAAAACAAAAGTTTTAACTTGCTTCTTTCACTTAAATCTAGCTATCCACTGTTATATATTATTATACATGTATTTGATCAATGGTTTATGCGCTAAAAGCCTTAGGGTGCCCACAATAGGCACACTACTTGGTTTTGAGTTATTATGCAATATATAAAATAACTGAATTTAAACAAAAGATAATTTTATAATAAAATAAGTGCTCATATAAACCAAGCAGCAACTTGTTTCGATACATTAAAATTGTTTAAGTTAGTCTACATTTTTTTTTTTACATAGAATTTCTTTGAAGCGCTTCCACCGAAACAAACTGCGGTTCTGAATTTCTGAATATTCTCTTTATTCTGCCACATAATTGCACTTTAAAATTTAAGCTCTCCACAAGCAACTAAAAATAAACTAAGCAAACAAACTAAAAAATCTGCAATGTAATACAAAACTTTGTTTGTTTTTATAATGAATTCTTAGAAAAAAAAAACGAAAAACAAAACGTAATGCACTCATTAAAAATGATAACAAAAAAAAAAAAAAAGTTAAAGTTCAAAAGGATGCGCTTTTATACAATGCAAAAACTTTTAATATGCGCACTTGACGTATACGTAATATTTGCTAAAACATTAAATCAGACAAAGCATTTAAATGGCGCTGATTGTCATTTTTGTTTTTGTAAAAATATTCTTAAAAAAGAAAGGAAACTACTACATTTTGATTTAGCTCTTGACTTGAGTATAATAATTTAAAAAATAAAAGAAAAAGAATTATATGTGGCGTATACGTAATATTTGAATATGTAAAAAAAAAAAAAAATAATAAATATTCCACTCAAACTAAGTGTTTAAAGCTGATTGTCGATTGCTTTGGCACAATTGCTGCCATTGACAATCAAAACCTTTCATTTTCAATTGTGTATTTTTTTTTTTTTTATTATATACAAAGACAAATAGATACATAGATACATACATGTATATAGATACAGATACATACATACGTGCGCAGAAAAATATATACGAGGTTGCACTTAAAATGACTTTTGTTCAAATTTTGCTTTTTCATTATTTTTATTTATCTTTTTTTTTTTGCTTTTCTATTTTACCAACGACCCAATTTGTGTTACCAACAACAACAACAATAAATAAAAAAAGAAAATAAAAAAAAAATGGTTGTAATAGCAAAAAAAAAAAAAAAAAAAAAAAAAAAAAAAAAAAAGAATAATGACATCTGACAGGTACAGACACATACAAACACACTCACAAGTACACATTAAATAAAATACAAGCACTCACGCACGCATACAAATACATAAATGTAAATATATGCACACACACAGTTACACACAGATACAATCACGCAGAATATTTACAACTTGCAAACGTCGTCGACATGCACGAACATTTTTTTAGCATATGCGCAACTCAAGTAGTGTAGTGGGGAGGGACGCGACGCTATCGTATCGTATGGAATCGTAGGTGGCAAACGGATGTAGTAGAGTCGTAGACCATGAATATATTTTAGACACAGACCTCGACCCAAAGCAAAAAAAAAAAAATTTAAAACGGAAAAGCAGCGGCAGACCCAAACTGCCATCGAGAAAGAAAGTTTAATGAAGTAAAGCAAGCAGGTACAGCAGGCAACGGAAATGACAATGGAAAAAATCGTACTCGTCGCAATAGTAGGAGTCTCTGTAGCACTGGGACATTGCCTTGGCTTACGGGAGTAAAGACAAAATACACCGCTGGGATCGACGAAGCTAAACAGCTGCGCGCAACACAGCAGCGGGTCGACATCAATGTGAATAGAAGCGCACAATTGTGCAAAAAAAATTAGAAAAGTTTTACATTTATTTTATTTTATTTTATTTATCTTTTTTTTTTTTTTAATTTTCAGTGACAATGAAATGCCTAAAATTACAGAAACATAACGATTTACTCTACTCGTTTTGGGGTGTAATTCATAAGTTTTAAGGTTTTTTTTTTTAAATTTTGCTTAAGCCGAAAATTATGCAATCAAAATTGTATCTTTCTGAATAAAAAAAAGGCAAAAAAATAGTAAAACCCTTAAAATTTTATATTTGTGTGCATCAAATCGACTTAATTCAGTGTGACTATCAAAATACGACATCAGCATAAAATTAAAATAAACAAGAAAGAAAGCTGAAGTCGAGTATACACGACTGCAAGATACTCTGTCCCAATCTTTATGTAACTTAAGCTAATTCTTATCATAGTAAAAACTTAAAAGTAATGGGAAAAATTTATATAGGAGCTAAATCTGTAACTAAAATTTTTTGGTCCAACCCATAGTGGGATATATCATTGGGACTATTATCGGCATAATTTATACTTTATTTAGAGGTCCTAGAATAAGAAACAAGAGGAGCAAAAACACAAAACCCTATGTTAGATTTGTATGGGGCTACCCTTTAAAATATAATTAGAGAAAACCCGTTCCTAAGTAAGCACTTGGCGGCTCAGGAGAGTCTAAGTTTCAAATATGGGGTCCTATCTCTCATAGACAGCATGCCAGATAATCGGATAGACAGACATAGCTAGATCGATTCTACTATCAATGCTGACCAAGATTAATATATATACTCCATAGGCTCTAACATGCATCCCTCAGGCTTTTACATACATTTGCTCAAACTAAATATACCCTTTTACCCTTTGGGTACAGAGAGTCATAAATTTTATTTCATTTCGGACAAAAACATTACATTTTATCGAATTCCCTTCAACTGAGGTTCTACTTAAAATGCGTTTAGCAAAAAAAGAAATTTGAAATAAAATTGACTCATCCATTAGAGTAAGAAAATTTATATTCCAAGCTTTGTGGGGGTATCTTCAATTGCCTATGATATGGTAACTATATCGAAATTTCGATGCTAATCAAGAGTCATCATTTTCATCATTTTTATTGTGATTTTATGTACATATATGTTTTCAAAGTTTAAAAAACTTATACTCAAGTACTCGCATTAACTCCAGATACATATGTATGCATCTATTGAAAATTTATGGAATTGACAGATTCTGTGTTAGAAAAGATGACCTGTTCTTAAAAGTCTATCTAAGGACCGACCAATTTTTTGGAATCTTCAATTGAGCTAATCCACAGTACAGACAAGGCATGGGCCATCGGTCGAAGCAGGCAATATTCACTATTGAAAAAAATTTCCGTCACCATGGATTGAGTTATAACCGTTTGTTTGGCTATCATATTTAACTGATTATATCACGTATAATAAAAGATAAATCTGGTCGAAATCGAATTTAAATCGATTGACATCTCTGATTGAGTTTTGGCTAAAGTTTTTTTTTACCTAACCTAGAAATATTAAATTCGCTTTTGATTACATCTATAATCCCAAAAATTTTGTGTTTTTATATAAAAATATTTTTTGTTTGAATAATATTCCGTATGAAGTGCAAGCAAATCTCTGAATTTGATGTACAAAGTCCGCGAAAAAATTAACGTGTCTATCGTTCTCAAGAATGGACCTTCGATCTCTCCCCTTTTTTTGTGTTGTATTGTCATTGAAATATTTTGTCATTGTCGAGGAAATGTATTTGGGTGGGAAAAATTGTTCGGATCGTTATCTTTGAGAAATTCTAAGAAAATTTGCCCTGGAAAACATAGGTCTAAAATCAAATTTGAGCCTCCAAAGATCAACGTAAAAATTTAGTCCTAATGTTTCTTAAAAATATACTTCAACTTCTAGTTTACACCAAAAAGAGCTGGTTTCCATGGACCTAATCCCATGTATTTTGGGAAGTTTTTTTCCAGTTACTACTACAAGTAGACATTTCGAGAAAGGATTGCTTTATAATTGACTTGTACATTGTTTAATTGTTATTTCTTTCCGGATGAACATAATTCATGGACCCCGATCAAAAAAAAAAAATTGTCGTGTGGTTCTTATCTTCAAATCTCCTCTAGATTATATAGAAAGGTTGGGTTTAAATAACTATTCTCTAATTGTGGGAACAAACACTGAAAAGTGCCACTTTTAAGAAAAAAACTTTAAGTCATATTTAACACATAAGCTAGAGGAAATCGGAATATTCGGTCTTCAGGAGAAATGTAGCTAAACAATTGACAAATATTTCTTTCTTATATTTTAACTTGATATCTCTACAAGGTTACGAGTTTTATTGTATTATTGGCTACAATAACGATGTAAGAGTATCGCTGTAGACTTGAGAGGAGCTAAGAAAATCGTTATTAACAAGAAATTTGAGCCGAAAAGTCAAAATATTATTCTCTCGAAAGGCATAATTTACTAGCATCTTATAAATTATTTTCCAGGGTCCCCAAACCATTAACTGAAGCTGATTCTAATACTATAATATAATAGAAGGAACAACGGTAGAGCCAAAACTTTATTACTAAATTCACCAAAAAAAATAATTTCTCTTATTGAGCTGATTTTTCCAACGGAAGACATCTTTCCACAGAATATGGTATGACGTAGATAGTTCAAATAGGCTTCAAAATTTAACTAAAAGTCTACTAGAATTCCATAAAGTAGAAAAAAAGTCGACGTTATTTATGTTCCTATGTCAAACCATATTCGGGTGTGAGTGGGGTCTATCATTGAGTATCTGTTTAATAGAGTCTACGATGTCTGCTTTCAATGCGATACCAAGTTTCCTCAAAGTAATTCCATACTTGTCTAAATATGCAACAAAGACAAACTAGAATGTTATTGACTTTATTATGCCATTGAGTCATTTACACCATTTCATACAATCTTTAAATCAGTCCTTTGATGCCAAAAAAAAAAAAAAAGATCTAAATTTTGGCTTGCTTTGCAAATGTTTGAGCAGCGCCAAGAGAGAGAAAGTGAGAGAGAGATTGAAAATAACATTGTAATTGTTAACAATTCGAAATGTCAAATGTATATGTATGTGTACTATACATATCTTACTCACTCTATCTGAGCTTGTCTTACTTGCTTACTTAACAGAGCGATATTTTGTATTTTTGTTAAATGGGAACAAATACAAAGATACAATCCGTGCGTACAAATACAGCGACAGGATAACAGCAACGACAACGACGACGACACACTCAGGCGCACGTGCATAAAAAGTTAAGCCGCATGGCTTTCTTTTGTCCTTGTCTGATTTTTTTTTTTTTTTTTGCTGTTTTACTTTTTCTTCTTCTTTGCCTTGCTTTGCTAAGTTTATTTCGTGCTTTTTTTTTATTTATTTTTTTTTATTCTGAACGAATTTAAATCGATAAATCAAAACGCCAACGACTATAACAACAACAACAATAACGACAACGTGACGACCACGAATAACAACAACAACAAACTTTAACACGAGTACTACACAACGACGAATGTATAAACGAGCAAACGAACGAACAAACAAACGAACGATGTTATACAAGGACGATATGAGTGAGCCTTGCATGTTAGGAAAGGAAAGAAAAGAAAAGCAAATAGAAAAAAAAAATCAGAAACTGTGGCGGAATTATTCGCTGATTGTGTTGTTGTTTTTGTTATTGCAGTGTATATGTATGTATGCATGTATGCATGTATGTGTTTATATGAGATTTTTGTCTATATAACTAAGTTTGTGTTTGTCTATGTATTTGTAACAAAGTTAAACTTTTATGTGAATAGTAAAAAAAAAAAAAAAAAACAGAAAATATATAACAAGAAAATCTCTTTTGAATTCGTTTACTGCTGCCATTGTTGCAGCTATTAAAGTTTAACCACAAAAATCCTTAAAGCAGTTCTGCACGTTTCACAATTTATTTATGTTGTATTTTGTTTGCCTTAATGTGGCTGGCTGGCTGGCGTGCATCGCATCGCATCTTTCGAGATTTACAAATTTAAGGATTATTTGCTGTCATTTTCAGCTCAGGCTTACGTCTTAAAAATATATTTAGTTGCCAAACGTGCTTAAGCTTCGTACGGCATTGTCAAAGGCGTTAAGCAATAGAAACGTAATAATTTTTTTCTTTCTTTTTTTTTTTGTTAAATTGTCTGTTTATAAATTTTCGCATTCTAAGCCCGAACATGTTAGAAGCGTGAAGTATTCTAAAAAACAAACCTGAATTTTAATGCCACTTTATGATTTCGTTATGCATTTTTGTACATAAAATTAAGAAATATACATATATAAATTTTGTTGTTTTGTTCTATTGTTTTACATATACAAAATGGAATTAGTCTTTTTAATCTTTTACATTAACTATGAAGCGTTACGTGTCACTTGATAGCGTGAGTCTTTATTCAGTGCGGTGTGTGGGATAGAGTAAATTTTTTGGGTGGTTGCGGGAGTTAAATAAATTTGTCTCAGAATCCTAGAGGAGAAGAAGTTTTGTTCGGCAGTCTTTTTTAGATGTAAAGCAAGCCTTCGGTAGAGTGTGGCATGCTGGTCTGCTTCACAAACTTAAGACGATCCTACCAGCTCCATACTATACCTTTATTAGGTCCAACCTTGAGCGCAGGAGTTTCTTCGTTAGATGTGGGGAAGAAAATTGCCAAATAAAAGATATTCGAGCCGGAGTTCCTCAGGGAAGTGTTCTAGGACCAGTTCTTTACACTCTCTATACAGCCGAGTTGCCGATTATAGTGGAAGACAAATTGCTGGTCGCTACGTATGCAGACGACACGGTTCTCTTGGCATCCGACGTTTCCCCACAGATTGCTTCTGGAATCCTTCAAAGGCAACTCGACATCTTCTCTACTTGGCTCAAGAGGTGGAACATTGTAGTGAACCCTGAGAAGTCCACTCAAACGACTTTTTCTTTAAGAAGGGGTGACTGTCCCCAAGTTCATCTTGACGGAGCCACAATCCCATGCAGCGCTACAGCCAAGTATCTGGGCTTGGGTATTGACAGAAGGTTAACCTGGCGTCCTCACCTTCTCTCCAAAAAGGCACAGCTCACTGAAAGGTTAAAAAAACATTTATGGCTTATCGGACGAAGGTCAACTCTCAAGCTGAGGAGCAAACTTTTAGTCTATAAAGCAATTATAAAGCCGGTATGGACCTACGGTATCCCAATTTGGGGTACTGCCGCCCCCCTTTACATATGCTTCCTAGCTCCATCAAGGCTTAAATTAATGTACGCCACTATTTACGACCAACCACTTCTCAAAGTTTAAACCTAAATTTGTACAGAAAGACTCATTGGTGCGTCGCTCTTCGAAGCTGTCAGAAGCCATTGCTTTTCTCAAGTTCCTCCAAATGTGCTTTGGTGTCAGTAATAACAACTTCTTTCGGCCCAAATCTTTTAACGTTGAGCAATTTCTTCTATTTTAATTACAAGAAACTTTTTTTTTTTAATCTTAAACAAATTGTTCTACTTGGTGATTGTATACAGTTAACACAAACACATACATGGTAACAATAATCATGTAAATTTTTCTTATAATAATTTCATTCTGCGGAAATACCGCACGACAAAAGTGATGCATTACAAAGCAGCCCAATGCAGCCATTAGAAAACGTAACAGCAATTTTCCCATATTTGGTATTTCAGTAAAAAACATTATTTGCTTTGGTGGCGGTGGCGGTTCCAGTTTTCCAAACAGCGTTGCAAGAATCGAACCCATTTTGATTCGTAGAAATTTTTTGGGTTTTATGGCTACTTTTTTTTAGCACAATATATTATATATTGTTTTTTTTTTTAATTGTAAGTTTAAATATATTTCAAAGGCGTCTTTATGAATATTGAGAAGTAATAGGTTTTGTTTTCACACAATTATATAAAGAACTTCTGCAGATGTTGTTAACATACAATCAGAGACAATATATGTAGTTACTCGTACTAGGACAACTGCTGCAGAAGTCCTTAATATCAATATACACCATACAAACGAATGCAGCATGACAAATTCATAGTGGCTTTTCAATAATGTACTACGAAAAGCCACTTTATGCTGTTTTATATTTTTTACTCTCGTTTTTATACCCGTTACACAAAGTGTAAACGGGTATATTCAGTTTGTCCGAAAGTTTGCAACGCATTGAAGGAGACTTCGGAGACCCCATAAAGTATATATATTATTGATCAGCCCGATGAGACGAATCGATTTAGCCATGTCCGTCTGTCTGTCCGTCTGTCCGCCTGTCTGTCTGTCTGTTGCGATGGCTGTTACTCGGAAAGTTTTAAAGATATTGACCTGAAATTTAAAAGTTAAGCTTTTTATGCTCCTAGTTAATTTGTATGCCAGAACCACGCTCATTTTTAGATATAGCCCCATACAAACTTACCACTTTTTCGACTTTTTGTATGAAAATAGTTATTATTTATGAATGCTTTTACTACAATTATTATTATTATTTCTGAATGAATTCAATTAAATTTGGTAAAATCAATTCCAATGTCCACCTAAGTGAATACTTTCGATATGGTAAGGATCGGGCAAATATAACATAAAGCCTCCATACAAATTTGACCAAATTCATCGTGAAATTTAATCTAAGCACCTGGTGAACATATAAACTATTAAAGTGTTGTGTAACGGGTATTTAAGCTTCGGTTCCACCGAAGTTAACGTTTTTCCTTGTTTTTTTTGCTTTCGTGCTCAGTTAATAACGAATGCAGCATGACAAATTCATAGTGGCTTTTCAATAATGTACTACGAAAAGCCACTTGCTGCAGTTTTATATTTTTACTCTCGTTTTTTTTTTGCTTTCGCGCTCAGTTAATAACGAGTCTTTATTGCTTTCAGAGCACATGCTCTCTCTTTCTTTCTACAATACTCATTGTAGTATTTTTTTATTGTCTTTGGTAAAATTATTTCAAATAGTTTGCAATTTTTCTTAGTGTAGTTTAGTTTTCAACGAATCTTTCTAAACTTTCAGTATGCATGCCTCACATTAAAAGTATCTAAACTAAAATATTTACATGCATAAATATTTAAGCTTAAAATGTGTCATGTGTGCTGTGCTAAAATTCAAAGTTTAAACTTGTTATTTTTTGTTGTTGCTATTTTCCTTTTTTATTATGCAATTTTGTTAATTCAATTTCTCCATTGAAAATGTTGACATAAAGCATTTGTTTTCATTAACAATCTCGTGTTTTGCAAACTGTTTGTACATGTGTAATTGCATATGTACATTTTTTGTTGATGATTTGAAGGCTAAATATTTTCCTAATTTCATTAAATTAAATTGTATATCCACCCTCGTGTTTTTTGTTGTTTTTATATCTTGTATAATAAATTTTACTTCTTTTTTATTGGCGGTTACCACCCACCATGCTTTGCATGTCCTTCAAAATGAGCGCACACAATTGAGTGCATCAAGCGAATACACGAATACATACACACACAAATACATTTTTATAGTAAATAAATTTAAAACATGCACCGAATGCTATGCTACGCTAGGGCTATGGCTACGCCTGAGACTATGCAATGCGATGCGATGCAATTTTTGGTGTGTGCAAAACTTTAGCTTTTAGTCAGCTTTTCGCTTCACTTCGTTTTGGCTGCCACTGTCGTTGTTGTTGTTGTTGTTGTTGCCTTTTTGATTCGTGATTTCGTTAAATGTTTTTTGTGTCCTATTATCCTTGCATATACTTTTTTTTTTTTGGCATTCTTTTTGGTTGTTGTTGTTGTTATTATTTGTAGTTAAATTGTTTGCAAAACTAATCGATTTAGTACAAGCAACTAGCTGCATACTAGTAGTATTCTATTAGGCTCTGGCTTCCATAGCTACCTTAAACTATTTATATGGAAATAAAAAAAATAAAAAGAGTAAAAACAAAATGGAACATTACAAGCTCAATTCACGGTTCATGGCTGTGGCATTAATTTGAATTGTCTGTCTATGTCGTTTGCTGTTTTTGGTTATTTGTATTGGTTTATGTTTGCGTTTGTGTATTTGTGTATTTGTGGTTTAGTTAACAGCGAGCGTTAAGCGCTTTGCAAAGCAAACAATCAAAAGTAATTAATTTGTTGTAACAATTTAAATGGATTTTCATTTAGCTAATCGCGTATGTAGGTGTGCGTGTGTAAAGTTGCTTTTACTTTCAATTTCATGTCAGCGTTAAGACAACGCGTTAAATACAATTTGAATAAATTATATGTGTGATAGTAAAGTACGTTTAAGAAATATAAGACAATAATTCAATTTATCGTCAATTAATCAATTGAAACATTTTAATGTAAAATACTTAGTATTGCCAGAAATGCTGAAACTCAAATGAATCAAGTACCACAATCAGAAAGTCTCTAACAAAGATTTACTTGAAACTGAGTGAGTTTCCATTCTTGAAATATTGTACCAAAATGACAATTAGAAATATTTGTAATTTTTAATATTTTCCTACTTAAATCATGTATCCAGCCGAGAACATAGGTTGCTCAAGAAGTATTTTAACCATATTTGTCACAAATCGCTTTTAAAACAACATATTTTTTTCATAAAAAAACTCAAAAATTGGGGCATATTTGTATGGGGCTATATGCTATGTATAGTGGTCCCATCTCAACCATGGTTCATTTTGTGAACATGGGTTGTTGTTAGAAGTGTTTCTACCTAATATGACAAAAATAGCTTGAAAAAAAAATAAATTTTCATGAAAAAAACTAAAAAATTGTATGGGGGCAATGCCTAAAAATGGGAGTGGCGCCTTAGTTTCAAAACTTTAACTGATTTGGGCTGAAAAAAGCTTAAATTCCAACTTTAGGTTCATTATCCTTAAAACTGAGCGAATGAAACGTATAGCTACAGAGAGACGGACAGATGACAGACAGTCACACGGACAGACGGACATGAATAGATCCACTCGTCTCGTCGAGCTGTTCAAGAATATACATATATACTTTATGGGTCTACGGCGTCTCCTTTCATACGTTACAAACTTCCTGACGAACTGAATATACCCTACAACACTATGTGTGCCGGGTATAAAAAGAAGCAGACTACCATACAAATAAAGTTTGCCAATTTCTGATCGTTCCAACAAAGGGAATCCAGCATGTAGCAAGTTTTTCAGTGGAACTTTATTTTTTTGATTGCCTATGTAATCGAACCGATAAGAGAAAATTATCGATGTGATCCAATTGACCTAAGCTCGCATGTGTTCCATGTGTTTCAGAATTAACGCCCTAAAAAAAAAAAATTTGACAGCTGACAGTTTAGAGTTTCTAAAATCGAACGTTACACGATAGAACACGAATGAATTTGAATACATAATGGGCCAAGAACTTAAAAAACAATATTTTTACTTATAAAATTAGAAAAATAATCGGTATTAATCGAGTTTTTAGTTGTATGAAGAAGTAAAACTAAACTATGTATTTAATTTCCTCAATTTGGTCATCAATAATAATGAAAATAAATTTTTGAACTAATAAATCAAAGTTATTGAGTCAGTTTTTTTTTATTTTTTAAATTTTTAATATTTTTTATATTTTTGTTAAAATTTTTTGTTTTTTATATTTTTGTATTTTTTATACTTTTTTTATATTTTATATTTTTTATATTTTTTATATTTTTTATATTTTTATATTTTTTATATTTTTTTATATTTTTTATATTTTTTATATTTTTTTATATTTTTTATATTTTTTATATTTTTTATATTTTTATATTTTTTATATTTTTATATATTTTTATATTTTTTATATTTTTATACTTTTTATATTTTTTATATTTTTTATATTTTTTTTTTTATAATTTTTTATATTTTTTATATTTTTTATATTTTTTATATTTTTATATTTTTATATTTTTTATATTTTTTATATTTTTTATATTTTTATATTTTTTATATTTTTTATATTTTTATATATTTTTATTTTTATATTTTTTATATTTTTATATTTTTTATATTTTTTATATTTTTTATATTTTTTATATTTTTTTTTTTTTATATTTTTTATATTTTTTATATTTTTTATATTTTTTTTATATTTTTATATTTTTTATATTTTTTATATTTTTTATATTTTTTATATTTTTATATTTTTTATATTTTTTATATTTTTTATATTTTTTTATTTTTTATATTTTTTATATTTTTATATTTTTTATATTTTTTATATTTTTTATATTTTTTATATTTTTATATTTTTTATATTTTTTATATTTTTTATATTTTTATATTTTTTATATTTTTTATATTTTTTATATTTTTTATATTTTTTATATTTTTTATATTTTTTATATTTTTATATTTTTATATTTTTTATATTTTTTATATTTTTTATATTTTTTATATTTTTTATATTTTTTATATTTTTTATATTTTTTATATTTTTATATATTTTATATTTTTTATATTTTTTATATTTTTATATTTTTTATATTTTTTATATTTTTTATATTTTTTATATTTTTTATATTTTTATATTTTTTTATATTTTTATACTTTTTATATTTTTTATATTTTTATATTTTTTGTATTTTTTGTATGTTTTGTATTTTTATATTTTTTATATATTTTTATATATTTTTACCTTCTTTTATATATTATATTTTTTTATATTTTTATATATTTTACATTCTTTATACTTTAACCAGAGTTTTGAACCGTTTTATTTTTAAAATGCACTTCAAAATAAATAAAATATTTAACATGGTCACCTTAATCAACAAACTTTTGGGTACAAGGCTAAGCCGAACCAGCAACCACTCTTTTAATAGATTAATTTTTCATACTTTAACCAATTTATATTTTTATATATTTGCGACAATCACAATCCCAGGCGTATTGGTTATCGCTCTGACGAGATTGCCAATTCTTTTTATGCTATGCAACAAACATTTTCACAACACTTACGCATACTAAAAATAAAAATTGAAATCTTAACAATTTAGAAGTCTGTTAGGTTTACAATGTTTGCTCTATGCCAAAATACACATGTCACTCCATGTAGTATCTAGTTTCAATTAGTTGCTTGAGCGATAAGATACAAAAAAATCAAGCCAAGGCAGTACGAAAAAAATAACACAAGAAAAAAAATGTTTTCCATTAATGCCCAACGGCAACAATATGTATCTTGTATCTATACGAGTACGGAGTAGTACGTCCGCTTAACAACTTATATGCTGCATATACGCTGCACGTTTAACTTTAATTCGATAATTAATTTAGACACCTTTTAAATTAAACAGATACAATTGTGGTTAAATAATTAATGAAAAGCAATTGTACAATTAAAAATACCAAAGAAATGTTTTTTTTTTTTTTTTTTTTTTGATATTGCCTAAAGTATTTTGCTTAATAATTAACATAATTAAAACGAAACTCATGCTTTTAAATATGTATAATCAAACTACGTAAAGGTTACGGTCATTACGTCATTGAGCTTTTGTGTTTATGTAAACTAACGAATCTTTTTTTTTTAAGTTGGCAACACAACACAACACAAATGCCGTTAATTATGTCGCAAATAGTAAGGAAATGAGTGAGATGAAGAAAAAATACTTTAAGAAGTCAGCTAGGAGCAAGGTCAAACTGATATTTACGTCAAACATTACGTACAATGATTTTTAATAAGAAACGTAAACTTACTGAAATATACAAATAAATCTGTGAACGTAATAAATTGGCTGTAAATATATACATACACGCACACACACAAAGACGCCATAGTCGCAACTTCCGTTTGAACTGCCATAATGAACTTCCGCTTTTTGGGGAATGTGTAATTTTTGCGCGTTTGTTTTAAAAAGCAAATATTAAGCTTGGAAATCAATCAAAGAAAAAAACCTTAAATGAGGTCGTCTAGAGCACCTTGACATTAAAACACACATTTCAAATTAACGACTAAATTTCATTTATTTTTTTTTTTTTTTGGAATAATTATCGAGCGTACATAAAAAATAATAATAATAAAATACTTTTCTGCTTTTGTAATTAGTTTCTTTTCTTTGATTTTGATTTTGTTATTTTTTTTAAGATAAGGTCAGCCACCCACATAAATAATACACAGCACACACTCGCTCGCTTGCTCGCTCTCTTTATCGCTCTTCACTCTTCAAATAACAATCTTATAAGTTAGTCATTGGCTGATTCATGCGACGATTCATAATACTATGCTGTCGCTCTCCATCCATAAAATTATCTAGGATCGTATATTTCTTTGGTACCGCATTAACCTTGACTGCCGCATTCACTGCTTGCACAGGTGCCTCCTTGACAATTGGTGTCGTTGGTGGTGTTGCCGGGGTCACCACTTGTGTACGCCATTCATAGATCGGTGGTCTTTGCTGCTGCTGCTGCTGTTTCTTGTAGCTTTAGCTGCAATGTTGCGCTGCTGATAAATATTTCGGTTGTGGGTGCGGTTGCAATGCTGGCGGACATGGTTTCTTGAATTTTAAGTTTGCGCGTTTGCTATAAACTTACTGCGGCAACGTTCTAAACACAACTGAGACCGCAATCGTCGTTGTATAGTACGCTTTTGTTGTGCGTCATCTGTTTTGTATGACGATCGTGTTACTTGCTGTTCTGATTCTGGTTATTATTATTCAACAACAGAAGTTATCTTGAAAATGCATACAAAGCAGCAAACTGAACACGTTGCGCTACATTTGGCAAGCGATAAGTAGCTGAAGCACAGCACGAACCAGTATTTTTCTTATATTTTTATTAATAAACAAAATCAAGCGCTTAAGTCTCAAATAATAACTTTGTTTGCCTTTTCACGTAAGCGTGTGCGCCCACGAAAAAATTATTAAAAATGTATCTTTTATTCAAAATGTATCTTTTATTTCAAATAGTACAAATAATAATAATAATAATGAAAAAAATTATTAAAATTTTGAGCACGCGGCTTAGGCTTCGGGCGTAAAATGAGCAACTGAAAATATATAAAATATATTCAAAAGCCATTCAACATACACACTTGAAATATTCGAAACAGCAGCAAAAAATTTTTTCAAGTGATTCATATAAATTTTATTGCATACGCTTAATTTCTTTGCAAAGTTGTTAAATTATTTTATTTGTTTTTTATTTTTTATATGCTGTGCTGTTCTTGAGATGACAGCAACAACAACAGCAGCAATATGTGACTCATTATACGCTACAGTTTTTTAAATATTTGTATTTAGTATTTATTTAGTTGGAGTTTCTTAAAGCAAATGTCTAAAAAAATTGTCTAAAAATATTTTTTTTTTTATCGTTTTTAAGATAAAGTTGTTTGTGCAGATTTTAGATGTTCTAGCATGTACCTGCGGCTTTGCTCGCGTTTGTTTTTTTTGCTTCTACTTTTCGACTTAATAAAAATTGGACCAATGGTTCCCAGCTCCAAATTCCGGAAATCCCTTGAACATGCCTTATTTATTCCAAAGATATGACTATCCAGTTTCAAGAGTCCATTAGGCCTCCGGTCAAAATTTTTCAAAGTCCAGCCTAACTGCTCCTTAATGATATATATGTACAGTAAAAATTTCAGCTTTCTATCTTTAGCCGTTTGACGATCGTCTGAAATCAGTCAGGCAGTTAGTCAAACAGTCAGTTAGGTGAAAGAGATTTATATAACATATATAGATAGGACCCTGATCCTGAAATCACATAATTTTGTGATTTACGTTTGAAATAAATTCGTACGAATTCAAAATGTTCGTATTCCGATAAACGTAAAAGCTATGTTTCATTTCCAAAACGTTTCTACGCACTGTATATGCTATCGGTTACAAATTAAAATGTTATCGATCTAACCAATTCGCAATTTCACAAAGTTTTCTGCTCCTTCATCTATTTTTTTTATTATTTTTGTAAGAAATTCAAGTTCTTTTCTATAGCTTCCATTCAACTTTATAGAGAAATGTTTTACTTAAAGTTTTGTTCTTAAAAATTGCCTAGCATGGTAAGCAAAATGATTCTAAGTAAAAATACCTTTTCAAGATTTCGACATAACGCATTTAGGCTGCTGGCAGAGTAAAAGCTAAAATCAAAGCGATAGGATATGCGATATCACAGGGTTGTATCTTTAGAGCTTTCACACAGAAAATTTTAAGCAGTGTTGTGTAGCGAAATACAACTCTGTGCTATGGCATGGCCTATTGCTTCGCTTTTAGCTTTTACTCTGCCAGCAGCATTATTATTCGAAATTGGAATTATAAATGATGAGACCCCATAAATCGATAGTTTATGTCTGCCTTGTTCAGTGCAGCTATTGGATTTTCATTGTAATAAATCGATAAATAAAAGTTCGAACTCAATCGATGTGATGAACATCCACTTTCTTAATCAACTCACTTTACTTTTTCAAAACGAGTTGAAATATATAACAGACCAAATAATTTTAAATAATCGGAACAATCTTTTTTGTTAAATAGTATACATTTACTTTGCCGATTTGAAATCGCAATTGCGAATTGCGATTTCTGGAACACCAAACGTTTGCGATTTGAGTATTAAAATTTTTGCAATTGCGATTACGGGAGCATGGTTAATTAATTTTATTAATTTCTACTAATTTTTTAAATACCAAATATCAAAAATATTTTTTATGTATGCCTTGCTACAATAGACAATTGAACGGACAGACGGACATGAGACCAACATTTGTTAAAGGAATTCTTAAGCGTCTTATACTATATATCGAGTAGTGATTTATTTAATACTACAAATGCTTTAGATCAAGTTAATGAAGATATATGTAATTGGCTATGTAGCGCATTTAAAAGTCGCATAGCTTTTAATTAAAACATTTTTATTTAATTTTGCATTGAACTTCATATGCGTTCGTTCGCTATAATCGAACAAATCAAAGCTGCGCTGATATTTTTACAATCGCTAAGCCGCAAAAGCAAAACAAAAATCAGCAGCAAAGTATATAAAAGCTTTCAATGCGCATACAGAAAGCAGCTTAAGCGCAGCGTTGTATTTTTTCGTAGTATTCGCTTGTTTTTAAGTACTTAACTACTTAACTACTAAAACGTAACTACTTAACTACTTACTACTTTTTTATGCTTTTGTACACTTGAAAAAAATGCAATGTGATTAAAAATTCAGCTGAATGCTATGTTTACGAACTTAAGTTTTATTTTTATGAATTTAAAGTTGATTTCTATTGCGCTTTTATTGATTATATATTCTGTTCATAGCTGTATAAGCTGATATTCCTCTATACAAATCGTTTTTGGGAGGGCTACTTTTTTTGAGACGTAACTCTTTGAGGGAAAGAACTCTTTTATTCGCTTAGTTTTGAAGTTATTGATCTGATATTCGAAACTTTTAGGCATAGCTTCTATCTACTCCACTGATGATCATAGATAAGCTATTCACAAATTCAACCTTCGGTCCTACCGATGTTTATGTTATTCCTTGTTTTTATACCCTTTCACAGTTTGTTTGACGGCAATAAAAACAATAGAAAAATATGATTCTTCTTTAATTTATAGCTTCCGATATAACCATTTCTATAACGATCAGTTTCTTTAATAAAAAATTATGTAATTTTTAAATCATTTAGAAAGTATTATTGAAACTGTGTCATAACAGTAGTGAAAGTGCAATAATACATCATAGGCAACTGCCACAATTGAAATATTATTAACATATTTTTCAAATAGATTTCAATAGCTAATAACATTTAATCAACTCAACGATTAATTTGTAATTCATTTTCAACAAATTGTGATACCTTTTTTTTTCATTTTTCTGACGACACAGATATTTTGCTTTCGCCTTTTCTTTGCATCGCTTCATCTGTTTGGTTAGCTTTTTTTAGAATGCTGCTTTATCGCTAATCTGATAAGATTATGACTGTCAAAATTTAAAGAGTCTCATATATATTCAAAAATAAATATAGTCTTAGCTTTGTATCACTTTGTTGTGATTATTTTCTATTTGTGATTTTTTTTCTAGTAACGAAGACAAACAAAAACAAAAATCATACAAAATAATGTTATCAAAATCGCAATAAAATACAACTTTCTCTAGTTTCTGTTATTTGGTTCGAATTTTATAAATATATATTTCTATCAGCCATGTTCTAGTAATCGTAAACATTTTGCGATTTACTTTTCAAATCGCAAATTTTTGTAAAATATTTTCGATTTCAAATCGGCAGAAATTAATTCAGTGAATTGATTGAAAAGTAAATGCTTTATATTACTTAAAGAAGGAACAGTTGACTTTTAAAAAATATTTTTATTTTATTCTGTGATATTTTTATAGTTCACTTTGTACCTTTTGATTTTTTCATTTCAATTTCTTCAAATTACTCATTCCCAAATTTAAAGAGTAGAGAGATTTAGTCAAAGCAACAAAAATTTGCGATTTATTAAGACCGATAACATTTTTAAATTTATATCCGATAGTATGTAACATTTTGGAAATGAACCATAACTTTTGCGTTTTCCAGAACGAATAATTTGAATTTGTTCGATTTTACTAAATCGTAAATTTCAATATTTTTGCGTTTATGGGATCATGGCTGCTTAATAAAGCATGTTTTGTATTGTATTATTCATCAATTACATTTTTTAATGAAAACATTAATATTTTGCACCACTGTACGAGTATGCATAAAAAGTGTAACCGAATTAAAACGAATTAAATGCGTTCTAAAAATACCAAAGTACAGCGTTGCCATAAGTGAATTATCTACTTTTCCAAACAAAGCATTTTAACCTTGAATTAAAATATATTTTTAAAATAATATTTGGAAAGCAACCTATTTAAAGAATTTGCTTTTTATTTATTTATAATAAATATGATTAATTACGCAAAACTGGTTCAGTATTTCATAAAATAAATGACGAATTCTCGTTTCGATGTGGGCGAAGTTCAAAATAAATTAAGATTTTAATTGCGTCTTAATATTTATATTTGACTTATTGCAACAGATTATTAAATTTTGCTATAAAATTTATTGACATAAACGTGGGTAAATGTGTATTTAATTATATTTAAATTTTTTTTTCAATATTCAATCAAGCGTTTCTAAATGTGTTCTTTAGGAAAATAAATATTTAATTAAAAAATATTTAAGTTTAGTATTGGTTTTTTACTATTAACAATATGTATTTTCTATATTTATTTAATTTTAAGTTTTTTATTATTTGTAATTTTTTTATTTTGTTTTTTTTCTTCCAAGATTTCACAATTTGCAGAAATTTTTCTTTAATTTATCAAAATTTCATAAATTCCATAAATTTTCCTATCGATATCCACTAAACTATTTCCTTGGTAAAAAAGAAAAGAATGAGTAACTTTAAAGATAATAGATACTCTCGAACTTCTATTAATGGTAGTCAAAAACCAAATAGAGTAAGGATGGGACCACTATAGTACCCATAAAAACCCAAAATTAATCGAAATCGTTTTTTTCGAAAAAAAAAAATAAATAAGACTGGTACTTCTGGGACCTACCTTGTAGTTAAGTTTCGACGTTAGTAAGTTTGCTTAATGCCTTATTAAATGGTCTATAATTATACTTGCATTATTGCCTTTTGAATGAAACCGGTTTGGGACTAATCGGTTTGATGGGTTCAACGTTAATTGAAACATTTTATAAAAAAAGTCAAAGTTATAAAAAATCCTAATAAAACTTAAGTAAAAATTATCACACGAGGAAAAAAAACGTAATTAAAAAATAATTCAAACAAGATAACAAGAAAAAAAAATCTGTTTTAATATTCGGAGTAAGATAGGTGTACGTGTACACAGTATGTTCAATAAATAAGGGGACTATTTTCAAAAACAAATTCCATACTACTTTTTCGGTATATGTTTAATAGACTCTCTAATAAAAAAAGTTTTCTGTGCTAAATCCAAAATATCTAAAAGTTTGTAACAAAGAAATCAAAATATCAGATATCTTATAGCAGCCAGACTTTGCATTTTAAAACATATACCAGTCCCAGAAAGTCAATGAACTTATTTCAAATTAGTAATTCGTATTTTCCAAGCATATGCATTCGTTTATATTCTTCTGAACAGACAAACATTTTGGGTCTACCCCAACAAAAAATATGTTTAATCGAAAGACTGATTTGAGTTGATATATTTTGAGTGACTTATTTTTGTGTAACAAAAGAACAACTGTCTTTTGGAAAAACAGAGTTCTAATACGGGAATTACCATTTTGGGGAATACCAATTAAAAAACTCTAAAAAAAGTGTGAACTTTAAAAAATTTAGATTTGAAATCATTGTTCTAAAAGATTAAACTGTTGGCATTGCTAACGCATTTCATTATCATAAAAATGTGTCATAGAGAATAATTGTTTATTTTTCTTTTTCTTGAAAGAAGAAAAATAAACAAGAACAAGTTTTAACTTTGGTAGAAGCGAAGCTGAAATACTCTTCAAATGAAACTTCGAATAGCTTAAATATGACAATCAATGGCGTAGATAGTATAAGCGGTGGGTAAGGGTGAATGTATCGATGCAACCCAAATACAGAAATGGAAATATAAAGTTGGGGTTGAATTTAAGTCTATGTGATTCTCATTAAAAACTAAAAGTAGGCGTGGTACCAGGCTTAGACATACAAGGCAACTAGTTCCAAAAAAAAACTTCGGTTTGGGTCGGCTCGCCGCGCTACAACCACGACCTTTTTCGCTGGACGTTATCGTAAGTGATCCACTTTTCATCTCCAGTCACCATCCACTTTAAAAATGGGTCAAGTTCGTTCCGTTTCAGCAGCGTATCACAAGCGTTTATGCGATCCAAAAAGATTTTTTTGCGTTAATTCGTGTGGCACCCAAACATCTAGCTTTTTTGAAATTCAATCTTCTGCAAATGGTTCAAAATGGCTGTTTGTCTTATACCCAGTTCCTGGCCCATCGAACGAGTGCTAACATGCCGGTCCACTTGGATGATTTCGATTATTTTATCGGTTTCTACCAGTATGGGGTACATCTTTGACCAACGCTGTGCAGTGCGAATCGTTACAGCATCGGGCCCATAAACTTCACATATTTTTCGGCCGCCTTCGTTAAATTTTTACCTCTCAGCTAGTAAAAACGTAAAATATGCCGAATTTCTTGCTTGGTGGACTCCATCTTTGGGCGCCTATAACTTGAGACTGAAACATATGATCACAACACAGTCAAAGAAACACTTGTTGCACAGGGTGTTCTCTTTAAATCGCCGTACAGGATGATCCGATGCGATTAGTACCACCTAAGAGTCGCCACCTTAGTAAAGAGTCGCCATGTATTGAAAAAATACGACATTACTTATTGACCAAGCCAATATTAGAAACTTAAGCTTTTCTCGACAATGTATTATTTCTATAACCCTAAAAGCATATCTTTTACAAGATCCGAATTACGGGTCGGACAAAAATTTTTTTTTTAAATCGAACCCAGCGTATTTCTTTCAGTAAATTTTCGACCCGTATTTGAAATTTCTAACTTATACCAAAAATTCCCGTTTAAAAAGAAAGCCTCATATATATAAAAATTTTCTATGGCTTCGAAATTACCTTCTTTAAAATCGTTGCAAAGTTTATAGCAAATTTATAGAACCATTTTATTTTTTAAAAACTCGCATTAATAATTCATTCAAATGCTTATCGCATTCGCGACAGAAGTCATAGAATGATGCACAATTATCTGTTTTTTTTTTGTTGTATCTATTTTATATGTTTTTCTCTGATAAGTGTGCCAAATAAGAATAAAGATATCAGTTCAGTATTTGCCTTTTTAGAGTTTGACCAAGTGACAATTGAATTATTTATGTGATTCAGACGCGGTTGCAGTTTTTTTTTTTTTTTTTAGATGAGTTTGGGATGGGTTGGGTTGGGTCGAAGTCAATTCAAGTCAACTGAGTTATTCTAAACGCAAGCGTTGTACACTTGTCACCGACGCCAACACTATATGACTTTATGTGGTTTGACAGTAAAAACAGATACAACAACAACAAAAACTACTTGTTTATGTATGAAATTTTTGTATCTGTGTGCTTAAGTAATAAAAAAATAATAAACAATAAATTCTGATTCTAAATGTAAAAACGCGCGTGCCAATTTGATTGCTCATACAAAAAAAAAAAATTTTAATTGCTTTGATCATTTTTTTTTTTTTGTCTTTATGTTTGATTTAATCGTATAGTTTATATAGATTATTATTTTGATATATCGAAGGGAAATAGGTGCAATTTAATAATTATAGTAATTGAGCGCGCGATTTGTGAGTCAATAATTGTTGTGTTCAATAATTGAGCGGTGGGGGTAGGGTTGATTAAATAAAATAATTTTTTTTTTGCTTGGCAGGCTTTTAGAAATATACAAAAATAAAGGAGTGGAATACGAGATTTTTATTTTAGGGTTGCAATGGCAATAATAGTTTAAAGGCAAATTCATGCTCAAATGTATCTAGATACTTTTTAGTAATTGTATCTTTTTCTCTCTCTCTCTCCCCACGTCTTTACAGAATAGTCACTTTGATAATGCTACCGTTGTGAAGGCGCCACTCTTTCCGGCCGGATCTCTTTACAAAGGAACAATTGGAAAACGGCGCTGTTGTATTTCATATTATCGGCGTCTTTATTTGTTTGTTGGTGTGTTGGCCGTTGGCGGGGGTTTTTTTTTCGTGCCTTCCCGGAAGGTATTAAAAGGAAGACTTAACTTATGGGGTAGGCTTTGCGGGGTTAATTTCTTGGGTCGTTGGGGTGGGGGGCCTTATATTAAAAAGTATTGTTGGTGTTGTTTTAGCATTCGATGATGTTGGCGTCGGTGCGATTGTTGGTGCTTGAGCCGTCTTCAACATTCTATTTGTGATCGGCATGTGTGCGCTCTTCTCGCGCACCGTACTATCGCTTACCTGGTGGCCACTGTTCCGCGATTGTTCGTTCTACAGCATCAGCCTGCTGGTGTTGATCTACTTTTTCCGCGACAATCGCATCTTCTGGTGGGAGGCCCTCATCCTGTTTACCATCTACATTGCCTATGTGGCCTTCATGAAGTGGAACGTTCAGGTGGAACATTGCGTCAAGAAGATGATTACCAAAAACAAGGTGACTCGCGTCAGAAGTACAGATCAACTTATGCCAGCAGTAAGTAGTTAAATATTGCTAATAAAAAAATTTGAAAAAATTTTTTGAAAAAAAAATAATAAAAAAAAAAAAATAAAAAAATTTTAAATTTAATTTTAATTTAAAAAGAAATTCTTTAAAAAAATTAACCCACCCAATATTCTCAAGATTTTAGATATATATATTTTACTATTTTTGGTTTTTGTTTTATTTGTTTGAAAAATGGTTGAAACATAAACAGGTATATTTTAAAAAAGTTTTAAATTTTTTTTTTTTTTAATAATAGTTTTAAAGTTATATTTTTTTTTTTTTTTTTTTTTTTTTTTTTTTTAAAAAAAAAAAAAATTATTTATTTTTTTTTTCAACATGTTTTTTTCTTAAATAATTATTATTTTTTTTTTATTATTTTTTTTGTTTTTTATTTTAATTTCTTTTTTATTTATTTTTTTTTTTTTTTTTTTTTTTTTGGTTAATTATAAATTTTTTTTTTTTTTTTTATTTAAATTTAATTGCCCTCAAAAATGAAAAAGCCACTCCCTCCCTTTCAAAAAAAAAAAAAAAAAAATGCATTCTATGTCATTTTCCCTTGTCACACTCAGTACACCACTTCCGCTTCCTGTCATCATACTACGCCATGAATGTCAATCGCACTCAATAGTTGCAGCACAGTATTATCTTTGATATTTACACACAGATTCAATTCAATTCAATCAATTCATCAATTTCATTTAAAAAAAAAATATTTCTTTTTTTTTGTTAGAAATGAAATAGTATCTTTTCAAAAGCTTTTGAATATATTTTTACATTTTTCAGATATTTTTTTATGCAGGTAAAAAAAAAAAAAAACAACGAATTTCTTCTTTTTTTTTTTTTTTTTTTTTGTGAACAGAGCGGAACAAAATGAATATCAAAATGACATGCATACATATATTATTTCAGATTTATTTACTTTTTATAGTAGTTATATACGAGTCTATTGTAAACATAATATATATATTTTCCCATTATAGTGAAACGTCACGCAAACAAATATTTTTTATTAAAAAAAAAAAAAGTTCTTTAGGTTATGAAATGCAGCGTTACAAATCATCTATTAAATATCTCAACTGAGTTAGCAGTTTGGTGTTCTTATAAGAAGGTTTTGTACTCAGCAGCTGTCTCTTTCTATTTTGCTTACATATTTTGCTCAGTTTTATTAATTTAGTATAAAAATAAACTGTAGTGCGAAGAGTACAATTTGTATGACTATCTCTTTCTGGCATTCTAAAAATATGTAAGCAAACAGAAGCGGAATTGTGCACCTTTATAGCAAAAAAAAACAAGAAAGAGTGCCCTGTAACCAATCTTTATGTATCTTTAGTTAAGTCTTATCTAAGTTTGCTACTACTACTTTATCGTATTGGATTTTCATACAATCACTCAAAAATGGAGAAATTTGTATGGGGGCTATATTCCAAAAATGTATTTGATCCTACCCATTTTGGGATCCAACAAAGCCATAATTTATACTAAATTTAAAGTTCCTAGGATAAGAAACAAACAAGTTTTTATGCAAAAGCCCTTAATTTTTGGAATGGATTTGTTTGGGGTCTACCCCTTAAAATGGTACTAGATAAAAAACCGTTTGTAAGTGACTTCAAGATTGCTCAGGAGAGTTATTTCTTATAGTCTCTGAGAAAATCGTTTTCATACGGCAGATAGCATGACAGACGGACGGACATAGATCTCAGAACGACACTCTAAGAAAAAGAATATATGGGGTTCCTAGAATAAGAAACAAACAATTTTTTATGCAAAAATCCCCCTAATTTTGGGATGAATTTGTTGGGGGGTACCCTTAAAATGGTACTAGATAAAAAACCGTTTGTAAGTGACTTCAACATTGCTCAGGAGAGTTTCAAATATGGTGACCTTATTTCTTATAGTCTCTGAGAAAATCGTTTTCATACGGCAGATAGCATGACAGACGGACGGACAGACGGATGAACAGACGGACGGACAGACCGGCATAGATCTAGAACGACACTCCTAACAAAGCTGATAAAGAATATATGGGGTGTTCCATGCCCTTTATACCCCTTGGGTACAGGGTAAAAAAAAATAATTTATTGATTTTTTAACAGAGCTCCCGTTTTGCAGTTTCCATATACTTTTTTTAGCGATCTAGTCACATAATTTAGCGCACCTATGATCCTGCGGAGCTGTTTGCTCTGGAACCGCTGCAGGATTTCGATGTTAGACTCAGCTGCCGTCCCCCAGAGTTGGCTGCCATAGTTCCAAATGGGCTTAAGTAGCGCTTTGTAGAGCAGAACTTTGTTACAAGTGCTCAGCTCAGATCTACTGCCGAGTAGCCAGTTCAATTTAGCTAACTTTAGGTTTAGCTGCTTTCATTTGGCCTCCAAAAGACCTTAGCAGCTTAGGCCTGTCAAGGATGAAGCCCAGGCATGTCCAGCTGCATGTGGACGACTTCAAAAAGCCTCCGAGCAGTCCGCGTTTTTGCAATGCAGCGCATGTCACCACTACTGAGAAAATAGTATACATAAACAATTTATTTCTCCCAAGTTGTCTTTTCGCTGCGCAGTTAGTGAAGACTTAATCACTCTTGGTCCATTACTTATATTAAGCAAAAAGTCTACTTGTAAAAAAGGACTTAATAAAAGGTCTTTAAGGGGTTATATACAGTTAGGAGGTCGAAAAAAGACATTTTTCAAGAATTTTTGTAAGCAAACTATTTGGTTTATTGATTTGAAACTTGGCAGGTATATTATGACAACCTTTAACTATATTCACATATGTTTTACTGCCAAAAAATAATTATCGGGAACGTTGATATTGCCACTTTTGCAGAGGTCCGCAAAAAAAGGCCTTTTGCGGTGTGCACGATATCTCTGGACTGGATCATCCAAAATTCAAATACCAAATAGATTTCATTAATATAATAAATAATCTAGTGATTAATCGAAGGAATAGGCAAAAAAAGTTTTTTTGACAAAATGGCGGCTACTCAAAGTTAAAAGTTCGATTTTCGACCAAAATTCCGCTCTTTAATTGTTTATAAAAATAAGAAATTTTTATCGGATGGGGAAATCCTTCGATTAATTACTAAAAAATATAGTTAAGAAGCTTGTGTAAAAATTTCAGACCGATCGGTTAAGCCGTTTCTGAGAAATCTTACACACCGACTTTGAAAACATGGTTTCGAGAAAAACGCGTTTAAAGTTTTAAAAGCCCTTTTACTTTACTGCGAGATCTCTCGGCGCGCCTTCACTAATGTGTCTATAACTTCGAAAATATTCGTCGGATCGACTTGAAATTTTGTGTGTGTATACTCAGATATATATATATTAAGAAAATGAAAAAAAAAAAATAAATTTTTGAAAATTCTAACTGTATATAACCCCTTAAAAAAGGACTAGAAAATAAGGACTTAAAAATAGAACATTTACCTTTACCCAATTTTTCTTCCATTGCCTTATAACTGTTCTCACATATACATATATACATCAGTCGTAGAAGTATAATTCGAATGTTTTTTCGGGCCCAGTGTGCTATTATAGCCTCAGTTCAAACAATACTAAGGTTAGTGAGACTTGTTTCGACTTCGAAAAAAAAAGGCTAAAAGTCAAATCAAATTTATTGAATATCTTATTTTATCTTAAATTTAGCAAAATTTACCAAATCAGCAATTTTTTTTTTTTTTTTTTTTGAATTTTTTTTTCTTTATCAGCTGTAATACAATAATTCAATCTGAACACAAAATACACAAAAAAAAAAATCTTAGCTAGAATATCAATAAAACTGCACAACAAACAACAAAGGCTTGAAGAACATCCCAAATGTATAGCATAGATATTCATGTTATTTTTGTTGTTGTTGTTGTTGTGGTTGTTGAGCCAAAAAACAAATCTCTTTTTTAGCACACTTGGGACTTCCTTAATTAGGTGCGATGCCATAATTTGATTGAGAAAATGATTTTTCGCAACATGCGTTATGGCTGTCGAACATATCCGTTTGCCATTTGCTATTAGGCCCCAATGCTGAGCGTTTCACTCTGATAGTTTGAAGGCAAATGTTGTATGTAGTTTTATGTATTCAAGCAAGAATATATCGAAACCGGAAATTAGTTTTGATGCCTCCTCGTACAATACATGTCGAAAAATATATACCACAGAGTTTGTAGTATTTCTTTTTTTTTTTTTTCGGTAGCCCCAATTTTTTTTTTTGTTTTTTTTTTTTTTTTTGTATACCTCAGCGCACTTTAACGAGAAAAACTTATTTACGGTTTTGTCTGTGTGCATATGAAGTGCTTTGTTTATTATATAAATATGTATATACTATATATATTTTGTGGTATGCGTATATAGCAACCCCCTCAAGGAATGCACACACACACATACAGGCAGGCAAGCTGACGCAATGGCGCGCGAGGCAAACAACGCGTTTGTTTGTTGTTTTTCAGCTTCCGTTTCCGGTGGCATTATTTCGTTAGCATAGTTGTCCTTGAGCAATGTGCGTTATTTGCGTAAAAGTGTGTATGTGTGTGTTGGTGTTTTCTATTATTTCAAGTCGCATTATTTGCTGTTTTTATCATTTAACTTAACGATTTTCCTGCACAGCCCGCCAGTCAGTCAATGGCTCCTACTCTGCCTGCCTTTGTTCTCAATTCAAAGTGTTTGCTCCTTACACCATTATTATTTCTCTATCCCAAAAATTTTATTCATTTTCATCTTCTTCTTCTCCTTCTGCTTTTGTGTGCTGCGCTTTCCCGCAAAAGTCTATTTTTATTGCCTGCCAAACAAATTTTCTTCGAAATGTTTTTTACTCACGATTCGCTCGCTCGCTCGCTCGCATGCCTGCCTGAATTTTATGCTTGAAATATTTAACGCATTCCCGCAGGACTCTTCTATGCTATGAGTGCGCCTCAATTATACTCTATATACTATAAAGGTCCCGAGTGTCTTTTTTGGACATGCGAATTACGCTAGAAGAAAAATAATAAAGAACCAAAAATACAGAAGAAGTAGAAAAAAAAAAAAGAATAAGTAAGCAATGAAAAATTGTGTATATACATTTTATCGTTTATAATGCAGATAACTCACATTTCTTTATTTATTTATTTCATTTTTTTTTTCGTTTTACTCGGCATCTTCCATTTAGCTGCTATTTCGACAAAAAAATTCGCTATCGTTTATTATAGTACTTTTTTTTTTTTTTTTTTTTTTTTTGAATAGCTTTAGTCTCCTCTAGTTTTTGTTTGTTTGTGGGCGGGGTTAGGAGGTGTTGGTAACTGCTCGCAGATAAGTAAAGTGCCTTTTATAAGACGAAAATGTTGTCAAGATATGCATCGGAATAAATATTTATAGAAATAGCCACGCTTACGCTACGCTTAGTGAGATAAGTTGAAATATTTTAAGCTTTACACGCTGCGACTTGTGCGTCTTCTCACGTTTTCCATTACATACTTCTCTGATATGGTTTGAATTAAGAGTTTACTAAATATAATAAAATTTTTTATGAAATAAAAAACGTGAAAATTGAAGTATCGATAATTGTCTCAGTGTTGAAAAAAATATCGAAAGTCGATATTAAAAAGTATCGATATGATATTTCTCCCAGCACTAGTATCAGATTAAAAGATCTTAATGATCCGGCTAAAATCTCGTTTTGTAAAATAATTTTGTCATCAATCGATACTCTAAGAAGTATGTTAAAGCTTAATACTATTCTAGACCATATACATGGTTTTGTTTTGAAAAGAAAATATTGTTCAACATGCGTCCAAATTAAAAGCGACTGAAGCAAACTTAGAAAGTATTTTTTCAAGAAATATTTACATACCATTCTGGATAAGCACCTTAGTTGAAATTCTTGAAATCAGCGTTTCTAAGTTTTAAATTTTTTAATGCTTTCTAATGTAAATCAGATTCAGAAATTTTATGGTGTTTTACAGAAAAAAAATATCCACAAAAAAATTTGAGCTTCCTAAAGCAATATTTTTTAAAATAAAATTATAAAATATGGAAAAGTTATGTGTCGGACCATTTTAAAATATTTGTTCAATCCGGACCAGATTTTTTTGTATATCGAATTTGATGTTTATAGATTATAGTAAAAAAAGTTTTAATACAAATTCCCTAAAAATTTAGGTTGGTTCTTGTGGAATCTTGGTAGAAAAAAGTTGGGTTAAAGATATCTTAAGAGTGTTCTGGAAAATTTCTAGTACTTATTGTACCCAGGATTATAGATATTACACGTTGAACAGACGGCGTATATGGCTGCTTCTGGGTGTACATACAGGCGACCCAAGCCCCATCGTTTTGTAAAAAAAACATATTTGCTGTATTTTCTTTACCACAGTTTGCTCTAATCTATCTATATCTATACAAAATAGAAAAAATGTTTCTATGTCCGCTATGGACTTTCAAACCCTCCAACCGATGAGTTCCAAACCGGTAACATTTCAAAGGCAACAATGCAAGTATAATTATGGACCGCTAAAACAATGCATTTGGCACCTTCGATTCATTCATGTAGTCGATTTTTGACTTTTCAATAAAACACATTTTTTTTTTATGTTTTTATACAATCCCTACATATTTTGGTCTTGCTGCAATAAAAAAAAAACAGCAGATTCCGAACGGAAAAGAGCCGAAAGAGCAGCCAACACGCTCGTACAACGTAGTAGCACACGCCGTGTATACGCTAGTACTGAATAGTACTTAAAAACATTATGTAAGCAAAATAGAAAGAGATAGCTTTTGTATATTACAACTTCTATAGTAGCAACATGCTCCGAATTGTCATAACTTTTTTCTAATAGGCAAGACTCTCTAAAAAAAAAAAAAGTGATTTGCAAGTGGGTCTCCGATCTTTTTGTAACTTAGGCGAGATATTTTCAAGCATAAAAGAATTTTGAAAAATTTTCAAAATTACGTCTTGAAAACAAAGTAATGCTTTTTTTAAAAAAAATTATATATTTTTTAAACTGTTGCATGAATAAAATTTAATATAAATTACAGGCAATGTAGTAAATTTAATAAAGTTTTTTTTTGTAGTAGTATGAAAAAAAAAAAACTTCAAAATTTTCAACAAAAAATATTCAAAAACATTTTCCAAATGATTTTTAGGGAATTTGGCCAGTTTCTTTGATTTCTTATTTCTTCACCTTTTGCGAAAAAATGTTTTTACCCAATTGGGAGCAAGTACATTCATAAATAATTACTATTTTAAAAAAAAAAAATCGAAAAAAATCGATTAGTTTGTATGGGGGGCTATACCTAAAAATGGGCGTGGCACTCTCATTTTCGAACTTAACCTAGTCGTTGCCGAAAAAGCTTAATTTTAAAATTTCAGCCCAATATCTTTATATAATCATCGAATAAATCGCATAGCAACAAACAGACGGACAGATGGACGGACGGACAGACAGACGGACATGGCTAGATCTATTCGTCTCATCGAGCTGATCAAGAATATATATACTTTATGGGGTCTCCGATGCCTCCTTCAATGCATTACAAACTTTTGGACAAACTGAATATACCCGTTTATACTATGTGTAACGGGTATAAAAAGAAAATTATTTAGACTTTTATAGTTCTCGAGATATTGTAATTTTATTGAGAGCGTGCAACGTTCTATGTATTTCAGCTATTTGGGAAACTTTTAAAGCAGCCCATTTTTAGTTAAACACAAGCTCTCAATTTGAATGTTGGTTTTATTTTATTTATATATAGTATATATATATTTTTCATTTATTAACGCGACCGCCTTCAGGCGTGCGTATGAAGTTTATTAATGATGCAGTCATTTACTAAAGTCTGTTTCCAAGTGGATATATTTTGAGATATGACATACTTATATACATATTAAGTACGTAGAAGGCATGCAAAATCTCACATACAAATGTTATAAATTCTTATACCGAAAAAATGTGTATTTATTCTTGGCATTTTGTCTGGCCACAAAAAAACACGTCATCAAATATTGGATATATTTTATTTAACAATATTAATAGTAAATAAAATGAATACCTCTAATAATTTACTATTAAAAAACAATAGAATTTGCGGTTAAACTAATGCACGCTCATCACTGTTACACATGTTTCCTAGACCACATTCATAATGATTAATCCAAATAGTGTAATAGTTTCCATTGAAAAAAATCTGAGATGCTTTGGGGCTTTTATAGTTAATTAAGTACTTTTAATTGTTATAATTATTATTAACAATTTGTTTAATTATTACATTCATTCTTATTGAAACTAAACAGTTGTAACGCCAATAAATTCATCATTGAAATTTTTACCATCATAATACAAATGCGCACTTGTCACATGGCATTTTTCGACATTGTCCCAGGCTTTATCATAGACCACTACATGATGATGATGTTGCTCCTTTAGCTCGGTTTCTTTTACTGCTCCAATAGTAAAACTTTTATACGACTCTGGTGTAAAAGATTTTTCACGATTTTTACGTTTTAGACAGGCCAATATGCAGCAATGTAATCCCAGATAGGTTCCAGCAAAGAGAAATGCAAATAATATTGCCATTCCGGTGCTATTTAACATATTAGCCGGCTTAACGATCCACCATATTATTGGAAATAATATAAACCAATATGCGCAGAAAAATAGAAGTAAAATTATATTTCCACGCGAACAAATTCTTCGACGTTCATACGACATATTTTTGCTTTTGTTATGAAGCCTGCGACAATGCTTTCTGTACTAAATTCAAATAAATGTTTTTATGCAAAACGCGGTTTCAATTATTCTTGATTTTATTGCTGCTTAGAAAAATGCGATAAAAACAAAAAGGAATTCCTAAGAACAATATTTTCATATATATAATTTTTATACCATGTACTGAAAGGGTATATTGAGTTTGTGCGAGTGTATGTAACAGACAGAAGGAGGCTAGATAGACACTATAAAGTATATATATTCTTGATCAGCATTATTAGAGGAATCGATCTAGCTATGTCTGTCCGTCTGTCTGTCCTGCTGTCTGTCGTATAAGAGAGATAATCTCGGAGATAGGGCTACTATATTTGAAACTTAGACTCTCCTGTGCCGTCAAGTGTTGACCCATTTTAAGGAGTACCCCCATAAAAATCTACCACAAAATTTTGGGCTTTTACATAAAAATGTTATTGTTTCTTATTCTAGGAACTCTAAATGTAGTATAAATTATGCCTATGATAGTCCCAATAAAATATCGCAACATGGGTACGACCAACAAAATTTTAGCTATAGCCCCCATACAAAAATATACCCTATTTTTTTAGGTTTTTGTATAAAAATTCAATACAATGAGGAATGTTAGTAAGATCAGACTTAACTTAAGCAAATCAAGTTTGGATACAGCGTATCTTGCAGTCGACTTCAGCATTCTTTCTTGTTTTTTATTTTATATATTTTTATTTTTGTGGCCTTTCAAGCGCTCTTTATCGAATTCTGTGTTTCAGATGAAATACCTTATCGCGTATATAAAAATAATTATGTTTTCATATTATGCTGCATAAAATTTCATTGAAAAATATTTGTTTTAGCTTTGTATATTTTTTTTTTTATAAAAATACTTTTTATATATTTCAACACTATCGAATGAAATATTTTAACTCAGAATTAATTGTAATAAAATTCCATTAAGTTTAGTATAGGCACTCTTTATCAGGGTTGCAAACCATTACTTTGGCAGCGGTTTGCCATAATTTCACGAATCGGTTTTGCATCTGAGTCGAACCTTGGTTCGATTCGGTTTGAGCGAAAAATTTTAGTTCGAAAAAAAAAAAAAAAAAAAAAAGAAAGAACGCTGCAATCTTGTATGCTTGGCTATGATATACTCAGTACAACAGATGGGGATGGGCCGTGTTAGTCCGACCCAACACGAAAAATTATTTTTAATAAAGGCCAGCCCAGCCCGACACGAACTATTGAAAAGCCCAGCACGATGTCTTGTTAATGGTTTTGCGAAAAGATTAAAACTTGGTAAACATTTTACAAAATTCAAAATCTTGGTATAACTCTGCATGGGGGCTGGATGTTCTGTGGCTCTGACTAGATTTTGGATTTTATTATAAGCAGTAAAAAAGTTGTTCATACAAAATGCAAAAAAATGGTGTATATTTGTGTGGGTATACCTAAATTTGATCTTACATAAACTGATGTTTTTTTGTGACTAATTTGTACTACATTTTGTGTTCCAAATTTTGGGCAAAGAAATTTATATGCAAAAACTTCAAATTTTGGTGTAGATCTGTATAGGGGTACCCCTTAAAATGGGAACTCAAGAGAGTTTAAAATTCGAGGATTGTTGTTCTACAGCTTATAGTCCGCGAGATAATCAATTTTATATGGGAGACATCAGAACAGACAGACAGACGGACAGCAAGACAAGCAGACACCCATAGCTATATCGACTCTCCTTTAAATGCTGATCCAATTAAAATTTACTGGTACTTATTTTACTTAATAAGTTCTATCATGCATGTACACTTTGGGTACAGGGTTTAAAAATTATTTAGTGTATTCACACATCAACTTCTTAGAAGTATAACGGAATAATTTTCTGATTTGAGCAAACATTTTAGTAAGAAAAATTATTTTGTTGGTTAATTAAAGTTCTTAAAATTAATCTTTTGAAAATTTCAAATGGAATAACAAAATTTCTGTGCAACAAAATTGTGCTTAATAATTCAGCATTCTCGAGACAAGCATAATGCACCAACGGCGAATTTCAAGCAAAATTTTTTGGAGAGGTAGATCGGGACAGCATTTAAAATGTCTTAGTGATTATTAAATTCCTGAAGTTTTTGATATTTTGTCATAAACGCAAGTGGTGCTGTACTCTGACTCTATCCCTTTCTATCTTGCTTCTCTATTGTGTCATAAGAAATGTAAATCTTGCGCTGTCGCTCTACAGCTCCAAAACTTTATGGCGAATAACGTTTTAATTTCCTCTTTCTCTCTTTCGTTTTAACGCTCTCAGCTAAATTATGGTGAAATTATACAAAACAATTTCACCAGTTACAACGTTTTAAAATTTCACCATATGTGCAATAATTTCTCTTCTTTAGAAAATAAAACCTAATCTTTTAATCTAAGAAAATTTAATTTTCACATTTTTAATAATTAAAACATTAAAATTAACAAAATGAAGCATTATAATAACGCAATCCTTTATAAATTTATGCGATCTTAAGAGTGATGCATGACAAATTTTAAATTGACGTCATGCAACCAAATGTGCATTTAGTATACTCGAATAATACTTCAATTTGGCCTTGAAATAAAATAATTTCACTTCTTAAGTTACCACACTATTTGATGGAATATCAACAGATTTCGCAGCTGCTAAGATGCTTTTAAAAATTGAAAGTGATGTGAATCATCACAATATGAAATATAAAATAATCATTCCATAATATGAATATTTGCTTTTTTCATTTGTAATGTTGAAAATATTTAACTTTTATTATGTCACAATTAAAATTAATATTTCGTATTTTACTTTCTTGGATATTAGTTTATATATGAAATATTTACTTGATTTTTCTTAAGGTTTTTAGAGTCGATGGCTTATGTTATTGAAAAACTTCAGATAAAACAATATATAATCTTGAAAACTATTATTTCGAAGAAATTTGGCTCTTATAATAAACCTTAACAGAATACAACCAACATTTTTCCGGGGAACAAGAAAGAAGACCACAAGAGCATGAATATGATTTTCCAGCAAAAATATATTCAATTGAAATTGGGGTAATTCCCTTTTTAAATATTGTTGTTGGTTTAGTGTACTATGCATCTTCCATTTATTTCTATTCGTTTAATATCAAGATAGGCATTTATGTAAAATGTGTCATGGATTTATGTATGCAAACTAAATATGGAAATGCTCCGTGCTAACTCGAGACGACACTAAAAATATATTCTCCATAAATTATCAAAAAAAAAAAAAAATTGAAGAAGATCAAAAAAAAAAAAACCAATATGGGACAAGACCACAAGGCATGAATGGTCCCATCTTCTCTTATTAAAAAAATAGACAATGGAAAGTGCCCATCTGCATGTATTGCATGACTCATAACTAGAAGTAGGTATGCGAAGTTGACTTAGTGAGTTAATGGTTTGGTTCAAGTTCAAGTTTCGGCTGTTCAAAGAAAAAATTAAGCGTGGATAACCTAAACTTAATCCAGGGTATAGGAGTCACCATTTAAAATTAACTGATAAAAAAAAAAATACGGGGTTCATATTTTCGATATAGTACGATCCTTGGGGTTGGGAGCATAAACATTTTATTAAAATTTCTTTTTCCCTAATGTATACCCTGTGCCCAAATATGGTTTAGTATTCTACCGCTGTTTCTTTCTATTTTGCTTATATGTTTTGTTGAGTTTTATGTAGCATGATAGCAAACTGTGGTGAAAAGCGTATACGGAATAAGTTTATCTCACTCTAGCCTTCAACAAACCTATACAACAAAACGTAGAATGTTAAAATTATGTAAGCAAAACAATGCCGAATACTACATCTCTTATAATTGTAACATGCCCTATACCCAAAGCATAAACATGAGAATGTAAGTAACTGGCAGTAGGAGACATGATGTATACCATATTCTTGTTCAGCAACGATATTTGTATCGATTTTGTTATGCCCGTCCGTCCCTTCGTTAGTCTTTTTATCCGACAATCTGTCTGTTCAGTAAAAATGAAGCTAGAAACTCTATATACCCTGGTTAATTTTCAAATAATTTAAACTCTATGAAAAAATAATTCTTTATTATATCGTACCACAAAAATAATTTTATTGCTTGAACTTTTCTAAAGAAATGCATCTTTCCAATGCAAATTATTTGGCCAATAATTTTTGAAGTTGAAATTCATTTTATTTGAATTTTTTTAAGCATTTCAAAAAATTTGTTAATAATTAATTACATATAAAAATGAAATACAGCAAAATAATAGAAAAATGCAACAACAAAATAGATTTTTTTCTAAGTCTTTATATACATTTTTTGAAATTTAATATATGCACGCCTGACGCCATAAATGGGAAATATTGCATTTATCAAGCGACACACGTGTAGTCACTTTGAAAAATTACATATAACATCGAAATCCCAGAATAATTTTACAAGATATTGGATAGCAGCATTTTGACGTTGTTGTTAGAAAACCTGTTACGAAAAAACCCAGTTTTGAAAATAACACAAAAACAATAACAAATGTAAATAGAAATGAGTCATACGAAAGACGTGTTTTGAAATCGTTTGTATATATCGATGACGAGGTATATTATTGAAGGTGCTAGAAATGCAAAATAATAATAATTAAAATAATATTGAAGTCATACATAAATGGTTTATAAGACATGTTAATTTGTTGTTGTAAACAATTAGAAAACTACTGGGAAAAATTATAAAAAAAAGATACTTTTGTAAACAAGATACTTTTGCTGAAAAAATAAATTATAAAAAAAAAAGATACTTTTGTATTTTTATATATATTTTGTTATTGTTTTTATTTATATTTTATATATTTTAACATTTTATTTTATTTGTTTTAATTTTTATACAAATTTTTAAAATATAAATTAATTATATTTATTTTTGACAAAAATATTTATTATTATTTATTTTTTAAATAAGCACATAAATCACTTAATTTTAAATAATTTGCTAATAAACTTAAAAAAAAAAAAACATTTCAATTTAATTATTATTCGCATTAGAACAGCGAAACATATAAATTGCTTGATTTGGAATTTAATTACTATTTTGTTTTTTTTAATAATTTCTTATTTTTATTCGTTTATTTTTTATATTTTTTATATAATTTAAATGACTTAAGTCTTTGGTTCTCACATAATACACTTAAAAAAATTTTAATATAAATTAGCTATACTTTATAAATATGGTATGTGTTAGTTACAATTTAGATACAAAGTATCTTTAGAAAAGTATCTGTATGCATATGCAATGTATCTATAAGCATTGAAGTATCTTTTTTGGCATAATGCAGCTGCATGTTATCCAAACCGTCATATCACAGTTGTCTTATATGGTATATTGAGTGGGTATGGTATATATTTCTTTTAAAATTCTATTTTGTTCCCATTGGCGGCAATACAAATTGCTTACGCATACCATAGACCGGTGTTGTTGGTGTTGATCTTGCACTCGATGTACCCGCTATAAGATCCGGACGTGGATGCATGCTTATGCCAGGACGTCTTTGAAATTTCGGTGTTGCTGGCGGTGGTGGTGGTGCTGGCTTACGTATACAATATTCTGTTATTTTTGTATTTAATGGTCTTATTGGACTAGCGCCATGTACACCCGGCAGCGTATCCGATTCATAGCCACTATTTGTTCGCGATAATAAACGATGTTGCTGTAAACTTGGACTGCCAATATGTTGTAGATTACGTCTTGAAGTTAATATTTCATGTGATTTAGCACGTTTCATTGTCAGCTTACGCCTTGGGGCATCTACTTCGTCCACGGTTGATACTGCTGTATACATTTGATCCAAATTATTTAGGGATTTACTATGATTTAAATCGTCTTGACTTAAACCACTTTCCGGATCGAGACGCATTTGTTTAAGATTATTAAACATTTTTATATCGCAAACTTTACACTTCATATAGGACCACAATATTATGCGATACATAATCATATAGGCGACTATCATGGCAACTAGGAAAATTGCATATTTACTGACAACATCGCTGAAATTGTTTAGATCCAATGTTAGCCATTTTTGTTGTTTGGCATATTCATGTGCATAGGGCACCAGCACAAGCCAATAAACGACGAATGTAAATAGTTCTATAATGCGTTTTTGAAACATTTCACTTGAATTATTTTTTCGAATATTTTTTTCGTTAAATAAATTCACTTTAAGTTTATTTATTTTATTTATTTATTTATTTTGTTGTTGTTCATCTAGACGCGTGCGTTCATTTAATGTGCATTAAATGCTTTGTTGCATCGGTTATATTTAAGAAGTCGCGCTCACGACGTTATGTTCGTTCGTTCGCGTTTTATATAAAATTAATCACAGATCGCGTTTATTATTTTCTTCTTCTTCTTGTATTATGTGCATGGGTAAAGCGTTAAATCACTACTAAGGCGACGCGCTGCTAAAACAGGCTTTAAGTAACTTATTGTAAAAAATAAAAAAAAACACTCGGATCGGGGCTTTGAGTTGTTTTATTATTGTCTTCGTTTTTTTTACATTTTATTGTTAATGTGACAAAAAAAAAAAAAAAAAAAACATTATAATCCGATTTTTTGTTGTTGTTGCCAATATATGGTATATATATATATGCAAATTGCAGTTATCACAAGTTATCTTCGAAAATCAACATCATTCGAGAATCCAAAATATACTCGGAATTTGACGTCGATTTTCTTGGAACGCTCGTTTCGGTATTGACGAGTGCTGTCGTCAATATTTTGGATTGATTTCACTCAGGTAGACAACTAGGAGCGTAAGTAACACGAACATGTTACGAGTTTGCTACTACTTATTCGTGCATGGCTTCGTTATTTTTTTTATTTTAATTTATAATTTTATATTATTAAAAAATATTGTTTTTTTTAGTTTGAAAGAGACATAAAATTTTTTTTTTTTTGTTTTTTTTTTTTTTTTTTTTTTTTTTTTTTTTTTTTTTTTTTGTTTTTTATTTATTTTTTTTTTTTTTTTTTTTTTTTCTTTTACATTTTTTTTTTTTTTTTTTTAAAATTTTTTTAAATTACCCTTTACAAAAAATTTTTTTTTTTTAAAAATTTTTTAAAAAATATTTAAAAAGGCTTTTTTTCCCATAATCTATTTTATTTCCCTACCTTCCCCCTTGAGTGGGTTGGCAAAACATTATTCTTTAAAAAAAAATATAAATATAACAAAAATAATCATTTAATCTAACAGTTTATATTATTATGTTGTTTAAGGAATTTAGCTTCGGTTCAGTGTTTCCTTGTTTTTTTACTTATTGTCCTTAGCATTTGCATTAACTCGTAGCTATCGATATCAAGGCCTACTAAATATGTATAAAAATTGCTTGCATTTATTAATTCCCAATAATTTATGTAGTATAAGTATTTGTCTTTAGTAGGTGCTGCTTTTAAGAACAACAGTTCAACGCTAACGCAAACGCTAATACCAGTGAAAACGTAACATAAGTTAAACATTCAATATAAAAAAAAAAAATTTCATGAGCTTTTAATGGTATTACTTTCTTAGGCTTCAATTCCGAAAATATGGCTGAAATCCAAACTTCATTTTTGAAGACTCCTTTATATTAGAGATGAGCATGGGCCGAAACCGAAGCTTGAATACCTGTCACACGTATTTTTAAATAGTTTATGTGTCATCATCAGTTGCTTAGTTAGGAATTCGAGATGGAATGGAATGGGGACAATGGGTCAACTTAAGCTTAGACAAAATATTGGTATCAAATTTTAAGCTAAAAATATAGATATTCAGAAAAAAGTTCTAAAATAATCGATAAGTTTGTGTGGGGCCTATGCCTAAAAAAAGGGCGTGGCACCTTGTTTCTATCCAATTTGAAGTCAATACATTCCTAAATTATAACCATTGTCATACAAACATTTTAAAATGGGCGTTAATTTTGTATGGGAGACTTATCTTAAAATGGGCGTGTCACATTTATTTTGACATAAATGATTTTGTCTAATTTTGAGTGCATAGATGCATAAATAATACCTATTTTCATACAAAAATTGGAAAATGGCGGTCATTTTGTATAGGGGCTATACCCAATAATGGGCGTGTCGCTACCACTTTCAATCTTAACCTAGTAGTTTCCGAGAAATGCTTAGTTTTTTTCAGCTAAATATGTCCAGTAGTCTCCGAGTAAATCGCATTGAAATAAACTGATTGAAAGACAGATGAACAGACAGACGGACATGGCTAGATACGTTTTTCGAGAACACATATAGTATATCCAGCAATAGGTACTGCAGGTCGAATAATTATCAGTCAGCTAACTAGTTTACTTCCTATAAAATCTGCCGAACCGACATTGGAACAACATTAGAGCTGGAACACAATCGATGACACTATTGAGATTATCGAAGTTTTTTTTTAAAATTTTTTTTTCCTATTACACTAGGTTACAAATTTGCTTTGTCGAAGCTTTGGACTCCATGTCTATTCCCATATAGATTCCAAAAATGTTCACGAAAAAGATTATCCAAATCGGACTAAAAGTTACAAATTTTTTAAGTAATAATTAAAATGTGACAAATATCGAACTATCCATACTCTAGATTTGCATTAATTCCCAAAAAAACAAAAGCTTTTCGAAGGTAACTCGAGAGCAAACCTTAGAAAATTTTTAGGCCATTTTTGGAATCAACGACCTAACAAACATGCGAAAAGATCTATAAGAATCCAGAACCTTTCTAACTGTTAACTAGCGTTATCGATAATATCGATGTTTTCTCATTTTTTTAACAATCGAGGACATTGATGTTTAATTTTGAGTTCTTGTTTAATTAATGCTACTCAATTCTTATAAACTTCTTGAACTGCCCTCGCGCTTTTATTCGTATTATTATTAAATCAGTTATTCGATCGATTTCACAAAATTGTGATCCAATCAGCGTTGCAGGTGTATTGGAAACCGCATAATAATCGAGCAACTGGAAGTATTTGGCTTGAGTGATTTTTGAGTGATAATTTAAACTCAAAATTGCATTTGAGCGCTATTCAAGCGTTTTAAATTCAATTTGCATATCTTAAGTCATTTCAAAATTTTTCAAGTTGATTTCGTTTATTCACCTGTTAGCAGCATGACTCTGCACAGATTCTGCAGCACACAAAAAAAAAAAAAAAGGTTTCAAAAAATTTTCGAAATTAATTATGATGAGTCAGTTTGCGTTTAAATAATTTATTGTATAATTAAGCGATTAGCTGTTCATGATGATGATGAACGTTCGAAATTTTTTTTGTAACAAAAGAATGTCTTAGGTGTGTGATTTCATCGTTTTAAAATAATTCGATATTTAATTTGCAATAGATGATGCATTTTTCAAATAAAATAAAATATATTAATTATTTATTAGTTACTTAGCTAAATGTCATTGAACTTGACATTCAAAAAAAAAAAAAATATTACACGATCATCTGCCAATTGTTCTGGCATTAAAAATATTTAGCGGTTTGTTTTTGTTTTTATTTATTGGCTTCGTAGAAGAGTTTATGAGTCTTCTCACGTCAGTTTTTCAAGCAGAAAAATACCCTATAAACCATTGTGTTGTTTTTGGTTTATGGTTTTATATTGTGGCAATTCTCATCTACAACAACAAAGTTTATAATTATTTGTGGATAAACGGATGCTATTATTATAATTATTGTAGTTTCACATTGGCACGAGCATTGGCGTCAGTCAGTTTAAAATTTTCTGATTTCTGATGTGAACGGAACTGATTGGGTGCAACAGCTTACCAAACTAGCGACTGTCCGTCTGTCTGTCTGTCTGTCCGTCTGTCTGTCTGCTATGACAAATGATCGTGAAACTAGTCATTTGTCGGTTTATATTATTTTTTTTTTTGTTTACTTATCGAACTTGATCAAAAGCTTCTCTTCTACTGTAAATTGTGGTTTTATATTTTGGTTTTATATTTTTCGCAAATAGAAAACCTGTTTTTTTTTTTTTTGTTCGCGGCTCGTGCCTAACCGCTGAGTAAACACAACAAATTGTGTGACATTTGCATATGTTTTTTGTTGTTTTTATCTTAGCACGCTTTAACAACTTCGAAAAACAGGTGTAGTATATATTTTATTTGGGAAGCTATAATAAATAACTAAATAAAAACAAATACGGCAATAATACATTAAAAACAAATTAGTTTTTAAACAAATCCAATTAAAAAAAACTTAGCGAGACTATTTTTCACAAATAAATTAATTAAAAAACAATAATAAATATTTTATGAAGTTCGTTGAAATAGAAATGTTTATGCATTTTAGCGAATTATTTATAGAAATATAAAAATTATCTAAAAATAGAAAAAAAGATTAATTAATGCATTTACGATCATATTTTGTTTCTATTTAAGAGTAGTCATATTAGAACGATCAATGATATAAACTATTGTGGAATTATAAAGGTGGTGTCAAGCGAAAGAATGGTACCATGCAAACTGAGAGCAAAAAAGACAGCTTACTTTTACTTCTTTCCTTGCATAACAATGAAATACGCCTAAGGTTGGTACGCAACACAATGAGAGAGCAAGAGCGCTTAACATAAGCTTGTATAATTGAAACATGATATTAACTAATTATGGCTTTATTAAAAAAAAAAAAATATTGTAAAACAGATTAATTTATCGAAGGTTTTTTTTTTGCCATCAAAAAGTTGCTAACTTAGTTTTTATAAGTAGCAACTAGAAAAAAGTTTAACATTTGACCCAGATAAAAGCTACACAGGGCAAAAAAAAAAACAAGAATATTGTGTTTATGATAAACACTTCCGTTATCAAATGGAAACGGGTTTTCTAAAAACAAGCACAATGTTCTCATTTCAAGAACAACTTAATTTAGGTTTGAATTTTTCAAGAACATTTGCTTGAATGAATAAATTACAAGTTTTCTTGACATAAACTCATTTTTTTTCTTAATACAAACACAAAGAAAAACAACGAAACGGTAACTTTGGTAAAAACCGAGGGCTTAAATAGTAATAGGTATGAGTTGAAGTCAATGGTCCGAATGGGGCTATAACTAAAAATGGGCGTGACACCTTGGTTTCTAAATTGAAAGACAATAAAGTGTGTTTTTACTCAATTTAGAGAGAATATATTAAAAAATTGTATGGGGCCAAACTTAAAAATAGGTGTGATTTTGATATTGGAGAACATAAAAATAGTTTTTAAACAATTTGAAGTAAATACATTCAAAAAAAAATAGTTTTTTTTCATAAAAAAATTTGTATGGCTTCTATACTTCAGAGTGGGCATGGTGATCTGAAATCGTCATAGAAAAGAATAACTTGCAAGTTTTAAAACTAAGCGAATGAAATATCTTGCAACAGACAGACAGACAGACGGACATTACTTGATTCGTCTCGTCTTGCTGATCATTAATAATTTTTAGGGTCTACGATGCATCTTTTTAATGCGTTACAAACTTTCTGCATAAATGATAATGTCACTGGTATAAAACGATGTTTCTTTATTCAAGAACGTTTGTGCTTGATACAAGAATGTTTGTTTTTAAAACAAGAACGTTTTTTCTTGATACAAGAATGTTTGTTTTTGATACAAGAACGTTTATTCTTGATACAAGAACATTTTATCTTGATACAAGAACGTATGTTTTTAATTTAAGAACGTTTGTTTGTTTGCATAGAAAAAAAATCTGTATACAAAAAAATTTATAGTAAAATAAATTTGTCAAAAAAAAATTTGTATACAAAAAATACTTGATACAAAGTTTGAAAGTAAAAAAAAATGTAATATAGTAAATAGTTATTTACTTAGTGATCGAAGAATATGACAAAGTTAATATATTTGCTAATAAAACATTTCACAATTTGTTTACGAATAAAGAAAGAAAATAAATTATGATATTTAACACCTTTAAAAGGTTCCGCAAATTGCGTTAATAGTTCACATATAAATGAATCATTTAAAAATATGTTAAAAGAGCATTTATTGTGGCTACAAAATCAGGGCATTTGGATATATATTTCATCTAATAAATTATCTTTAAAAAAAATTAAAATTCCATTTTCTACAATTTTAATTTAATTTTTCTACATATGCGAAATTTTTTTTTTAAAGTATCTGCATCTTTAAATACAAGAAAAGATATATCTTTTGTTTAAGATACATTTTGGCTGTACAATAATTTTAATTTAATTATACAAATACATGCCTAAAATTAGCCCAGAAAGATTTAGTAACTGTTTACGTTATGCATAAATAATTTACCAAATTTAGCAAATAATAAATTATTCAAATCTCTTCGGTTATATTTATCAATCAAAGCCTCCTAGTCAAGACAAGTCAACAAATTTAGAGACTAATATTTAGCATTAGACACAAATAGAAAATGTTTACATTGAATAAACTTTTTGATTATTCATGAGCACTGGGAAGCATCGTTTAGTCATAATTTGCAGAGAAGAGTTTCAAATAAATAAATTCAAAGAACACTCTTTACGTCACTTTAGCGTCACACACGGCTTTTGTTGCAAATCTGAATCAAATTAAATTTGTATTTATGTTTTTTTTTTTTTAAATAGGTTTTTCATCACTAATGACAAATTTTTGAATAATTTATTATTTTTATATACTCTGTTTCTCTTGTTTATAGAATTTTTAGATATATTGGTGAATTGCATTAAGAGTTTAAAAAATAACACCTAAGGCCACCACATATTCTTCTGTTTATTTTTGTCTTAAGTAGGCTTATGAGAACTTAAATATCATATTTGGTACTATAACAATGGCTATGAGTACTGCACTTGCGATTGTGACGTACTTCGCTGATGATATTACTGAATTAACCTGAAGAAGCTATGCAGTTGCGCATGCGGAAGCAAATAGAAACAAACAAAGTTAACAGTCGATCGACTTAGCGAGTGATGAAAGCTATGAGCTGTACTGATAAGAAAATGCAATACACCGTTTGACAATTTAAATGAACCGTATATATTGGAATGGTACTTATTTTGAAATCGTGATTAAGTTCAAGAGTTTTCCAAATATGGAGGTTGAGTTATTTATATGATCTTATATTCGATGTCTCATATGGATCCTAAAATTTAAAAGAGAGTTACAGAGCTTCAATATGTATCAAATATTACGTAAATGATGACAAATGTTTTTGTATCAAGAACAAACGATCGTGTATGTAACTTCACATTCTACACGGTAAAACTGTACAGCGGAACTGTTTATGACGCAGTTCTGACCTCTACTACGATGCACAGCATCTTTGGGATTCAGGGTAAACATATGTGATATGCTAATCGAAAAAGCTGCCACAGATGTGGTTCATGTCTCGAACTAAAGAACACAGTTTTTCGAACCTTAGTGCATCAAAAATTCATTTGATTTTAATTGTTACCACTCATACTTGCAAAATTTGTAAAATATTCGATTTCTCGAGCTCTCAGATACTATTGTGGGCGACAATTTATCTCTGAACTCCAAGTGGCCTATGAATTATTTTCCAAAATCTTATAAATCATGCCATTATATGCCTCAGAAGATTGAGAAACCTTTTTTAAAATTCTTGATAATCTAATATCTTAAATTTTTCGCAAGCTATAGATTCGGGCAGGGTTCTCAGCTGTTTAAAGTTCGTACCTAAAAGACTTGAATGTGAAAAAACTTTCCAGCTATACTATCTTCCAGGGAGAAATTCACAATATACAATGAAATTTATTTCCTCGTAAGCCACATCTTCTGTCTAAAAGAATCCTTATCTATAATCTATGTCAATGTTGTCACAAAAATTTAGAATAAAATAGTTGTCACGAAAATAAGGTGGAAAATCTCTGTTTTTTGTTTTGTTGGTTTTGATTCAATTGAAAAAGAAAGTGCTCTGAACTTTTTTGGTATTATTCCCAGATATTATATGAAATTTAAAAAAAATAGTAAGCTTTCAGCCATTTATGGGCTTCCGTATAAATTCAATTCACTCAAAAGCAGTGAACAAATCAGATACGTTTTCTCTATTTTCGTTTGGAGCTCAAACTACGCCATAGCTTCCATTACAACTACAATTCTCATCTTCAATTAAAAAATACCTTAGAACTACAACATATATTATTGTATATTAAATTTCTAAATCGTTCGTGTAACTATTTAGAAATTTAATTGAATCTGAATAAAATTTTTTAAATTTTTTGCAAGTTGTACGAGTACCTTTGCAGTAACATTGCAAATTACATATCAATCAAATGTTGTCTACTAACCCGGATCTACACTGAGTAATATGTGTTAATTAGTTTTCAATTTACACAGTTTTCGAATACTCGGTAGGTCGTTTACAAAGACAAAAGCTTTATAATATATAAATTCTTTTTTTTTTTTTTTTTTTGCTAAAATCACACACATCAAATGTCAGGCACAATGCTTTACAACTCATTGCGACGTATTCAGGTATTCAAAAGTTACAACAAATGCCTTTGACATGCATAAACTTTTTGAAAAAGGATGTTGAACATTAGAGGAATTTCCGTAAAATGCTTCCGTTGATGTTGATGTTGCAAATAAAATGGAGACTGAGGCAAACGAATGAGAGTGCCAGGCTAAAAAGCATAAAAGCATTCAAAGCAAAATTATGATATGTGATTCTCTTTCTGTATTTGTGGCATAAAATGCTGGAAAAAATATAATTAAATATATTAATCGTTTTATAATTAAAATTTTTATATTGCCGGTATAAATATACCATTTTACGCTTTGGTTACAGCGTATAGAAATTGTAGATGGCTCGGGGATTTATAAATTTAGAAAGTAAAGCAAATTAATGATTACACTAGGCTTTAAAAAAACAGCAGTAATAAACAATATGCGTCATAATATTTAAATCAGCTGAAACTTGTATCCATTGTAGTGTAGGAAGGTGATCTAGATTGTGGTTTTTGAGACGCCTTCCGCTTATGTTAATAGAAGTAGCTCAGATGAGCAAGATAATGAATAAATGACAGCGATAATTAGAATTTTGTAGTTTGATCGATGTTTAACAAAATTTAATCTAATTTCGGAACAAATCATCTATAATACTTTTATTTTAATACATTTAGCTCAGCGATTTTCCAAAATTTTTTTTATCATTTTCAAATAATAGGCTTTTTTAAGGTCATAAGAGATCTTACCATCGAGATATTTTATACATACTTCGGAACATGTTTTATTTTTATACCCAACCCTTAATATATTCAGATCTCATAACCTATTGATGGTCACACTTTTGCAGTTTAAACTTTCAGAACAAATTGTTTGGATTGTTGTGCTGTTTTTGAGTGGTATTGCTGAGTTCAGGATTTGTCTACATTCACAAATTATGTCTGACAAATGGCTTCGTAGAATATTACACTCTTGTTAAGATGAGACCACGCTTACATCTAAACTAATATTATAAAGAGGAGATGTTTGTTTGTTTGTTTGAAACGAGTAGGCTCCGAAACTACTGGACCGATTTAAAAAATTCTTTCACCGTTGGCAAGTTACACTACTCACACTATTTTTGGGTTTTTTTAGAATTCAGGTGAGCAACAAGGCGGGATTTTGAAAAATTTTGACCCGGGCCTAATGGGGGCCTTGAAACTGGAGAAGCCAAATATTTGAATCAAAAAGACGTTAAAAAATTTATTTATTTTTGGTTTTTTTTTAGAATTCAGGTGAGCAACAAGACGGGATTTTGTAAAATTTTGACCCGGGGCCTAATGGGGGGCCTTGAAACCGGAAAAAACCATATCTTTGGAATGAATAGACGTAGAGACATGAAACAGGGCTCATTTTAAAGATGATTAAAAAACCATTTTTGGCGTTCAAAGTGTTCAAGGGATTTCCGAAATTTGGACCTGGGACCCATATGTGGACCTAATATAGATTTTTTTGACAAATTTTTTTTTTTTTTATTACAGTTGAGCACTTAGACGGTATTTTAGAAAATTTTGACTTGGGGCGTAATGGGAGACTTTGAAAAAAAGTAATATCTTTGGATTGCATAGACGTACAGACTTGAAACTGGGTGCATTTGTCGTGTTTATGGAATTTTTTCAACAATTTATTTTATTTAGCCACCAAATAGAAGCAAAAAGAAAAGCGAGCAAAGCCGCGGGTACATGCTAGTTCCATATGAATCAGCTTTATTAAATTCAATACAGTCGAAGGGCAAGCTTACATAAAGAGGCATCATAAACCCCATAAAGATGCCACATATTCTTACATCAAAAAATTGTTCGTGTATCTGTCTCAGGAATTATAAAAGAGAGAGATACTCAATTTGATATAAAATACTCGTGATGTGTCCTATATCGAACTATCCAAAATACACTGTCTTTGCTCGGATGACTTAATACGTTCTTTTTCGATATTTTTGTGGTCTCGAAAAACCCTGTCTTGCTCTGATGACGCTTTAAGTTCTTTTCCAATATTTTGTGCAACCAGCCATCTTATCACCATATGGGGGCCGCGATGCATAGCATATGACCGGTTCCTGATCGATGTGACAATACTGTAAAAATTCCATAAAGATCGGTCCAATATAGGAACATACATTTATTATACATGCTCACTTTTTATATATGTAGATTATGTTTCTTACCTATTTTTTTCACCAACTATCCGGATTTTGTTTGTCTAATTTAATTATTTAGAAAAATAAATGTTCCAATGATGAGATGAAATCTATTAGTAAAAATACGATTAATTTTAGTATCGGTTATAAGGGCCACGCCACCCGCTCAGCCCATTTTTCTAAAACTACATACATCCTAGCTTAGAAAAAGGACCAAAACATTCAAATCTACAAAATTTCATTGAAATCGGCTGAGTTGTTTTGGAAATATTCGATAAATTTATGATCGATTCTATGGGAGCCACGCACACCAACCCATTTAGGGGTATGAAAAATAGTTTACGTTCTATTCTCAGACCTATTGAAAACACAGACCGTTACTGAAGTATTGTTACAAACACTGTGACACTATATATATAAGATGATAAAAGCATTATATTTAAAACTCTTCACCTAAGAACTCCTTGCACTGTGCTACATTTAATCTAAGTCCTCAATGCAATTTTTTTTTGCATTAAAAACTTTTCAATCAAAAAAATTGTACGCATTTCAAATTATTTTACCAAAAAAAAAAAAATTGTACAATGTCAAGTGTTATAATTACATCACTGATGTGCCATGAACTTGAAAACTGTTAAATCGCTGCGCTTCCAATCCCGAAAGTATGCAATTAAGTTTATTAAAATTTATATTTTATGCATATAAAACAAAACAAAAAAAAAAATATAAAGAAAAAATACTACAATACATCAACACACACACACACATACACACACAAAATGTGCGCATAAATATTTATAACCACAAAATTTTTATTTATTTTTGTCGTAATTTTTTTTCTAGCTTTTTTGCAATGCCAGCGTAACCACCCAACTAAAAAAAAATAAAAAAAATAAAATAAAATGTTAAATATGCGAGAAAAAAGAATTTTCTGCTTGGTAAAAAAAAAAACCCATAATTAATTATTCCCCAACGTCTACATTAAACATTAATTAGCAGCGAATTGTAATTAAAAACACACTTGTGTGTATTTTTCACAACTTCGCCGCGAGTTTTTTTTTTTTAATCACTTTTCTCTCTTTCGCTCTTAATTTTGGGGTTCTTTTCACAGCTGTCATTTCTCGTGGCATATTTGTATATATCATGCTATCTCATTCTAACGCATTATCAGTGTGCCAATTAAAGTTGCTGCGGCTGCCATTTTGCGTGTGAGTAAATGAGTGTGTGTATGTATGTGTGTGCATCTTTCGAAAAGGCACAGGTATGCCTCCAATGTTTATTTTTTTGTTAATGCCTTTTAATAAGCGTTTTCAAACAACGTCAACGCCGCTTTTAATATAAAAAAAAAAAAAATTTCGCACATTGAATTTCCGGCTGTGACAAAGTTTTAATTAGACGAATTTCCTTTACAACTTTCACCTTTGATAATTTGTTGGCGTATGCATGTGTGCGTGTGTGTGTGTGTATTAAAAAGATTTTCGTATATCTACAATGGACCGATTTAAACGTGTTTAAACTTTTTCAGTTTGTGTGATTAATTTTTCGTTACACCTTCGAAAAGTTTAACTTTAATTTAAATGAAAAAAAAAAAGCGATTTACATAATCCGATTTCACGTTTCAGCAACGTTATTAGTAACGTTTCGGCAGTTTGCAGGTTGAGTCATCCATGTGTGCCTAATAAAAGCATTGTATCAACCTACACACAGCATTGGCACAACCTGCAGATCCTTTTGGTAAAAACCAGCGCTGCAAACCACAAAAAAATTGGCAGTAGCTCGGTTCAGTGGTTCTCGATGATCTTGAACCGCTGTTTCGGGTCACGAAACGGTTTTTTGTAAGTGCTGAACCATGGTTCGGTTCGGATCAAATGGTTCAAGTAACGCAAAAATGATTCATTTGTTTTAGCTTACAGATTTAATAGAAATAAATAATATAATTCCTAAATCGTTTTAATCAGTCCTCCCATTTTTTTTTAAGTATCTCTTTACTAAATAGTTTACCTATTTAGTCTGTCATTACATTTTCAAAAAACGCCAAATGTATGACTTACAATTGGCATTCATATGGTAATTATCAAACAAAATTTTGTTTTAAATGCCGCCATTATGGCAGCTGTTACTGCTGCGAAGTATGAGATACTTTGACGAACGAACGGATAGACAGACAGACAAACAACTACATAGAAAGAGGCACAAGCAAACGTAAAATCTAAGCAGTCAGTTTAAGTCAGACAACGTGACGTATGAGTAGTGCCTTTGATATTCTGTATTAGCTGCACGCCATTTTCTTTAGTGATTTTTTTTTTTTTTTTTGCTTTCAAGCGGGGCGTAACGTCTACAAAAAAATAAAACTGTTTGCTCATTTATGACCTTCAAAAGTTTAAAAACAAATTCAAAGAACTACCTTGCTGGGTGCACTCTGTGGCATATTGACTATGCCGATTTTCATGAACTAGAAGAGTCCTCTAGATAAGTCTTAAAAAAAAAAACATTTTTTAACCTAAGAACAGAATTAAACTTGACATTATTTCTTCATTTCTCTTCACTAGCTATGGATTTAGGTAGTCTCTGCAGACTTACTATACAATCAGAGAATAAATAAATAGCGAAATAGTTTTATATGGGTACTACACATGATGCAATAAAATCAGGTGAAGTACTCCGGAAAATTGGTGAATTGTATTTACAACAATTTCACCACGACAGAAGAGTACGTGAAATTTGGTGAAAGAGATAGTAAGCAGAAAAATTTATATTTATGAGGTGAAATTATGTAAATTCACCATAACATGCATACTCATCAAAATTTGTTACCAAATTAGAAAGAGACAGTAGCGAAATATGTCACCTGATTTATTAGTCTCAAGGGTACAACCTATATATCTAAGGGGAATGATAATTTAGTACCTTTCTGAACAAAAATTAAACATTTATTTTATTTTCTTCATTTAGCTCAACTTAATTACTTCACCATTTTTCCAATTTTTGTTAACTTTTCAGGATAATTCTTTAAAGGTTTCTCTTACTGTCAAAGCATTTTTAGGGAAATAGTCGCATGTGTCTAAATTCAGGGAATATGCTGAAAGGGGCTGTTAGTAAGTGGCCAAATTTATTAAGTTTTGCCATGGAGACTGCAACTGAACTATCTACATTTTTTGGGTTTGTGGAGCAACACTCTTTTCTCCACAAATTCAATCCTCTTTTGCTTTAAATCAGTCCAAGAGCTCTGAATATTAGTCGCTTCCCAAAGTTTCTCCACTTCTTCAACTGGTGTTCGAAAGCTGAAAATTTAAAGTTGTTTTCCCCGATTTCTATATTTTTTTGATCTATGATTTTAGAATATAACGGCTTCGATTACTCAATGTTGCTTAAATCTGAATCTTATCTGGAATTGTTCTGGAACTAATCTGAAACTGTTTCAAACATTTACATCACTTTGATTTCGTTAAAAAAAAATATTGAAAAATATTCAGCGCATTGCTGGCAGAATTTCTTCAATTTTTTTTTCTATTTCTGCACAAAGATAGATTATTGTAATAAAAAAAAAAAACATTTATATTATAATTACAATTAAGTATTATAAATAAAAAATAATCAATAAATATTCTTTGCTGAAATTATGATATTGAATTATTATTATTATTTTTTCTTTTTCTTCATTATTATTATTATTGATTGAAAGCTTCAGTCACGCTTTTTCATGCTTCAATGTTGGCGTTTATAAAAAAAACTGCCTACTCTACTGCACAAAGAAATAGGCAAATAGGCCATGCATTCCTTGATTCCGCATGAAGGTTAAAATGCACAGCACCAATAGAACAGAATCAAGCAAAAAATTATTTAAAAAAAAAAATTAAACAAATTTGTTGGCAAAATAAAAGTTTTGATTCATTTGCTCCGCTCTGAATTATTAATTTTATGCAATTGAAAAAAGTTTCTATTTCAAAAAAAAAAAAAAAATGGAATTTGAAGAACTTTTTATTTTTGAAATAAACTTTTTATTTAATAATTTTGAATTTTTAATTTATTAATACGTTAGCTATCATCAATCATTCATAAATTAAATCAATAAATAGTTTAACTTAGTTAGAACAATTAAGTTACATATGTCATAAAATTGCGCATTTATTTCTAAATAATACAATAATTTTCTAGTTCAAGTTTTTATTTAAAAAAAAAAAAAAAAAAAATTGTTTATTTATGTTACAGGTGTCACTAATTAAAAATTAATATTAATTGTCTTCATGACACATGACAACAAATTGTTTTACGTATATCATATAGTACTCTGTCTAATTGACAGCATTTTTATATTTTTGTAACAATTATAACAAATTTATTCGCTATTTGATCTATATTGCTCACTAGATCTGCTAAACTAGCGATAGTTTTGCGATCGATAGTATCGATTATTTTTAACGTTACTATCGATAACATTGTTTAAGACAAAATTTGACTAATACTATCGATACTTTCTTCGATTAAAATATTAATAACGGAACGTATTGGAAATGAAACGTATCGATAAAAAAAAGAGCCTTTGCGATTTCTGGAAAACGAATAATTCGTATGATTTTATTAAAATCGCAAAAGTAAGTGATTACAGCTGGAAGAACTCCACTATAAAGCTGTTGCTTTCTTAATCAGCATAGCTAAAAATCTCAGTAATTTGTAATTATTAGTTTATTTTATATAAAATGTCTCAAAACAATTTTTTTAATGTACAGTTAAGCACTAACGAGAAGTTAAATATATTAAGTAACTTCCAGTTAGTGTTTAACGAGATAAATAAAAAATAGGCAAAAATTAAAAATTTAAAAATAACTCTAAGCCCCATTATCAAGTCTCAATAACAGATTGCAAAACGCTAAAAACAAGATAAACAAGGTCCTTTCTGATGTCGTTTACGGCATTGAAACATATTAAAAACGAAAAAAAATACTTTTGAGAATAAGAATAAGGGTTCTCAAGTTCAAGATGCTAATATTTGAAAGTTTTTTGATATATTTGAACCGATAAAGTTTAACGAGTTTGAGTTTATCGGTTTACTACATTATATAGTATGACCACCCTAAATGTGAACCTTTTGCATACAGGGAATGTCACTCAAATCTCCAGTAAATCTCCGGTCGATTGCTTAGCAAATCTCTAATAAAAACCGTCGGTGTCATAGAACTTCAAATGATGTAAAAAAGGTTTCAAGTAATATTGAACGTGAAGTCAATTAAATTATAAATTCCAATCCTACAAATTATCGATGGTACCAGCAAGCAGCATTTTTCTACTTTGATTTATAAGTTAAAGTGATTTATAGTCTACCGATATCTACAAAAAAACAATACATCGACTATCGATTATTGAATTTATTGCTAATTTCCCACCTCTAACACTCATACATTTGTTATGTTAATATTTTACATAAATAGTTTTCATTTTTCGAGGTTGTTTAACATTAAATTTATGACAACATTAATAATAATTTTCATTTCACTTAAATTAGAACTCAACATGCAATTACTAATCTAATCAAAATAAACCCCGAAAAATAGCTATTCTATTTATTCGTTTAGAATTTTCGTGAAATTTTAAACTTCAAAAGAAAAATGTTTCTGCTAATTAAACTTATTCAATTAAAGCCAATGTTTTTAAAGTTATATTTTACTAAACCTCTAACAAATCTCTAGCAAAAACTTAAGCGATTTGACAAAAGAGATTTGTGTGACACACCAAATAAGCTATAAAAGAAATGACAGCATATTATGTTCCAGAAATACTAGCTTAGGCGCAACTTGTAGAACTACAAACTTCAACTCGAGCTCTTTTGGTGTATCTCTACGACTTTATAATAAATACTACTTTATCGAACGTGTTCCCAAATTCGAAATTTGTAAAATTGTTTTTACGTTTAAATAAATGACAAATTTTGAAAATTTTAATGTTTAATTTTTATAAATCAACTACTCAAGCAGCTCAAGTGTAATTAATTTGACTTTGCAAATTTTTCAAACGTAAAACTCAAAATCCTAGTGATTTCGAATATGAGAACACGTTTGTATATTACTCTCAATGGCTTCCTATATCTTTAATTTAGTTTTTAATTAATAAATTTTAATCTCTCATTCATAAAATAGTTCATTTCAAAAAACTTGCTCTTCGCTTTCAAGCCAAAAAAAAAAAAAAAATAACACACATATAAACTACATACATATACATACAAACATATTTACATAATAAATAAATAATAAATATATATAATTTTTTTTTTTAGAAAATCTTAGTGAGGTGCTTTGCATTAATTTGCGCTTTTATATATTTTTTTTTTCACACTTTTTGTTTCGATACATCCCAATGCGTTCTATAAAAAATCTTTATTTACTTTTCCCACACTTTTTTTTTTCTTTAAATAATACAAAAAGCATCTTAAAATGTACGAAACTATTTATTTAGTATTTTTTCCTTTTTTTCTTTCTATAATCTAAACTAAAAACCTTTTTTAATTTCTCAAACTAAATATTTTTTTACAAATAATATTTTTTTTTTTTAGTGAAGGCAAAATGAAAAATACAACAAAACTTCCCACTGCGCTTTAACTAATACAAAAATTCTTAATAATATACAAAAATAAAATGACAAATCTTGTATGTATAAAAAAAAAAAAAAAAAAAAAAAAAAAAAATGAAAAAAAAAAATGGTTCTCTTTGTAAATTCTAAGAAAATTCTAAAAGCGAAAAATTTTATGGTTTTAACTTTTAATGTATAATGTATTTGGTTCTCTAATTTTTCTATATTCTTTTCTTAATGTTGTTAGATAATTTTATTAATTTTTTAATTTTGTCTTCAATTTTTCAAATATTATTTCGATTCGTTCGATTTGACTATATTTTTCTGTTTACTAATTTTTCTTTTTGAAAAAAAAAAAAAATAAAATAAATAAACTAGACCAACAAAAAAAAAGTGAAAAAAAAATTTAAGAGAGTTTCTGTGCTTTATCTTTGCAATGCGGCTTTTTTCCATCACAATTTGATATTATTTTTCTCTTTGTTTGTTTGTTTCTTTGTGTATTCCCGGAAACTCAAAAAACAAAACCAAAATTTAAAAAAAAAACAAACACAACAAAATTAATACAAATTTACTATTTTCGGCAACATTTAAACAATTTTCCAAAAAAACTTAACAAAAATACTGCTTTGCAATCACACAAACAACAGCAAAAACTTTTACAACAACAACAACAAAAAACCACAAATATTTCTCAAAACCTTTTTTCAAAAACGCTTATTTTTTTCACAAAACAAAATTAATTTAAATTTAACAAAAATTAAAAAAAAAAAAAAAAAAAAAACTTATTCCAAAAACATGAGATGTGCTTAAGAACCAACTTACTCTTCTTTGGATAACTGTTGTAATTTATAACAAAAAAAAAAAAAAAACTTTTGAATATACATAATATTTAATTTATTTTATTTTTATTCTTATATTATTTAATTTATAACTTTTTTAATTGATTCCATTTTCTTTTTTATTTCTCTTTTTTTTTTTGCATTATAATTTTTATATTACATCTTTCACGCAAAACATAAAAATAAAATATTTGTAAATTTGTATCTCAAATATTTAAAGTTTATTAAAAAAATGGAAATGTTATTTATAAAAATATTTTATAAGGTTTATATTTAAAATCAGTTGATATTTCTACAACTTTTTTTTTATGGTTTTTGACCTGACAATGCAGTTCTGTTTTACTTAAGGTCTTTAAAAGTACTAAAAAGAGATTTTAAAAAAATGCAGATAGTGAACATAAATGGTGTCTAAAGACTTTAAATTTGGTAAGATGGTAACACAAATATAAAAAAATATTTAATTGGCGTTACAGGGCTTCTGCCCGAGTTCAAGAAACTTTATAGAACGCTCAAGTCCAGAAAATTTTTTGAAGAGTCTAAGTATGTAAATAAGTGGAAGGATATCATTAGCTGCGTCGGTTTGCTAGATAATCGGCTAAATGATCTAACCTTTTTCGTCAGTCTGTCTGTCTCGCACACTTCATATAAAGTCTCTTGTATCGGAGTGAATTCCTTTCGAGGGTTTCCTACAATAGATGCAATTTAATGCTTGTTGATTCCAATCTTGTGGATGTCTTCCAAGATTTGGTCCTCCCAAAGTAACGGCTCATAAACTGTATTGCGAAGCCTGCATCTATCCGGTAACCAGCCTAGGTCAATCGTTTTTATTTGATGTTTCCGAATAGCTTATGCGAATACGGATGTCATTACCTATTCTGACTGGTACAAAGAAATTTCGAAGAATCTTCCTCTCAAACACGTCCTACGCCGATTTATTTGCTTCTAACATGACCTATGCTTCTGAGCCATAAATCAGGACCGGGACTATCACCATCTTGTACAGTTTTAATTTTTTTTTATGTCATCAAACGTTTTTAATTTTTAAACGAATTTTAAATTTGTTCCATCAAATGTTCCAAGATTTTAGTTTAGTAAGTCTGTCCTTTGAAAAGTAGCCCCGTATTGCAGTGGGTCAGTATTCTTCACTATTTTTCTAGTTTTTCCAGGGTTCCTTTCCAAATGTTGTCCAATGAAAACATCATGTCATCTCGAAATTGGCTTCCAGTCAGTATTCTTCACTATTTTTCTAGTTTTTCCAGGGTTCCTTTCCAAATGTTGTCCAATGAAAACATCATGTCATCTCGAAATTGGCTTCCACGGCTGTAATATGTCAGAATGTGTTAGCAGTCAAAACGTTTCATTGAGTTAATTAAAAATGATTATTTTTTCAGGAATTTTTAAGTTTAACTGGTCTAAAAAGTTAAAAAAAAAAAAAACAATCTGAACATATAATTTTTCCCGTTTGGGGAAAAAAATAAAAGCCAATTGCTGCTTAACTAGGTTCAGAGCAAGGTTCATAAAACTCTTTATTTTTATTTTGATTTTTTATAATTATTGACCGATCTTTCAAAAATCGTATTTAGTATTTTTCCCGAAATTTATTTCGGACTTCTTTCATATTTTCGTTTCTTCTTTAATATTTTCCACTATTTTTTTTAATATCTTAATCTATACATATATTGGTTAAGGTATGTAGGCTGACCCCATTTTTGTGGGGGTTCACATATAGACCAATTTTGTCCTTATTGCTACCTATTCGGAGGTCGTTCAGTAATACTGTTGTATTTTTTGCGAAAGTTAAAAGCTGACTAGGCAACAATCTGACCGTATCTTCCAGGGTGAACCAAGGTGTTTCAGTCTTATTTTGGAGATAGCTGGGCAGTCGCAGAGTAAATGCTTCAGGAACTCTAGAAACCACGCTTCATACATTTCCTGCAACTGTCCTCGTTGGTTATTCCTAGCTTTTTAGCAAGAGCAGCCGCTAGGCTTTGATCTGTTAGTATGCCGATCAGCAGTCTGGAGACTCTCCTGTGGAGCTGCAGCAGGTACTACGATAGTTTTTTGCTATCTAGCTAATCTACATTTAGGATAGATTCCTAAAATCTTTTTAAAACTTCAAAAATTATCAGAAAAATATAATTTAAACTCATATTTTTTTGTTTGATCGGTGTTTTATGCTGACTTCTTGATAAATAAGGATATGGATTGTCAAGTTTTTGGACCATTTTTTTCTTTACAAAATTTTCATTACTATGTAAAGGTGTGTGCGTGGACCTATGGGCACCAATAGCTCAACTCAACCAAATTGTATAAGAAATTTGAAGGCATTTGTGGCATGATCAATGCTTGGAAATCTCAACTGAAATGAAAAACCTCTATTAATGTACAATTATTGTGAATACATAATTAATTTGTTTAATGTTGTGAAAAACTAAATAAAATATTTAAATGTGTGAAAGATGTAAACGTTTACCTTTTTTTTTTGAGCTAATAAATAGCTAATTAATTTTTATTAATTTATTATTAATTGTTATGATTATTAATTTTTTTAATTGGCCTCATATATTTTGTATTTGTGCATTTATTATTTTCGAATATAAACTTAATAAAAATAAATAATTTTTAAATAATTAATAAGTGCACAAACAAAATATAATTAAATAGTTTTTAGCATAAAAAAAAAAATAAAGAAAAAAAAAACATATTTTCCACCTTTCACAAAGCACAATAATAAATAATTTTCTCTTACCCTTTACTTTCTCTTTCTCTCTTTCGCTCTTCTGTATTCCTAAAAATAAAAAAAAAAATTAAATCAATAAACAACGCCAACTCCTATTGTATTCCTCTAAAAAAAAAAAAATACAACAACAACAAATGAACCCAATACAACAACAACAACAATAACAATTCTATAACACTCAACACAACAACTATAACAAAAAACAACAACTTGCGCGCTATCAACCAAACTCAACTCAACTCAACTGAACTCAACTTTAACTTCGTGTCGCGTCTATAACAATTTCACCACACTTCAAAAATAAATGAAATAAAAAAAAAAAAACCAGGGCAATGCGGCTAACTCATCGGAAACTTCGATGGCAACACAACCAGGCGGCTCAGTGACTTCACGTGCCGCCTCGGAAACACGCTCAGGACCGCCCGGATCAAGCAGCGCGGGCGCCACAGGTAATAGCAGTGGTGCCACTGCTGGTAGTACACAAACCGGTGCAAAATTCCGTCATGGCCTATTGCAGCTTATGATACACACAATAGATCCGCTACATGATGGTGAGTTAATTATGTTTCCATAGTGTTTTGCACAAAAAAAAAAAAAAAAAAAAAAAAACAAATACAAATGCTTCCAAACCACATAAACCACTTAATAATCCCAATTCCAAAAAAAAAAAATTCTTAACCAACCTAAAATCCTTCCATGGCATTCCAAAATACGCTTACATTCAAATTCAAATCGAGAAAGCAACCTAAATGCTATCCAAAACACAAAAAAAAAAAAAAAAAGATAAAAAAAGAAAAGACGTTTTACGTTAATTTTAATTTTTTGTTGTTAATTGTTCCAATTTTATAAACAAAAAAAAAAAAAAAATTAAATACAAAATTACATAATTTGTTGTTCTTGAGTTCGAGGTTTGATATGCGCAAAATATTTTTGAAATATTTTCATTTGGCTTCAGATTTTTTCAATTTGCGAGCAATGTTTTTTGCTGAAGAAGCTAAATGTTATTTATTTTATTATTTTTATATTTTAAATTATTTTTTTTAATTTATTTTTTTTTATTTTTTACAATCAGAATGCTTAATTAGCGCTGTTTTAACTAAAAATAAAAAAAAAAAAAAATATTATTAGTTCTGTTGCTTAAGTAAAGTTATTTTTTTTTTTTTTTTGATAATTAATTTATTTAAGCTACTAACTACGTATACAGGGTGAGATAATAAACTAATAGCGAATATCATATATGAATTATTTGAAGTTTTTAAATAAAATTCTTCATTTATAAAAAAAACTGGGTTGGTTAAAATTATTTGGTAGACTTCAGTTTCTTGTTTGTTAAATATAGAAAATTGTTTTACGTAGTTATAAGAGCCATGTATCGGTTAATGCGAAAAACGGTTATACTTGTATTCGACTTATAATAAACTTGAATCGATGAATCGCATGTACTTGTATTCGACTCATAACCAAATCAAATCGATGAGTCGCATGTACTCGTATTCGACTCATAAGCTACTCAAATTGATGAGTCTCATATACTCGTATTCGACTCAAAACCGACTCGAATCAATGAGTTTAATTGGCTCATATATTTACTTATTTAAACTCTGAATCGATTCAATCCGATATTACCCGAGTTTTTTTAAATTTTATTTAATGACAAAATTATTATTCAGCTATAATTTTAATACAAGCTAGTTCAAACGAGTATCCGATCAGATTAACCGAGAACCCCACTGGATTCGAAATAGAAGTCTACAAACTCGAATCAACCCGTACCGAAGTCAAGCGAGTCGAATCACATTATTCATACGCCTAGTTGACTTGAGTTACTCGAATCAATTTCATTTCCAGTATCCTATTTCGGCTCTTGTGGGTCGAAAAAAAAAACATTATAACGAGTATACATTGCGAGTTTATCTCATAAATTTTTTAGAAGTTTTCTATTCTGTTAATGAGAGATTCTTGGTGAAAAAAATATAGCTTTTTGGTAACTATATGTAATCCCCCTTCAGTAAAAACATACGTGGATGAGAGTGACCCATAATCTGTTTTTTTTTTTTCGGTGTATCACTGTGCCCTGGAACTCACGATAGGCATGCTATAATTCGACTACCTACAAAAAAAATAGTCAATAAATTCAGACACAAGCTTTTATATTAAACCTTAGACTAACATTAACTAAAAAATCCTTTGACAAAATTATTATAAAGGTTCGGGAGTATCACTGTGCACCGGGACTCATAAGAGGTTTGATGTGATTCGGCGGCCTACTATATAAGACCGTCCATCCATCAGTTTTAATGGCAGCTCCATTGTCGGAAAAACTGATAACGAATCTATCAAGAATACATGAATCCATCGTTCGTTCTACTGTGAAGGAACTGAGGTTCTAAAACCAAAGAATGGGAAGGTACTGAATTCTCACCGACTTCGATATCTTCGCCTTAGCGAGGGTGTCTATTAAAAAAAACAGTGTACGATGCATCACACATTATTTTTTTCCTTTCAGTTCAAAATCTTTAGCAATAACCACTACACTGCCTCAAGAAATTTAAAGTTTCACAAGTTTCGTATAAATTTGTGATGAAAAATTTTCGGCTGCATCTAAATTTGTAGTCATTTTATAAAAAGATAGACCAGTTTTTGAGATACATAATATAAGATTCTATTATAATTATAACTTAATCGAATATCTGAACAAATTAATCGAGTATCCGATTCGATTTGAATTGAATTTGACTTAACCGAGTCTACTCGTATCGAATTTAAACGAGTCGAGTCGAGTTGTTAGTTTTCCTAGCAGTAGACTTAAGTTACTCGAATCGTTTTTATTTCGAGTATTCTTTTTAAAAGTTTTCGAGTAATTGTGCAGGGCTCTAATACATATCCAAAACTGCTCTGCTTTTTATTAATATTTGTCTTCCGATTTATATTAAACAAACATTTTTACCTATGAACTATAAAATTCGGATCCATGACAATCAGAGAGATATCGTGTTATAAAATAAACAATTTTCTATAGTATACAAAAAAAAACTATTATTCTTAATATTAAAAAAAAATTTGTCTTCTAGAATATATAATTCCATTTTTTTTTTTTTTTTTAAACCAACCCAGACTTTAGTACAGTACACAGTATAACTTCGTTTAATATTTGCGCTCGATTTAAAGTCCATAAAAGATCCCGAAAAATAAATCTCATTCAAATTCCCCAACACAAATTCACACACAAAAGCGCTGTAAATAAATATGCTGATTGACATTTTTTGGCGTTGAATTTGAAAATATTTATTTTAATTTTTTATTAGAATTTTTGAGATTTTTATTTAAAATTAAAAAAAAATGTATCTTTTCGCTACGCTGCTAAAGCGCTCTATGCGCATTTTCCCTATTTATTATATCAAAGTTACTAAATAAATGACACCCTGTATATACAAAAAATCATATTATTTATTTATATATATTTTTTTAATTTTCCTTAAAAAATGTATTTTATTTTTTTGTGTTAAAATGAAAAAAAAAAAAAAAGAAAGAATTCCATTAAAATTCGTATTTTGTGTTGTTCGATGTCAGTTTGGAGTTAAATTTATTAAATTAATGAATTATTGTTCTCTAAGTACATACGTTTTTTTTTATGTCGATGTAAATAGAAACATTCGTTATATATATTTATAAAATATCTTTTTTAATGTATGCAGCTAATTTTGTTTAAAAAAAAATGTATCTTTTTTAAGATTAGTGACTCCAGTGTAGCGCTTCTTTGGCTACGTATTTTATTTTTTTATTTTATAACTAGAAACGGCAGCAGCTCAATCCTTTTCATTTTTCTTCTTATATTTTTTTTTTTTTTGTAGTGAATGATTAATGAGATTTTGGTTTAGTTAAATATTTGCAAATCTTGTACACAGATGCAAATGTATCTTTTATTGAAGTTGTTGACAAATGGCTTATAACAAAAGGCTTTTGTTGTTGACAATGTTGATGTTGATAAACATTGAATCTAAATATATAGCGTATCTTATGTCATTTTCAATTAATTTTATTTGCCTAAGTGAAACTGTAAACAAAAATTAATAATAAAAGTTAAACCATATTTAAAATTCTTCGAAATGCGGTTACATCAATTCTAAAGTTAGTTCATTCAAAAACAAATTATTCAGCGTTGTTATAAATTAAATGAGAAATAAATCATAGCACAAAATATGGTACACCACAAGTTAAGAATAAAACAAAAACCACAGAGAAGCTACTTGTGTTTTACATAATTAATGAACTGTTACTAAGTGAATACACGAGACAAATGTCAACTGGTATTACCACAGATACAGTTTATATGAAACACATAGTTACAAACATACTATTTTTCTGAAAGGAATTTACGAAAATCAGAAAATGTTGTGGAGAAATTTTATAAGTTACACTGTGCAACAAACCCCAAACACCTCCCCCAAAATAGTTGGCAAGTCTTGTAGGTCTGCAGATTGTAGGTCTATTGGAGTAAAACTAAACTGCATACTTGGAATTTATGGTAAACTGCAAATATCTTGACGTATGGTCAAAAAACAGATTTTTCTCTCTTTTTTTCACTTATGTAACAATATCTCAGTTAACTTCGAACCGATTTTGAATTTTTGTCCAGTTTTGGAAAGAAGAAACTTTAAGCTTTCGATTGATATATAAAATATTTAACATTTCAGCCGCTAACTGTGCATTTTTTTGAAGGCAAACATAATTTTATTTTTCGTTCTTACTAGTAGTGATTCTAAATTCTTAAAGTATCCGACTCAACAATTTGGTATTTTTACTTATACATAATCTATATAATAAAAAACAATATCTTCTCTTTTTTCACTTATGTTACAATAACTCAGTACACTTCGAACCGATTTTTATTTTTTAATTAGTTTTGGAAAGAAGAAACTTAGATCTTTCGAATGGTATATAAAGATATTAACTTTCTAACAGCTATCTGTGCATTTTTTTTGAAGACAAACATAATTTTTTATCGTTCCTACGACTTTCAGTCGACTTTTGAAATTTTTAGAAGCTTTAATTTAGTTTAATCTTTATCTGGCGACCTATCCGCCTGAGATAATTTATCAGTGCTTTGTATTCGATGGGGCAGAGTTCAAATAATACTAATTATTTTTACCTTCGATTATCTCATCTTCTAAATTATTTGTCTATAAAATTAACTCACACCTTACATCTTTCTATGAATTTTTTGTCATAGTCTATTGCAATTATTATCCTAATAACTTTGCAGTTCAAATGCTTCATAAATTCGTTTCAAGGATATATATTTCTAATGCACATTATTGACTCATTCTCTCTCTCTCTCTCTCTTGTGATGTTGACTTTCTATTCTGCTTAATTAGATGCGCTTATTTTAGAGGTAAGAGTTTTTTCTGTTTTTGCATTTATGTACTAATTATTACTTTCGTTTATATAAGCTAAAACCATAATCAATCTCGATAATAATTTGCATGTCTAAGCATATTTGAACACGTCATATCTTATAATGCAAGCAATAATTTGCATTTTGAATGGATGCAACTATTAATACGACCTTCAAATGTACAAAAAAAATCAATAGATACATACTACGTGTATACAAAATATATATCAAATTGCTAATTATGTCGACAAGTTGAATTATTACGCAGTTCTGTTGAATACGTTTCTTTTTTTTTTATTAATTTTACTGTTGAAAAATTAAATATGAAGTTTTACGTTTGATATAAATATTAATATTGCCTATGGCTGCAATGTGTTTGTTGTTTTATACGATTTCGAAACCTTTTTGTGAAAAATTGGTACAATGTATTTTGTTGAAAATACTATCCATCACTAGCTATAACTTTTACCACTTTTTTGGCAACACATAGATTCCGTCCCTATTAAACTGCTCGCCTTTAAAGGCGAAGAACTAATCAATCCAATTTGAGGATGAGGTAGTCTGATGGTGCAAGATCTGAGCTATAAGACGGATTGGTGGAACTTCCCATTCGCTACCATCTAGATAGGTTTTGAACACTTGTGCGACATGAACAAATCATGGAAAGATCAATGTCTCATGTCTTGTTGCCCATGTCTGTAGAGCGCCCCGCTGTATCGTCTAATCACTTTTCAGAAGTTCTGGTCCCACCAAATGCAGAGCATTACCTCAATGCCATGTACATTTTGTCCGAGTCAATAATGCAATGCAAAAACGACTCCGTTTCTTATCGTTGAAACATCATTTCGGAAATAGTGACACGGCGTTGGAAACCCCTTGGCTTAAGTTACTAAGGCACCCAGTTTTCGACCTTCTGGACCATTTCAATGGACTTTCAGCGGCTTTGAAATGGCTTCCTTAGTCACGCCTACCGTTGTCGCAAGTTCTTCTTGGTTTTGTCACGGTTCTTCTTCCAAAATCTGCCTCCACTTCGGTGTCTACAAAGCTTGGTGGAGGCTTTCCGTTCACGCTTCTTGCCGGCTGTGTCAAAACCACCACTTTTGAATCGTCGAAACTAGTACTCTTAGGTTGATTTTGATGGACCATTCTCCTCGTAAGCCTTACACAGCATCCAATAACTTTCTACTGCACTTTTCTTCAGATGGAAGCATATTAGCAATGCTTCCGCTAGACACTAGTAATGCTATTTGTTTTTAATCCTTTAAAACTTAGTGTGTATGTGTGTGTGTAAGTGGAGTTCTCATAAATAAAAGAAATAAACATAATAGATAGAGAGCAAGATAAATATAATGTTGAAGTGGACATATACCATTAATATATTCTTTAATATTCGTTTTCATATATTCTAGAAGTCTATCATTTCGTTCAGCGGTCTGCCATAAAGACGCCTCGACCTCGAGCTTAGTTCATCTGGCTTATATTTTCCTGTAGGCGGTGACAGTTCATACAAGTTCCCAAAAAATATGAAGAAATATGCTATCCATCCAGTGTAAGGCTAGTTTCCCAATGTGGCTTCCGAATGACTCTCTAAGAACACTTAAGTCCGGATTAGATTAGTGGTGAGGAGTGTTGAAAATGGGGGAAAAAAATGGCTACAAATAGAGTAAACAATTTAAAAATGACTCTACACAGAAACCCATACTGACCAGGATACAAAATTTGGGTTGAAATACATCAGATTAGATACTCAATCTAAATCCTACAGCTATGGGACAGCACAGAACCACTTCTGTAATTTTTCAAGATATAAAATTGAATAAATATGAAATCAGATAAAGTTAATATAGCTCTATATGCTGCTTCTAGGCTTACGTAATTTTGCTCCCGAATTAAAATTTGGATTTAAATTTTTTGCCAAAAAATTGGGTACCAAAAACAAAACGCATGGAAATTCAGTGCCAACATATCGCATTAAACGCAAGAATAAATTTATTTCAGCTAGCTGAACATGTACCAAAAAGGACTTGTAAAGGATATGCATCATGTGCAGCTGTTTAACTTGTGCTGATTATGTTAACAAGTTGAACAAAGCCTCTATTTAACTTAAATGCAGCAGCAAAAAGTAAGCAAGAGTGAAAGAGAGAGAGTGAGAGAGTGAATAAATAAGTGAACACCATGTTACCTGTATCCGGTTTCCGTTTGGCGTGCAATGTCCGTTTATTTTGCACGTTGAACCAAAAACGAATGAACATTTTATGCTTTTAATTGTTTGTTCATCTTTTTTGCTTGTTTGTTTGTTTGTCTCTTTCTAACTTTGTTGATGCTGCACAGTTACAAATTGCTATTGAGATAAATTAAGAGCGTGTACGTGTGTGTGTGTGTGAGAGAGGGAAAACATTATCATTTTTTTTTTTTTTTGCTTACATTGTGCGCTTGAGTACGCCTACGCATTTTGTAGAGCGGTAAATTTGCATTTACACGTAACTCTTCCGCTGTACATACACATGCAAAAACTCTTTATGTGTTTGTGTGTGTCTGTGTGTCACTTCCGTTTCCGTTCGACTCTCAAGCTAAAGTTGACATTTAAAAACATACGTACGACCCTCAAATTGTAGTAAGGGTCACAACACACACACAGGCGTGTTATTAATGTTCATTTGCCTGTTCGTATAAGTGATTTTATATTTTATGTTTGCTTATATGTATTGTGTAAAGGGATTCCCTTGAATCATGAAAAAAAAAAAAATAAAGAAATGGAAGAAAAAAATTTTATAACAAAAGTGACCAAACAAACAACTGCTGCAAAACAATTTATCACTTTTTTGTATAATAAAGTGCAGTTTGCTTGTTTGAATTTGTGTACACTATCTCTCTTTTGTTATGCTCTCTCACTTCCTCTTGTAAGCGTATGTATGTTATGCTTGTGTTTGCTGTTGTAATTTTTATTGGCTTGAGAGTTAAAGTTAAATAAAAAAATAAAAAAAAATGAAAGAATATATATTTTTATGCACTGCACATATGGCTTAAAACTTGGGCAATATAAGTTGTACGCAAACTTTGTAAAGCGAATGAAATTGACGTCGGATATTGCATACAAAAATTTTTATTAAATTGTTGAGAAATAAAAGAAACTCTTTAAAAAAAAAAAAACTGAAATACATATATTTATGAATACTTTTCAATATTTGCAAAAAAAAAAAAGAATAAATTTCTTTGTTATTTTAAGCCAAAACAAGTATTGGGAGTCATTTATAATTTATAAACCCTACAGACCAACCGGTTACCAAATAAACCCATAAAAAGTTTAAAAAAAAAGTTTTTGAAATAAAATTTGGAATTTTTTAAGAATAACTTTTAAAATAATGGTCCTACAGAGTTCTCAGTCATTTGAAACCCTAAAAAAAATTATTCCATACATTACAGATCTCTGAACCAAGTTCTTAACTGCTACTCAGTACGAAAATTCAAGCTCAAATTTTATAAGGTCATTTATGAGTTAATGGTGGCTTTGAGAAGGTTAAAAACAATGCTTAAATAATACTTTTTTAAAGAAAACTGGCGCATACTCTGCATTTTCTACTACGCTCGTCGAAAATTTACTTCATTAATGGATCGAATGTGCCTAATGCATTGTTTAAGTGGTCTTAAATCATTCATGCATTATAGCCATTCCAATGAAACCGGTTTGGGACACATCGGCTAGATGGTTTGAAAGTACATAGCGGACATAGATGTATTAGACTATACTAAACTATCTCTTCTGTCTAGTAACAGCACTGTGTTGTTTATCTATTTTCTTTGTCATGTCACAGCGATATTGAAGGGAGACACGTAAGAAAATTTGTATTTATATGTTGGTTCGAGAAAGCATGTCTTCAGCGACTTCCATACGATGCGATTTTTGCAAAATATGCAGCTCTTTCGAAACGAGTCGAACTGTGACGCGCCTTATGCGCAATACGCCAGTCAAAATGTTCTGACCGGATACGTATTTTAAAGAATGGGTACATGGGTAAACACTTTTAAAATGATCTTTTGGAAATCTCGAATATATAGGTAGGATTATTTTTGGCTTTCTTGAATATATTTACAAATATACAATTGTGTGATCTGTGGGATATCATAACATAAGTGCTGGTATAGGCGCTCTTTCTGCTGCCTACAACCGAGAGAAAACTACATTTGCAGGCGTGTCACGCAAAATCTCTTTCTGCTGGTTTCAAATCTTCTCTGAAATTTTATGAAAGAATGTATACATTTCGCCAGATCTGGCTCCTCTTCGCCACTTCTTGGATCGGAGCCTTTCTGCGGGCTCAGTTGGACTTCAGCCATACGTATTATTGATAGGTTCTCCGCAGAATCTCTTCAACAATATTGGATTCAATAATCGGGCCTCGCTTTATCAGCCCTAAAAATATCGTATATCTCAAACGTCATGATCTCAGATCGCTAACTGGCTACCTTACTGGTCATAATAGACTGAGATATTCTCTTAACAAAATAGGCCTGTTCCCAGAGTCAGAGTGTAGACTCTGCTTGGAGGACGAGGAAACTAGCACACACTCTGTGAATGTCCGGCTTTGGACCGCTTTAGACAAACTCTGTTTAAACGCTGTTTTGTCAAAACCGACCAAATCAGGGTCGCCCAAAGTAAGAATACTATCCTGCTCATTAAAGAGGCGGAGAGGATTCTCTGTCCTAACCTAACCATTTTTTATGCAGTGCTTGGGTAAAATAGACTCCATTAGAGTCGCAGTGGCATTTAATCTTCCGTTTTCGGAGGGCCTATCTTGTTCCTATTATACTCTGTGCTAACGGTAGGAACGTGTGTTGACTTTCTTGAGTCTCCAATATCGCTCTGACCACTTGTTTGTCTCGCGGCCTCGCCCCAGACACAACGTCAGGCTTTTATGGTTATGGTTTATTGGTTATGTATACAATTCGCAATTAGTTTTAATATTATTTTAAAAATGTAATTGTGAATTATTTTAATTTTTTCAATGAATGAGAGGAGAGACTTGCAAGCCACCAAAAGAGATTTTGTATGACACCGCTGATAAAGAAAATTTTTAAACTTAAATTTTATAAAACAAAAAATATTAAATAACTCGAAGCGTATTTCGAAGTGTATAAAAAGCAACGTTACAGCTGCAATATTTCAATTTCAATTGTTTGTATTTCAAAAAAAAAAAAAAAGCAATGAATAAATATTTTGTACAAAATCTCTTCGAGCTGAATGCGCTTTAGCATTGCTACACATGCATACACACACATATGTATATGTTTGTTTATTTGTATTTATAAATGATATCCTCGGGGCTTTGTAAACACTCACAACAACAACAACAACATTTTGCTCGATTGCAGCTTAAAGGACCGAATAAATACCAATTTTATATTGCGGCAAATAGTAAGGCAATCAAATTAATTATGCCAAATTCAGACGCTTCAGAAAAGCTAAAGCTTCTTGCTTGCATGCAAGCGGAAAAGGCTTAAAGTCATACAAATACATACACATATACGGAGCATAATAATTTTCTCTTTTTTTTTTGTTGGGTTAAAAACAGAAAACATTTTAGCCGGAAACCAAAAATCACGTAAATATTTGTGTGTGTATATATGTATGTGTGTGTGTGTTATCAACAATTCAATATAACGTTTTGGTAATTTTTGGTAAATCAATGTAAATTGGTTAAATGCTGTTAAAGAACAGCAACAACAACAACAATAACTAGCTTAGTTTTAGTTTAGATTTTGGCTACTCATATCATAGGCCCTCCCCATGTTCTCTCCTCTCATTAAATATGCATTAACAAACGAAATGGGTCAACCATAAATTTTCTTATGGCTTGCTTGCATGTTGATGCTAGCAGCTGATTGCGCATTTGAACTGAACTTGCTTTGTGTTATGTAATATCCTGCGGCTTTGAAGGCGTTGGCAACGTCGGCAACGTTGGCATCAACCAAAAGAAAATCGGTCGTAGTAATGTCCAAGGCAAAACTTTTCCTATAAAGACAAAATACATACATACACACATACAATATATTTTATATGTTTGTATGTGTGTGTGTGTGTGTTTGTAGTTTATGTTCTTGTGGCTATGAATTTTACTCTCTTCGTGTTCTGTTCGAAGTTTTTTAGTTTGTCGTAAAACTATAAAAAAAATTAAAGTAACGTAACTAGTGTCGTAAACACGTACGTAAGTACACAAGATGTGTTTCAAAAAAAAAAAAAAAAAAAAAACCTTAATTAAATTCTTTGAATAGTTTTACGGAGCAAATAATATTTGGAATTGGTACCATAAGTCTGTGGAAAATTTCTGGCGGTTTAAAAGAGGCTCGAGTTGATCTCATAATGCACATTTTTTATTTGCATAGAGCTGTGCAGCGATTCCACCTTTATTAATATTTCTACAACTTTTATACAGATCGACTCCTCGAGAATCTACCTAAAGCCAATGACCGTGGTCACTACAATCAGCAGAAGTTCGCTCTTCAAGAAAGTGTTTTGGGTTCTCTAAAATATGTATCTTCATTCTTGATCAGCTTGTTAAGGGGTATCGATTTATTCGCTCATATTTAATTTATTCAGTTTTGAAGATATTGTCTTAAAATTTAAAATCGATTGTATCAGATAGTGGACACCCACTCACCACAGCCATTCACCACAGCTACTCACCACAGCTACTCACCACCGCCACTCACCACAGCCACTCACTACAGCTACTCACCACAGCCACTCTCTACAGCCATTCACCACAGCTACTCACTACAGCCACTCACCACAGCCACTCTCTACAGCCATTCACCACAGCCACTCACCACTGCCACCACCAACAATGAACTGGTTTCCCATCGACCTATTTCTATGTATTTTGAGGAGTGAGGTACCAACATTTTTTTAAGAACCGTTTTGGAGATACACTTTGTAGTAGCATGTCCATGTTGGAAGAAACTCTCGTTGTGAGAGGTAGCCCAATAATATAGTAACTTTTCTATCTTTTTGTGTACCCAGAACGGAGCATGGTAGACCCTATAAGGTATATATATTCTTGATCAGCATTGCAAGGAGCTATGTCTGACTTTCCGTCTGTCTGTCTGCCCTGTTATCTGCCGTATAAGAGAGATTATCTCGGAGACTATAAGAGATAGGGTTACCATTTTTGAAACATAAACTCTTCTGAGCCGTCATGTGGTCACTTACAAGCGGTTTTTCTCTAGTCCCATTTTAAGGAGTACCCCCATACAAATCTACCCCAAAATTTAATTTTTTTCCATAAAAACTTCTTTGTTTCTTATTCTAGTAACTTCAAATTTTGTATAAATTATGCCCACAATAGTCCCAATGAGTTTTTGGTAAATTAACCCTAACTTAAGGTACATAAAGATTGTGTACAGGGTATCTTGCAGTCGAGCATACTTGACTTTAGTGTTTTTTCTTGTTAATTTAATTGTTTTTTTAGATGTAGTATTCGCCAACTGTCTCTTTCTATTTTGTTTACATATTTTGTTGAGTTTTATTCATCATGCAAGAAAACTTTGGTGAAGAGAGTACAGAAAATATGTTTATCTCACTCTAACCTTCTACGAAACTATAGAACGAGTGTAATGATCTATTAGAAGTTCGATACCTTTGCTTCACACAAACTTATAAAAAAATTTCGATTTATTCCTTAAAATTATGTCTTAAGAAATAAAAGCGGCATTTCAATATATTTTTTCTAATTAAAATATGTTTCCATTCAAATAATAAACAAAATTTTAATAATTTTTTTCTTTTTTGATTGAAAACCATCTCAAAACCTACACAATTGCACAACTTATGTGTTTGTCGGTGTACTTAAAACGTGTTGCTACTTAAAGCAAAAAAAAAAATGTTGAAAAAAATGGTAAATAATTCATGCAACTCTTGTTCATAAACCAGCATAACAAAGCGACAGAAATCTCTTAAATTGGGTCAAAAAGCACACAGACCTTCTCGTACTAAATATAGATAGTACCTACAATACATACATACATAGTATCTGTGTGTGTGTGTGCATAACTTTAAGCCTTTTGGCTGCTGCTAAAATCTGCACAAAACCAAAAAAGGAAAAAAACAAAATTTTAAGCAGCTTATTTCAAGCATTGTGCAACAAAGCAATCGTCTTCAACACCCCAAACATTCCTCTGTATCAAGTTCAATTATGTTTGTACTCAAAATAATGTATCTGTGCCTTATAAGATACAATGATGCACATTAAAATATACATACATATAAGCATGCCTATGATTATACATACCAACTCATTGGAATGTATCTTTCTATACATGCAAACGACATTAGCATACACATTTGTACTATGTTAATTTATATAGCAATTATGTAGCTGTGTATAGGTACTTTATATAAAAATTTATAATCAGGAAGTGGATGTTAAATATCGAAATACAAAAAAAAATATATAAAAGAATTGCTCGAAAGCACGATTTAGTATTCGCCCACTGTCTCTTTTTATTTTGTTTACATATTTTGGTGAGTTTTATTTAACATAAAAGCAAACTGTGTTGAAAAGAGAGTACAGAAAATATGTTTAACTCACTCTAACCTTCTACGAAGATATTGAACATAGCTTACTGTATTTAAATTATTTAAGCAAAATACTACACCTAGTAAACAAGTATATTAGCATCATGGGTCGGAAATACCAAAATATATATTTGAGCTGTTAAAATACTTATAAAAATGAAACTCAGTCCATTCTATGGAGTTGTAGCAGATAATGTTAGATTTTTTTTTCCTTCCAAATGGAGACAATCTCCTCCTGACAACTTCTCAGCCATTAAGTAACCATCATTGCCTCGATGACTGGGAATACTGAAGATGTGTACCTTCTTAAAGATACTGAGACCATCAACTGCTTTCCAGCTCGCCATTAAATTTTCTGGCACACATGGTGCTCACTTGCAGTAGTTTTACGGCGCCCTGAGAGCTTTTATGATACTACAATATTCTGGTAATCTATACGAAATCCTAATGGTGGGCTTATCGCAGTATACTACTGCTCCAAATCCCTAAACCATTTTGGAACCGTCAGTGAATAGCTCGTTGATCCAGCTCATTGCGCCACTCTTCTGGTTCGAATGAGGCTTAGTGTGAGTGAAATTGAATTTGGAATTTATCTAGTCAAGAACTCATGGCCAATTTCGGTTGCCATGGTTGTCATAGAGGTAGCATTATTTTATTGTTTCCAGTGCCTTTCTTGGAGTGAACCGAGATAATGGGTATATCCACACCGCTGACAGGCAGCATACACCAAAATGCATAGAAAAGTGTTGAGCACATTTCATTTTCATAGATGAAAACTATACGCAGGCTTTCCATTTAAAAAAATAAATTGTTTTGTGTTTATTGTGCGACAATATTTTACAAACTAAATTTTAATTTTATTCTTCAAATTATTTCAAAGTTTAAATATTTATTTTATTTATGCTTGTATAAAAAAATATATAAATAGAAATGCGATAAGCAATTGAATTGTGATAAAAAAAGTTTTCAAGAAATATTTTCAACGGAAATATTGTGCCATTCCGTTTTATGAGGCGGAAAGTTTCAATATAAACAAACGCATAAAATTATTATAAATGTGATAAACATTTAATGTGATAAAATGTTAGTTTCGAGAAGTTTTGTATATATAAAAAATTTAAAAAAATATCTAAAAAACTGGAAAAAAATTCGAAAAAAAACTGGAAAAATAAATGTAATTTTGATCACACATGGCCCTCAAAAATATTTTATAAACATCTTTAAAATAATATCAAGTCTTTAGACTAGTATTGGTAAATAATAACTTTCAGTGATTTTCTCACAGTGATTTTTTTCACAGTGATTTTTTCACAGTGATTTTTCAGACAGATTTTTTCACAGTGATTTTTTCACAGTTATTTTTTCATAGTGAATTTTTCACAGCGATTTTTTTCAATTTTAAACATTGCCATGTCACACTGTGATTGAAAATAGTAATTTGTAATTTTCTTGTTCCTCAGTGAATATGTTCAGTTATCGGCGATTTTGTGTATCGCTCTTCGCGAACAGTAAAGCACTTCATTTATCAGTGATTGGTGCTTTATCACTCTTCGTGAAACAAGGTAAAAAGTGATATTTTTATACAAAAAACGACAGAATGGAACATGTTTTCAGCCAAACTGTGTGATATGTTTTGATGATGTTTGCGAAACAGTTCAGTTAGCAGCGATTTTGTTTATCACTCTTCGCAAACAGTGAACCTGTTCAGTAATCGCTGAATATTTTTCGCAAGCTGTGATTTAATCACTGTTTGCAGTCACTGCGATTTTCAAGTCACAGTCGCTAATCACACTGTGATTTAAAAATCACTCTTTTTGCCAACACTACTCTACACCTTTTCGTTACGGGACTACGAAAAGAACTGAACGACATTAAAAATATATAATAACAGTCTTTTAAATGCATCTAGTTTCAAGTCTCTGGGTCTATCCATTCATGAATATTAACAGTCAACTTCCATTAAAGAAACAAAAATTCGTACTTTTCATTTAGAAAAAAATTTTGTCTTTTAAACTTTTTAACTAAAAACTGCAAGACATGTCCTAAATAAGCTCATTACAGGGGTTTTTACATTTCTTATGAAGACATAAACTTTCGCAACATATGTTTTCTAGTATTTCGCCGCCATTAAAAACTTTTACACCTGCTGTGTGCCGCAATTGCAGGACCGCCAAGTGTTCATGTGTTTCTTTTTTTCTATCTTTATTTCCTCCATTTTATTTTTTTATTTTTCACTTGTATCTTTTTTTTCTTTCGCTCTTTTACTCTTGCTCTTCATCACGGTCTTTAAGTTGCATTTAGTTGCAACAAAGTCATTCCATCAATGTCACCGAACGCAACTGCACTTGACGTCCATTTAAATTTTCATTTTCCTTTTTTTTTTTCATTTCTCTCTGCTGCGAAGCGCCATGACAAGCGTATAAAGAAAAGCCTACATATACGCATACACATGAAAGAAGAAAGAATTTATAGTACACGACATAATTATTAGTACACTTAGAAAGTTTGTAAAATTCTTTGTACCATGAACTAATGAACTTAGGTCAGGGTTGACTTGTGATACTGTTTCTTAAAGTTGATATTTATACTTTTAATAGGTAACATTTTTTGCAAAACTTGGTTTGGCAGAGTTCCTTTAATTTAAAAAAAAATATACTAAATATTTTATTTAGTTTGGGTAGCCTCAAGGTTAAGATCTTGAAATATGAACTCATCCGCAAAAAAATTCAAAGATTTTTCAACTTTATTGATTTAGTACCAAAATCGCTTCAGCCATACTAGAAAATTTTAAACTATCTTAAAATTTCATTCTTTTTCGCCAAAATAAATAAATAAAAATTCGCTCAAAGTTTCATTTTTTTTTAATTCGATCTTGAACAAGCTACAAAAACTATTTTTTTGGAATATAAAGAATAATCTAATTAATACGTGGCTCTCACTATGTAACGTCCACAACACAAAAAGGTTTTTATTATTATTAATTATTTTAAAAGACCTATAAACTTTGAAATAAAATTTTGAGTTTTTCAGTTGATTGTGGAATGAAATATTTAATCATGATACTTCCAGCCATTCCGGGGTCTTTCAAAATTGTCACTTGGTACTACGATTCAAAACATCGATAAAATTAAAAAAATTAAAAAAAAATTTTTTTTTTTAATTTTTTATTTCCACACTTAGCACAGATAACATTTGAAATGTTACAATACTTCATATACTATTCAAAAGCTCTAAGTTTCTACTTTTTTAAAACTGTTTAAAAAAAAAAAATCGGCTTGAAGTTTACTGAGTTATTGCCAAATAAGTGAAAAGATTGAAAATCAGTCCTTTAAGGTATGCACCTCCATTTCAACTATGCAGTTTGCGTTTACTGTACCAGACTTCCAAATTCCACTCATCGCTACAACAGTGAAAAGAAATTTTGCTATATGTAAAAGACATGTAACGTCCGCAACAGCGTGGATATGCTCAGATATGCATGTATGTGTCTATATAAAGTTAAATATATGTAATCTCTGAAGTTTATTGTGTTAATGTCGAAGTCACATTTACGGACGGATGACACTGACATGTAAATTTCTGCAAAATATAGAAATAAAAAATGTCACGTCCGTAATGTCGAAAATAACAAAGTTCACAATAAACAAAAAAATGTTTGTGGCTTGAGTAAGACGTCTTTAAAATTTGAATACTTAAATATTGCCTCCATTTTTTTGTTTATAAGACTGAATTAGAATATGATTGAACCAGATCATTACGATCAAACCAAAAACATTGTAAAATATTTTTTTAGAACTATTTTTCTTAAACACAAATACATACTGACCTTTTAATTATTTCGGTAAATTTTCTTGTTTTTACCAACAAATAAGAAATGTGTACTCCTGAGTGTATGAATGTCTGAGTATGTATGTATTTGTATAAGGGCCTCATATGTTTACAAATGGTTAGCCTTTACATGCATAAATGAACATTTTAAACGTGAACAGAGACCAAGAAAATAAAAAAAAAACGAAAGAAAAGAAAAACTAAAAGACGACAACCACGACTACGTCTTCGACGACTACAGCATGAACTCATGCGAATTGTGCTAAACGAAAAAGTAGAAGAAGAAAAAAATGTGCTGCATACACATAGGAGCAGCAATATTGGCGGCGGTGGCAGCAGCAGCGCGCACCATTGTAGGCGATAGCTACAAAATGTTTCATGATGAATGAGTTGTTTGCATTTTATAGTCCAAGCGCCTGTTATACCCCACCCCAAATGGTGTGTGTACACCACGCCAACTCTTACGTAGACACCAATGTCCGTTTTTGTACGACGACGCCACGGTGCCGCGTTGTCTGCTACTTTGGCGACAATATACACAAGTATGTCCTTCTAATATATTTCATATATGAATAAAAAATAGTGGGAGTGAGATGTCTTAGTTAAACAGAGAGCGCTAGATAGAAAAGCATGCGTTGTGTTGCGCGTGTTTTGCATTGTTTTGTCATCGTTTATTGCTTGTTGATTTTTTTCAGAAGAAGAAAAAAAAAAAGCAAAGCGTATGAAAAGAATTGCAGTAAAAATAACGACAAAAAGTGTGAAACTTAAATAAGAATAAAAAAAAAAAAAATAGAAGAAAAAAAGAAAAACTTTCACACAACACTAATTCAAAATGTTACGTTCTACATAAACACATACATATATACTCTACTGTACAGTAATGTATACAGTGTGATTTAAAAGTTTCTAAAACGTTAAACTTAAACTTTTAAATTTAAATGACTTGCAAAAATATTTTCTTTAACTTACTTCAAAGATAAATTTTCTTTTTGACAAACTTTTCGGAATTCTGCTTTTGAGACTGCAATGACTTTGTTGCTTTAATTTACTTTTCGAGTCGAAGAATCGAACTTTATTTAAAATTTATAATAAAAAGTAAAGTTGCTATTACTTTCCTAAATGTTCTTCCTTATGACTAATGCAGTTTTTGCCAAATGGAAATTTTAAGCACTTTCTCGGATTTGACAATTTATTTTTGATATTCGGTAAATCAATTCCGTATAAAAATATAACCTTTTGATAGTTAATATAAATTTTTTTGCTAATATAAATTATTTCACTTTACTCCCTTAAAATTAGCATTCCTTAATCCCGAAATATGAAGAAGTCGTTGTAGTAAATAAAATAGTAGTTTTAACAAAAAAAATTATTTTCGGTGATTTTTTCAGAGTTTTTTTTCACAGTATTTTTTTAAAAGTAATTTTTCACAGTGATTTTTCACTGTAATTTTTCACAGTAATTTTATCACAGTGATTTTTTCACAGTGATTTTTCCAACCTAATTTTTTTACAGTGACTTTTTCACCTGATTTTTTTCAGTGTTTTTTTTAAAGTGTTTTTTTACAGTAAATCTTCACAGTAATTTTTTACAGTGATTTTTTCAGTGATTTTTTTACAGTGATTTTTTCACAGTGATTTTTTCACAGTGATTTTTTCAGTGATTTTTTTACATTGATTTTTTCACAGTGATTTTTCACAGTATTTTTTCACAGTGATTTTTCACAGTGATTTTTTACAGTGATTTATTTAAGGTGATTTATTTAAAGTGTTTTTTTTACAGTGATTTCAAAATCGCAATGTCACACTGCACCTGAAAGTATTCACTTCGATTTTCAAGTCGCAGTCGCTAATCACACTGTGACGCAAAAATCACCCCTTTTTGTCAACGCAAAACCCCTGACAATTGAAGATCTGAATACTGAAGAACTTCACACTTCGCCGTTATTACAATTTGAGATCTTGAATCTTTTAAAGAAGACCCTAACCAACTTAGTCACATCCACTACAAGATATTATGAAAACTGCTAATATTTGCGGACCCTTGGCCCTTGACGCTTACATATAAGCACACCCCTGCTCTATGGGTGCTTGTTAAGGACTCATTTCAAAGAGCATGGATCTGCTTTTAATTCAACGCGTCTGAGTTTAGCTCAACAATTGTCCAAATCTGGGAAAATTAAGATTTTGACAGGTTTGCAGATTTTTCCTGAATGGTTTTCAAGGTCAGATTCGTGCTCAGCTCGAAAAATACCTGCTGACCCATACAAGATTTCTTACTTGTAGTGTTTAAATTATGAAATGTTTGGGACATTCATTCTGCTACATACAGTACATCCGCTAATGACTTGTTAATGCTGCTCTCAAGATCTGTTGAGCCATAATAATGTTTTAATATTTCTTACCTTTACGAAGAGTCCAGTATATGTCTCTCGATGAGCTTCTTTCAAACGGCACCTTTCATTTTTGCACTCTTCATTTTCTTCTTTTATTTTTCACTAGCGGATACCCGGCGTGTGCTACTACGTTATATGGGCGTTTCGGGCACTCTTCCAGTTCTTTTCGTTTAGCATCTGCTTTTTTTTGCAATTGCAATCCTTTTCGATGGGAAAATACGTTGGGGCCAATATAAAAATATGCTAAAAAATGCCATTTTTTATTATTGCAGCGTGCCCATAACATATTGGGGCATGCTGCAATCACCTGTACACAGCGAGTCCACAATGTGTTGGGGCTAGTTTTATAAAAATATATAAAAAAGCAAAACATTTGTTTGAAAATCGACTTCTTGAAGGAACCTAATGCTTCTCATGTATTGCTTTAATAGTCTATAACTATGCTTACATTGTTACCTTTCAAATAAAACCAGTTTGAGACTCATCGCTTGTATAGTTTCAAAGCCCATAGCGGACATAGAAACATTTTTACTATTTAATATGTATTTTTCAACATATTAATCTTCAAAAAATACTACAAAAACGCATTTAAAGCATAACTTTGAAAACTTACCTTTAAGATGTAAATTAAATAAATACATATATAATATAAATTTTATTGTATATATTAAACTATGCCATAAAACGCGCATGTGCCTATGCGATATGAGCACGTGTCCATTTGTATATGCATTAAAATATGTCAGTATGTCTCTGTGTTTGTGTGTGTGTATGTGTATGTGCTAAATTGTATGTGGCACGTTATTTGAGCATTGAGCTAACCATGCGCCGCAGCGCACATATTCATTAGTGTGAAAAGTGCTTGAATCAATTTTTCTGCTATTTCATGGCCATTTTACAAGTTTATATGGCAGCAACAGCAACGCGTTTATATTGTTCCCAAATAAATATGTACACACATATTGTACGCTACATATACATACATACATATATGTACATATATATTTATGTTTGTTATTTTGTATATGTGCCTCTGTCTGTCCGTCTGTCTGTTTTTGTATATGGTTTGTTGTGCATTCATCCATCTCCTAGAAATGTGCACACAGGATCATTCTCTGGCTTAAATGACTTGTTAGGTCAATTTAATTGATTACAGTTTTGCTGCTACTGCTGCAGCAACACTGGACAGCAATAGCAATCTGAGCTTGTGTGTTCATGAGAGTCCTTTTGATGCCCAATTTGCAAAGGATGTGTCAACAAGTGACTTTAACGAATGCAAAAGAAAAAAATAAAAACAAAATTTATGTTCTACAAATAAAATTTTTACTTCTCGTTGTTAACTTTTTAAAAATTTGTTCAATTTTAGTTTGTAAGAAAATTGTTTAGCTGCTTTTTACGTTGAGTTATTTTGAAAGAAACTAGTTTTTGATTTAGGCTGCATTGTTGAATTAAATTTAAACTACAATTGAAGTCAATGGCTAGCAAAAAGTTTTTAATGCTGCAATATCATTAAAATTAAACAAAAAATACACAAATACTAAAAGCAAAAGCGACAGAACAATTTTAATATTATTGTTATGAACATGAGTTTCGCCCCACTGCATCACCCTGCATGAACGCATGACTGCTGGTTGCGGTATGAAATGAAGGAATGATCATGCACAGGTGATTGTTAGAAAAAGAAACTAATAAGAAGAAGAGATAGAAAAGTTGACAATGTACTTTTGAAGACAACTTGAGCAGAACGATATTGACTACGATTAAGAAAACACATGTAATGAATTGAGCAGAAGTGAATTAAATTAAACAGTAGAATTTTGTAACAAAGAGAAATAAATGGTGTATAGTGAAGAGGAAAGTCTCTTAGCAAAAGCTCCCTACTCAACCGCGCTATAAAGGCAAGAATCGTAACATTATAATAGTCCACTTTAGCCAAAACGGAAATAGCACTCATAAAATATAGGCTTATGGATCTTGAGTAGAAATGAGAGCGGGTTTCTGGAACACAGAGAACACAGACTTCTGCAGTACACAACATATGATCTTCTCAATATAAGAAAAAACAAGGATAAACGTTAACTTCGTAGAACCGAGTCGTAAATACCCGTCAAACGAATCTTTAAATAACTTATGTTTGATTATAAGTGTCTTGAATAAACTTTCGGATAGGATGGGTATAAATCAATGGTTTTATACAAGCCATGCTTAGACACAATATTGTATGGGAATATATGTTAAACCGTGCCAATCAGTACCAAATGGATAGTGTATAAATAGGATGTCACTAGAATTGTTTGTACCCAATTTGGATTAAAAAGTCCGAAAACGTGCGGTAGCATGGTATGGGGGCTGACATTGGATGACATTTGAAGAGTTTTTACCTAGTTAAGAATGAATACATTTATAAATAACATCTATTTTCATCCAAACTGAAAAATGGGCGCTAGATTTCTAGGGGGCTATACCTAAAAAATGGGCGACGTTAGAGAAAAGCTTAAGTTAGAAATTTCAGCTTAATAACTTTTAAACTGACCGAATGAACTGGGAAGAAAGAAAAATCGTAGGTTTTATCTAATCCGAATTTGGTGTTTCTAGGTTAAGTTTGGATAGTTCAGTATGAGTGGTAACCCTTAAAATGGGAGTGAAAAACATTTGTTGACTACATCTCATATACGTTCCAAAATAATTTTGATACAGGGTGTAAAAAAACTATACGTTTTATGTTTATGAAAGGTTGAAAAAAAGGTACAGTTTAAAAAAAAAAACGGTTCGGGAAGTTTCGGAACAAAAAAAATTATGCATCGGAATGGGTAACCCATATCTACTCGAGAGTGTAGACCACAAGCATAATCAATATGTCAACTGAAAATATTATACCCCAAAAGTCTTGGTTTATTTTTTATTTTTTTTTTTTGTCTATATTAATTATTAAATAAAAATTTGAAGCTCGTAGCTCATTTTGTTTGGCTTTCAAAACGTTAGTACTTTTCTCTAAGGAGCTATAGCAAAATTCCTAGGAAATAGTTTAGTTGAATAAGGACTCTGGCAAACATTTCGCAACATTTGAAATACATGAGAAATAATATTTAACTTTCTTCCAAATTTGACAAAGTTGTGAGGTATACCCCTTTTAAATTTATGGTTAAAGTCATTCAGCAATGCACCCGTAATTTTAATCGTAAAAATTGTGCGACTTACTTTTAAAATCGTAAATTTTGGTACCCCGGCAATTGCAAATCGCAAAATTTTTCGCTTCAAAACTGGCAGAATTCGAGTCAGTGAATTGAAAAGTAAATGTATAATATTATATAAGAAAGGTACTGTTAATTTTTAAAAATATTTTAAATTTTTTCTGCGATGTTTATAGAGTTTATTTTTTTAATGTTATTGATTCTGAATTCAAATTTAAATAATTTTTTTTCAACTCATTTCTATATTTAAAGAGCAGAAAATTTAGTCAAAGCAACAAACATTTGTGATATGGTTAGACCGATAACCTTCTAATTTGTAACCGATAGCCATTTTTTTAAAATGTACAATTTAAAGAAACGTTTTGGAAATGGAACATATTTTTTGCGATTGCCAGCAGTGATGCCATTTTAGCTTTCTTTTTTTCTCTTTCACACTCATTCATGGTTAACTGTACAGAAATTGAAAACAGCTGAGCATGTGTGTGTGAGAGAAAGAGAAAAAAGACAGCTTAAATGGCATCACTGATTGGTGGAGCACAAATAATTTGAAATTGTACGAATTTAGTAAATCATAAATCTAAAAATTTTATATTTACGGGAACATGGTTGATCGTTTTGGTTTTAAGATCTCCATTAGATCCTAGTTAATATGTTATATAATTCAAAATATCTTTTTAATCATCTTGAACATTTATGATAAATATTCAAAAAAAAAAATGTTCTTATAGTTTGGGCTTTACAAAAAAAGTGAATCATTTAGATAGAAAAAGACTTCTATTAATATAAAGTTTAAATAAATCAAAATTTTCGTAACTTTAGAGCCGAGGAAATACTAAATAAATGATTTCTTGTTCAAGTTTTTAGCCTTCATAGCTGTACTGATAACGATGGCACAGACTGTAAGGACACAGTCCAGGTTATAAGGGCAACCCAACGTAACACATAAATTTTTAATTAAAATGCACATTCAAGCTTTGCAAGCCGAGTAGTTCAAACGTTTTCAGAATTGCAAGCAATTCTGATTTTGAATAATTTGAATGAATTCGGAGAAATTGAAAAAATAAATAATAAATGCAAAGAAACATATTTGTTGTCAATTCATGGAATTCAGAGCAAATATAGAAATGCAAAAATTGCTTTTATTATGAAAGATAGAAATGCAAAACTGCATTTTCATTTCCATTTCAACTAAATTTATAACATTGTCCTTGACGGTGCTTAAAGTTTCAAATTTTGGTTGACTTGCTGAACTTTAAATTAGGTAGCAAATTTCAAAGGACTTCGTCATTTTTACTTTTTTTTCGACTGTTAAGCATCTTTGGCACAGTTTAAAGGCAACTTCAAGAACGCCTATTAGCTCAATCTTTGCGTAAATGTTGAAAATTTTATTACTACTGCCAACAATTTATTTTTTTCTTCTACTTAGTGCATTCCGCATCATCGGTGCAGCAGTTACTTCAACGAGTAATGCTGACCTTTAGCATTATCATTTTCAAAACCATTGAATAGTCTAGTACAAGCATTTTGGCCAAATTAAATATTCGAGTGGCGACTGGCCAAGAAATTGGCTTTGTTTTGTAAACGCAAATATCACAGCCACAACGCATCTCGGTGAGTGAAATGCACCAGGGATGCATTAATTATGTAATTATACACTCTGCAGATACATAATTTGTATCTGTATGTATGTTATACGTACTTGCAGATACTTTTTGATTTTTCTGTATTACAAGTTTTGTCATGTAAAATATCTAATTAGAAATTAGTTTCATTTTTTTTGATTGAAAACTATTTTTATTTTTTTTTTTTTTTTTTTTTTTGGGGAGGTGTAATTTGCATAGATTTACATCATTAAAAAAAACTATTCATTTTAAAATTGCATTTAGAAAATTATGCTTTAAAATTTTTATTTTGTTTCTAATGAGCAGTGAATTTGAATAGAGGAATGCTGAAGAAGCAACTATAAACTTTTGTAGTTTAGCTTTCAATAGAATTATTACATAATTAAGCAGTATAAGCATTTTTTGAGTCACTTGAGCTGTTTTGTTAGCTGCCAACTCAAGCATCTACGTCGTTAAAAAGCAACTCAAAATTGTTTTTTAAATAAATAACTAAAATTTTAAGGCATTATAAATTTTTTTTTTATTGTAAATAAGTTTCTAAAAATTTTTGTTTCGCTTGAAGAATGCATTTTTAGTTAACAATTTTTTCCATATTTCTTTTTAATGTTAGTCAATAGTCTTAAATGCTTATAAGTCAACATTAAATATGTATCATAATTATGTAATTATATGACAAAATTTCAAAAAATAAATAAAATGTTTAAATCTCTTCCTTCAATTCAATGAATATAATTCACAATTAGTTTAAGCTACATGGAATATATTTTATTTACTTTTAAATAATGCTTGAACTAATTGCAATTATATTCATTATTTCATTGAATTTTAGGAAGAGATTAAAAATAACCAAAGGTTTTGTTAAACACTCCTGTTAGTTACAAGAAAATATATAAATAAATAGCTGAAAAAAATTTCGGATGTTCCGAATTATTAATACACTTACACGCATAGAATTAATTTAAATAACTTGTATCTATTAGATACATAAATATGAATACCAGTTGGAACAATTTTTCGGAAAGTTGATACATTTTATTCAAAAAACTAATTTTTGTAGTTCTTTAAAACTTAATTAGAAAAGGTTATACCAAAAACCTAGTTTCTGGAACACTTAACCTTTTCTAGAAGACGCATTACGCTCGATTGCTTCCTTCCCAGTGCTTAAACGGCGAACTTTAAGCATAAAACTTCGCTCCAAAACCCGATTTGCTGCAACTGTCAAACGATATTTTCCATTTAAAATAAATTAAACTATGAAATTCACTTTTACCTAGATGTTCGGTTATATACACTAAACCTCCATTTCACCGCTTAAGATGCTTCAAAATAAGTTGTAAGCATTCCGTTTTCTCTGCCTGCTCTTACAAAGTTAGTTTAATCGAGCTTAATTAAAATCAACTGGAAGTCCAGAATAAGACGGACCCTTAACGCCTTTGCAACATTATCATATTGGACAAAAAGCACACTGTCTCTCCAAAAAATCTCTCAACAAAACTTAAAAAGAATATGTTGTCCTCGAGGAAGCCTTATTCAATTTTCTGTCTGTCCGGACAAAATCGTAGGATTTATATTTCTAAATTGTTTACCTCAATCCTTTTCCGAAGTAAACATGGATTTCTTCAGAAGTATAATTGCCGTTTTGTAAGTAACAATTTCAGAAACGTTTTACTTAAGTTCATATAGCATTATTCTTCTTATTAAAACTTGAAAATGGGTGTTAGGTTTGAATGAAGGCTATGCCTGTGGACGTGACAACCTGGTTCTGAACATACAAAGTAGCTAAAGTTTGAAATTTCAGAACAATAGCAATACCAAATATGACATGTTGAAATAAACAGACGGGCGTGGATAAAATCGATTACCCCGTCATGCTTATTAAGAATATAGTTACAGGTCTACAATATCTGCTTTATTTCTGGAAACTGATTATACCTACTTATCTATTTGAGTCGGAACAATTCATTTAAGTTAAAATTATAAACATTTTTATATTCTGCACCTGATCGGAAAACAGTTGTGCTGTTCACGAGGTCTTGCATGGGTAGATTTAAGCAAAAGTGTAAGCGATTAAACAACAACTTTATAATCTAATCTTTATATCTACTCCGTCAGGGCGATTTACCTCTACAAAATGTTTGAATGCTTGAATAAATAACTCGAATACTGAAATAAAGACTAAATTCAACATCGAAATAGACACGACTATTATAAATACAAAAGAGTTGAAATTTTTTAATAATCGATTAGGCATTTTCGACCCTAATTTTTTAATGAAATACAACGAAAACAAAAAAATTCATTATATAAAAATGGGAATCACACAAACAAATGTTTCTCAAAAGGTCGTTCACGAGCTATCTCTGTCAAATTTTTTCACTTTCCTTTTATCCCCTCATGCAACACCTCCTGTGAACAGCACAAGTATATAAGTTTGAAAAATATGTTCTACAGGCAGAAGATGGCTTGATAGACCCTATAAAGTATATATATTCTTAATCAGCATTGAAATGCGAGGTCGATATCTAGCTTTGTCTAACAGCAATACGTAAC